>JAYRBT010000114.1:31344050-31366565 GCA_036023395.1 Myiotriccus ornatus
AAAAGTATGATAAATGTATACAGCAAAAATAATTTTGAAATATCATGTCCCAGCATTCAGGCAGGGGTATGATATATGTATAGATTTTCACATCTTGCACATTGTATTGCTAGTATAAATCATGACTGCAGTGAATTAAGACATAAATGGGAAAGAAAGAGAGAGAGAATGAGAGAGACTGGGGAAAGAGTCTCATGAGCCAGGGACACTGGAACAAATTCACTGCTGCAAGAACAAAATCACTGAAGAGAGTGAGCGCTTCCTTCAAAGGAGCTTTACTCAACTGCAGCACAATGCAACTTGGTTCATTGACTCTTTCCAACTTAAAGCAATTCCTAAAAGCAGAACTGCCAGTATGTTGTCTGCCTCCAGGAAAAATGAGAAGCGTTACTATGAGCGACTTTCTGAGGTTTCTGGTACACATCAAGGGCACACATAGGTATATGACTGTTTGTGTGAAGTACTGTTACTAACTAGCATCTTTTCCTTCACAGAAATGTTCAAGTGCTCCAGAGGTTTAGTGGTGCGCTTGGACTGTGCTTCTCCGTAGATGGAAAAGGGGAGAAGTAACATGAAAGAGCTCCTTCAGCTGTGAGAGCTGGATGATTAGCTCAGTGGTGGAGCAGGAGTGTTGCCTGGAGAATGCCTGCAGAGCCCCTATGCGTCACTAACCCTGGATGTGCACAGAAAAATTGGGAAATCTTTCCTTGCACATTTTCTGCATGTATCTGTTCTCCTTCAAGCTTTTTGAGATGAGGAACTATCATCTAGTGGTAAGAGTTCAAATTTGAAGATGGTTCCAACTTTACTCTGTCACAAAGGTGCTGTACAATATAAGGAAAAACAAAGGAATGCCACGGTTGGGTTTCAGGTTTCTCAGAACAGGTTTCATAACTATTGTTACACAAATACCTCCAAAATTTCAAAAATCTGCAGTTTCTGCATTCTCTTTTCATGATATATCCTAAATTTTAGACAAGTATTCATAGAATCACAGAATGGTTAGGGTTTGAAGGGACCTTAAAGATCATCTAGTTTCAACTTCTCCACCATGGCCAGTGATGCCATCTACTAGATAGGTTTCTCAGGCCCCATCCAACCTGGCCTTGAACATTTCCAGGGATGTGACACCACAACTTCTCTGAGCAGCTTGTTGCAGGGCCCCACCACCCTCTGAGTAAAGAATTTCCTCCTAATAGCAAATCTAAATCTCTCCTCTTTTAGTTTAAAGCCATTCCCCTTTGTCTTAACACTATCTTCCTGTGCAAAAAGTTGCTCTCCCTCTTTTTTATAAGCCTTCTCTAAGTACTGGAAGGCCACAATAAGGCCTCCCCAGAGCCTTCTCTTCTCCACAATAAACAACCCCAGCTCTATCACCCTGTCTTTGTAGGAGAGGTACTCCAGCCCTCTAATCATCTTGCTGGCCCTCCTCTGAACCTTCTCCAGCAGGTCCGTGTACTCCAAGTGGGGTCTCACAAGGGCAGAGTAGAGGAGCGGAATCATCACCCTCAGCCTGCTGGCCACCCATTCTTTTGATGCAACACAGGATGTGGTTGGCCACGTGGGTTACTAGTGCACACTGTTGGCTCATGTCCAACTTTTTGTCCGTAAGAACTCCACAGTCCTCCTCTGCAGGGCAGCTCGCAATGAGTTCTTCTCCCACTATACTCGTGTCAGTGACTGCCCTGACCCAGGTGCAGCACCTTGCACTAGGACTTGCTGAACATCATGAAGTTCATGTGGGCCCACACCCCCTGAATGTTATCCCTTCCCTCTGTTGTGTCAATAGCATGGCTCAGCTTTGTGTCATCAGCAAACTTGCTGCAGGTGCACTTGATCTCACTGTCTGTGTCATTGATGAAGATAATGAAGAACACCACAGTCCCAAGACAGAGCCTTGAGGGACAACTCTAGTAACTGGCCTCCATTTGGACATAGAGCCATAGACACAACTCTCTGACTGCATCCATCCATCCATCCATCCATCCATCCAATAATCAAATTCCTTATCCACCGAATAGTCAATCCTTCAAATCCATGTATCTCTACTTTTGAGATAAGGATATTAGTTTATAATGATTATTACTTTATAATGAACTCTAATTGAAAGATAAAATTGTGAGGTATTACTCAACAGTGCTTTTTGAAATTTGACTTCTAGTCAGATTGAGTTACTCATGCATCTGATCAGCATGGTCAGTATAAAGATCAAGAATTGCTCAGCAATAATTCACTAGAAGAACCACCCAGGAAGCGGATGAAGTGCTGAACTTAACTCCTCACAAAGAGAAAAAGTTCAAATGCGTAAAAGGAATTATTCACTGAGATCTTACATAAATTCAAAAAACAGATGCCTGGCAAAATATAGAGTGAATCTAATTATTTCATTAATGTTTCAAGATCCTCAGTTGCCAGGTGCAACCATGATACAAATTATTATTGTGATTCATTTGTTCTAATAGCACATGTGCAGTAAGAAGTTGAGCAAGTGTTTTGCACTAGAAGTTTCCAATTGGCTATATATGCTGTACTTAACTGGCCCATAAACAAAATTATATTCAGAGTTCATGGTAGCATGGTATGAAAGTTTAGACAGATAAAAAGGAAAAATGGGAACATTTACCCACTGTGTCCCAAATCATAGCAGTTACACTTATTCTTGGAAAGGGAAGAGTGGCTAGCACCTGACACTGCTGTGCAAAGGGTAAAGCGTGAACTATATGAATTCCTCAGCTTTTCCACTGGAAAGGGAAGAAACCAGAATCTGGAAGACTAATTGTTTTTTTTCAGACCAGGCATCCTTCCAGGCTTTTCTGGAAAGGTACATCTTCTTTTACTCAAGCCAGTGAAACTTCATCAAGGAGACAAATATCCCTGCTCCTGCCTTGGCAGCCACTGGGCCCTTTTCCCTACTGAATGCCCTTCCTGCAAGCAGAACTGTTGGTGATGCCCCATGTGTGGCTCCTTCACAGGCAAGTACAGAGCAAGCAGTGAAGAGCTTTCAGTGAGGAGTGCAGATCAGAGGGAGTGATTTTCTTCAGCTTGTTTAAGGATTTAAAGACTTTTCCCCAGAGCCTAGTTACTGAGAAAAATAGCAAGAAACAAGAGATGCCACAAACACTTTGTCAGCTTCAGATCTTTCTGGTTTGAAGATGTTAAAAAGAAGCTGTTTCCAACCACATCAGGCCAGTGCAATGGTTTTACTCACAGTCTAAAGAGGAACAATCTGTTCAAATTGAAATGCATTGTGTTCCATAGAAAGATGGATTTTGCCCAGAATAAATCCTATATAGGAACTTTTTAACGGCATTAAATAGCACCTAATAGGTCAGACTTACAGCATGTGCTGTATTTCCACAGAAGTAGAGATGTGTGACAGTTTGGATTGTTGGTGTAGCTGATTATTCAGAACAACCCAAAACCTCTTCAAGATGCGCTTAGAAAGCATAGAATAACCTATCAGCAAACACAGCTTTCTAAAAAAGCATAGCTACTGTGGTGCAGACACGGGGTATCTCTGCTACGGATCAAGGAATCAAGGTGCAGCTTTTGAATTCTCTTTGAGATCACAGAATTTTGTACATTGAAACCATTGTGGATATTTTCTATAACTCTTTGCCCTGGTGGTTTTTTGTGGGTTTTTTTTTGAGTAGTTTCTACATCTCTTTCTCAGAATAGACTACTCAGTCAGGACTATCAGTACCAGTATTGACCCTGACTAGGAGGAACAAAATTATAAAGAAACATTTTTCTCCAAGGGCTTTGAAGAACAGAGCAGGGCAAGGGAAAGCAGGAGATGAGATAAATCTCAGGCAGAAGTTAGAGATCAGAAGGCACTGGTTTGCAGTGCAGGGCACCATTTTTTCTGTAGGAAAGCTAACAGAGCTGATCATGGAGAATGCTGGGCTGCAGATGTTAGGAAAAAAACAACTCCATGTTTCTAGGATCTCAGGTCAAAAGAAGTCCTGCAAAGACTCCACGTCACATAAACATTTCTAGAAACCCAAGTTGTAGTCAATTCCTCAATTCTGCCCTGATTAAGACAGCTTTAAGGCACATGGTTCCAGTTTGGGGGATACATCCAGAGTTTGCTGATGCATATCCAAGAGGAACAGGCTGAGTAGGCTGTAGCAGTGTATTATCAGTAGCTGTTGTCTTGCAGCACATGGTAAGTGCTTAGAGCACTAGAGACTGAACAGTGCAGTTTCCACAGTGAAGATCCATTCCTTTTCCTTAGTATTTTACTCACAAAATAATCTCGTGTTTCCTAGGTAAACATCCCTTTGTCTTTGTGCTGCATGCCAGAAAGCACCAAAGTAAGAAAAAGCACTACTGTAGGAAAACCCTCATAGCAAAATATTACGGCCTCTTGCTTACTTTCTAACGCTTTCACAGGGTAAATGAAAGGTAGCCATGCACCGCACAGAAAGTTGTCATAGTTGTGCAGCTGTTTTCCCCAATGTAGTTTTGCCCATAGAACATAGAGAGCTCATCTCAATATTTCCATTATATGACAGGGCATTGAGTGACAGCTTATTTTGAGTGGGTCAACACACTTCTCACTTAAAGGGAAACAAAACCAAAACCTCACAAACCTTATCTAATGAGGATGCATATATATGGCTTAATGCCAGAGAACATTAAATTTTCTGTTTTCTTGCCATTTTTGGCAAATAATTTGGAAACAAGATTTCTGCTTGCTGGTACCACATTAGAGAGCACTGAAGGGGTGGCTACAACGAAACTACCTGGAAAGGAAAAAAAAAACCTGTCCTCATGTTCTGCCACATCCAAGGAGACAAAGCAGCTAAAAATGGAAAAAGGGACAGTTACCAGATTATCACGGAATATGCCAAGATGAAAGGGACCCACAAGGATCATGGAATCCAACTCCTAGTCCAGCTCCTGTGTCCATTATCTACTGAAGCTGTCCCAGTTTCAGTGCAGCCTAAACCTGGTCAAAACTACCTTCCTCACATCCAAAATCTTTCCCTTGCTGCTGAGCAGGTTACAAGATTCATTTAAGATCTTGTTGATTTTTCAGGCACTGTTCAGTTTAGGCTTCCATATAACTAAATGAGGTTTCCGTTCCCTGTTGCCCAGGTCATGTTCCGTACTTGGTAGATATTGGGCTGTAGCTTGTACAGAAACACCACAGTGCTATAAATCATTAAGTGCCAGGGTCTTTTCATATTATGTCCATCAGTCCTGGAACACATACCGTGCAGAGATTCAGGAAACGTCAGTTCTGTAAATACCGTCACATCAAGGTTAAATGCATATTTCAACAATAGTTTGCTTTCTAATCCTCTTAGTAGTAATTATTTTAGACTTTCATCAGAGTATGTCCCGTTATTTTCAGCACAGAGAGCATCGTTTTAGATGTGTGTGTGTTGCAGCCAAAGCAAGGGTGCATGAAATAAAGGGAAAATTTCCCACACAGCATGTAATATGGAGTCCGAGAAGATTCCATTTTTGAACTTCAGAGGTTTCCCTGCTCTTTACTGGTTTGGTCTTCATGGTACTCACAAGCAGCAACACTCATTGTGCTTCAAGTGCAGAAGCTAACAATCACACAGGCAAAAGCAGCCTCTGTCCCCATTCATCACGAATTTAAACGCATTGCCTGAGACGTCACATGAGGTCATAAAAATCCAGAGCTATTAACTTATAGGCAATAATTAGTGAATCTGACCTTAACACAGCATAAAAAGTCATAGGATTGCAGATAATCAGATCAGACTTCTCTGTGAATACGGAAGGCAGATATTTCCAAGAAAAAAGCAAGGGTCAGAGCACGTGGGAATGATGTAAAATGAAATCAGTGAGAACCAAGGAAAAAGGCAGATCTCTTACGCTCTCCCCTCTAGCATGCAGATGGCTTTTCCAGACATGGGAGCAGTCTCAGACAGCTACTCTGAGCTGTGCCCACTCCCCCCAGTTGTGGGCTTCAGTCTCAGGACACAAGAGGAGACCACTGCAGGGACTTCCCTCTTTCTTTGGCTGTGGTGCTGACCATTAGGCCTGGGTCAGGCTTTATGCCAAATCTAGGTACCATGAAGCTCAAAAAAAATTTTTACATTTCTAACACAGGTTATTGGAAAAAAAATTGGACCCTAAATTTTGTAAACCTTCAAACTCCTGCTAGAATTAAGGGCCTTGTTTCTCATTAATTGTGGAAAATCACAGCATGTCATCTATTGGCCTTAGTCCATTAATAACATATTGTGGGCTCCTATTTACAGGCCCTGGGGAAAACAGATATCAATGACATAAACATATTTCCCACTGAAAACCTTGAAGATTCTGCCATGACAAAGTTAAAAATAAAATTGTCTTGAAAAAAAATTTGCTAAGGGTGACACGTATAAGCAGAAAACAAAGGAAAAAGGCGTAGCATCCCTGTCATACATAGGATTTTCCAACCAGAACTGGGGGGGAACGTAAGGGGGTCAAAGAAAATGAAAAAAAAAGCACTTCCCATTTCATACCCACTTCTGAGAAAGCATTTCCCTCCAGTGCAGGTTGACCTTCTGAATCATACCTGGATGTGATTATCCCCTCAAGGATCCAGAAGAAATGATATACCACGTGCGTCACACACAAATGACTAGCCTTTACCTGTCCCGTCCAACTCAGCTTTGCTATTGACAAAACATCATTACAAAAAAGGTCAAAATAACAAATAGCTAGAATATTAGAAGAAGATATTTTCTAGTCAAGAGATTCATTTTCCCTGCAACATAAACACTAACATATGCTACAACATACCCACAACTAGAAAGCTAAATGTTAGCTTCTACATAATAAAAATACAAATTTGCCCAAGGTCTGTGCGCACTTACATAAACTAACAACACGTGAGCCAGGGAACCTCAGACAAGTACTAGAACATACGGTAAATTACAGCAGGAAGGCAGGCAGGCCATTAGACCTTCAGATTAATTGTGATTATTTACATTCTTGCCTCCTATTTTTATTTTCTTTCCCCTCTCATGTTCTGTAACACAGTTCCAGGCTTATAAATTTAAAGCAAAACAAAATCAAATCTCTGGGTTTTCTTGGCGCTGTAGATGGGCTCTGCTGAAACAGACCATGTAGCCCTGGCTCTGTGAACCCACACACTGAAGCCACAGCCCAGTCAGACCCTTCTCCCTCTGCATAGCTGGCATATCCAGGGCAGGGCATTGTGCATATGTATCCCCACAGGGGAAGATGAGCTTTGGCAGGTGTTGCTGCCTCTGTCCAGTGTTGGTCTGGAGCCTCCCACTGATGCAAGACAGCACAGGGAAAGGGGAACAGACAGGTACCAGCTTCAGCACAGGTGTTGGAGCACCAGGCACAGACACAACTGTCCCTGCTATCGTTCTCAGCTTCTCCCAACAAAGATGTTACCAGGACCACAGCACATGGGCTGAGAAGAGCAGGAAAAGCACAGTGGAGTAGACCAAAGGGAATTTTGCTGTTCAAAACACACTGGGAGGGTATCTGCAATGCAGCTCTGGCAGGACAGTGTATTTAATGAAGCAGTTGCACAGCAGTTTCCACGTCATTTGCACTTTCTGCCAGCAAAATCTTTTCTCCCTCCCTATTTTTGTTTTCATTTTAATCCCTCCTGAGGTGTGTGTGTAAGACGAACTCCTGGCAGAGATGCTCCTCATCTGGCTGCGGCCCTGCCTTTCACAACAGGGAAAGGCTCACGAGAGCTAAATGGGCCAAAGCAGCATCCAGATCTGAGCAGCCCAGACTCGATGGGTACACTTTACAGCCACCCCTGGCTGCCCTGACAGAATGGGCCCAGCTTTGCAAACGTGGGCAGCCCCTTTTCCCACATCCTGTCAATCTTCAAGAGCTGGCAATGCCAGGCTGGGCAGCCACAGCACCTGTCATCTCACATTAAAACTGGGGACATTTGAGGGACAGAGTGAAATGCAAGCTGCAACCTGAGTGGGGCCACACCATCCTCCACGGGTGCTCTTGAATGGTGTCTCCTCTGTGTAGGACAGCCTGGGTTGCTGCGAGTAGGACACGGCTTTTCCATGTGTGCATGCATCCCACATCTGCAGCAGCAACAGCTGAAGAGCATCAGCCTCGTGGCCACCACCACCAGATTTCAACTCTGGTTCTCACTTTGGGAGGCTATCAGCTCCAAATTAGCATCGGCCAGCTCACACAACCTCAGTTTTCCAACTCTTTCTTCCTCTCTTCCTTCATATATACAGAGAGATACAGGTCTAGATACATATTTTAAAAGCTTACTGATTTAGATGAGCACAGACATAAAATCAATTCCTGAGCCTGTGGTCTAACCACACCTTTGTATGGTCTATAATGGAAAAGTCAGTACTAAAATTAAAAGTGTTGTTAACTTCCAAATGGCACTTCCTCTTGTTTTATGTTCGGCATAACTGACCAAATGGGACATGTTCACTTTTAATGTTGGTTTTATTTATTTTTCCAACAGTATTTCTTTAGTACTTTTTCCTTTTATATGACATATTAATACATAATTCAGTGGTTTTATGTCTCCCTGCACAGCCTGCATGATTTCTGGTGCTATTGAACGGTACTATTTATGACCAAATGGTCAAAATGTCTTTTTTTTATTAATCTTTTCTGGTCATGGGTTTGCTTGTTTGTTCTTTTATTTTCATGGCATTTTCTGAGCCTGCCAGAATGCTTAGCTCCCCAGTTTTCTGTCTGGAACAGCTCACCCCAAAGGGTCAGAATTTGCATGTTTACCAAGAAAAATCAGTCAGTCCAAAGGAGGTTGAAAATACAGTAGGACATCAACGTTCAAAGAGATGTTATCAGTAAAGTTCCTCTTGCATTACTGTGACAAGTGAGGGGATGCACATAAGCATGTGAACCAGATGCCCCCTTTAAGAGCAGCAGCTACATTTCTCAAGCCAGCCACCTCCAGGCACAGGTCCACCTCAGTCTTGATGTGCCTCCTTCCTGGGGGACTGAAATCAATGTAGCACTGTGGGCTGCAAGCCCAGCTCAGTGGGCAGCTGAAACCAAGCACCACCTCCTTTGTAAACATTTATTTCAAGCATGTCCGACTTGGTTATCTGCATCTAGTGTGCACTTTTTAACTGAGTAATTACTTTATCCATAGGTTAAGCACTTGCTGAATCCAATCATTGTATCACCACACAGTCAGTACACAGTATATATCCTTATACACCATTTCTGGGATATTTTCCATCTGTACATCCTCCTCAGGCAATAGCAGAGGACATAGAGACCTTCATTAGCCCTTTGATGGACTACAGACATCCTGTTTGTTAGTCTATTATCTAACTGCTTATCAGTCACATTCTCAAGCTCTCGTTATTTTCCTTTCACACTGCTGTAATTAGCCTCTGCATTTTTCAGGCATTCGTAGTCTTGCTTCAGCCTACATGCACAGACTATACAGAAAGGAGGTTCAAACACTGATGCCATAAATGAAAGTCTTTTAAATGTGACCTGTAAAGGACTGCTATTAAAAGAGGCTTGGAAGTTTATTTTGCTTGTTTTTATTTCCTTCAGGTAAAGGCTGCTTCTCCACTGGGCCTTCTGAACATTGCCAGACAACAAATCCTGCTCACCTCCCTGGTGCAAATAATTTCAGATAACTGCTCACAAAAGGTGAACAGAATTCACTCGGGCTCAGACAAGGAAGATGCTTTCTTCCTTGTTCCATTTCTTGTGGATGTATTTCCACTTTTTCCATCATTTTAAGGTATGGCCTCAAATGTTGTTCTTCAGACCCACCTTCCAAATTAGAGACAAGAGGGAAAATTATTTGGAAACATGAGGGAGAAATCTGTCTACTGCTTTCTCCGAGGTCTAAGGTTTCTTTCTCGTAGCTAAGCTTTTATGATAATAAGATATGATGCTGGAGAGTCCATTGTACCTTGAAAGACCTGCAATGGTAAAGACAAGTGTGAACATGCAAGCTGGACTTTAACTATTGTCAATGCAGGAGGAGCCACTGCCTTGCAATCTGACTCCATCCAACAACAATCCTTTCCATCTTTCTTGTGGAACAGTGGAAAAACTAATAAGCAAAGTATGCTGCTGCTAAGGAACAGACTCATCACCAGCACCATGAACTCACAGTAAACAAGAAACCCAGCAAATTAAGAGCAGCCATTACTTCGCACGTATTGCTCCTCTAAGGAGAAGGGATTCTCGTGAGTTCTTAGTGGTCCATTCCTAGTGTCATTTCTTTCTTTCAGCTCTGTTGACTTCTTTTTTGTGAGTTTTCCCAGGATCTCACCAGTTCTCAATATAATTTTCCTCTCTCAGTCCAAACCACTGCACCTTTCAATGCACCAACATGCTTCCTGTTCTCTCTACACTGGATCTCACACCAGTTTACACAATTCTATAGACTGATATTTCAAGTATTTCTCTCCTTATGAAATTGAAGCAACCTGCAACTCATTTAATCAGCTGTTCCACTCTATTCAGCAATAAGTATCTGCCAGCACAGAGAACGAGGTGTGGAATGTAGATAAAAACATGAGATTAATTCTGTGTTACCTCTCTGTATTTCAAGAAAACAAATCGTATTTAGTATTTCTTTCATATAATGCATCCTCCTACCATGCTCACTACTCCCTTTCTCTTGTTAATATCATTAAAAGCAGTGACCTGTGCCTGGGCATTCCAGCTCCGTGTTGCTCAAATTTTAAATGCTTTTTATGAAACCTTGCCTAACTATAATTGTGGTCTGCCAGGGAGGTCCATTAAAATTATTACATCCAGAGGTTTCATCAGTCTGCCATAAAAATTTCCTCCGGACTGAGCATAGCTAAAAGGTACTCCCTTTCCCACACCATTACTGTGCAGAAGCAGAGCCTCATTTTATTACCCCTACACTTTCAAAATTCAGCCAGAGAGCACTGGAAGTAGACCAGACAACACCACCTGAAGTGTGGTTCCCACTACCTCCCAGTTTAAGGTCACACTTTTAGTCTCTCATAAATTTTCACAATTTCTCTGTTGAGACTTAAAGACTTTGAAGGTGCATATCTTAGAAAAGCCATGTTAAAACTTTAACAATGAGATGTCAGCTGCTACCACAAATGGCATAAAAGAGAACAGCGTTGTTTTGCGAGTAATGACAGTGGTTCCCTTGCATTTCTCCTCCACAGGGTGTGGGACTGCTCCACTAAGATCCTTATTTTACTGCAGGGATCAGTTGGCTTTACAGAGAGAGAAAAGCATCACCCAGGAATAAGAGGTGCCTTTTGCTATTACCATGAAGATCCACACACATTTGGCCAAGTTATAAACCACAGGTGGTCACTAACTGTGTGTTCCTCATTTTCTGGATGCCTGACTTGAAACCCTGGGGGCTGATTTGCAAAGTGCTGAGTGCTGGAAGCTGTAATTGAAATCTCTGGGAGCTGTGCTTTGAGCATATATTGAGCTATAAAAACACTAAGTACTCTGAAATATCAAACTGGGGCTCCAAAATCAGTGGGTCCTTTGACCTTAATCTCCCTGTGACTCAGCTCCCCATCTGTAAAATGGGAATACTGTCCCCCTCTTGTCTCACAGGGGTGCTGTGAATTTGAATCCACATGTGTCCATAAAGTACTTAAACATTCTGCTGAGAGCACAGGCGAAACACCCAAGAGCAAATCAATAATTTTGTATTCAGTACACCATTTGAATGATGTGAGGTAAATAAGGCCTGGGCCACACTTTGACTGATATGGCCAGATGTCTCTGAGCATCGTGCAGTGGTGGAAAAAAAATAAATATAAGCTAGTGTAATTAAAGACTGTCTTGTAATGTGTTTACACAGGGGACCAGAGTTGCGGTTATGTGGGCAACTTTAGCTTTGGCATTTCCAGAGCAAGAAAAATAACATTGCTACTGAGGGATGGTGTACAGTGAATTCTGACACTCAACACTACACAGGAGGTAGGTGGAAAGTGCAATGATAAATATATCTCACAAAATGTGTAAGTTAAAGATCATTATTCAAGGGGGAAAGCAGAGCTAAGACACACTGAAGTGAAGGATGCCTGCAGAGCTGTTATTCACTGCTGCTGCATTAGGATACCGCTCTTAATTACATAATCGTATATTTTGCCTTGGGAACCCTTGCCTCAGCATAGACTGCATTTCTTCAATATTTTGTTTGTATTCTTCTATGTACTTGCCTAGCTCTTATTCTGCTGCACATTATTCAGTCCCTGCTACGAAGACAGAACTGTTAACCTCTGCGTGAGTTCCTTGTGGCTCTGGCCCTAATTCACAGTTAATTTACTTCCATGGTACACAGAGGCAAGTCACACGGATATTAAGCGAAAAGGAAACACTAATTTGGGACTCGATTTGATTTTTTGGAGGAGGTAGAAGGCTTTGTCAATCGATGCAGTGGCTATTTGCTGGTAGCAGTCAAATTCTTAAACTGAAGGACTGAGGTGCTATTCCAGGTTCTCTGGAGCAGGGAGGGAGGCATTTGCTGCGATGGACAGGGATAACTGTATTTACTACACAAGGCTATCTGCTCTAATATGTCCAGCCTCTTCCTCACAGTCCCTTCTCTGTTCACCAAGGTGCTTCCTTCCTCCATTCATCAGGCACTTTAACACAGGCAATTAATTCCTGCCTGGCAAGACAGGTCCACAGCTCCATCCCCTGTGTATTCCTCAAAACCTGCCTGATTCCACACATACTGCCCCAGCCTGTGTCACCTGAGGAATGTTTACTGAATTTATACATGCTACAGATTTTTAAAAACTGAGGAATTTTGCTAAATTTATCAAAGCAGAGAGAAAGATTCAGAAGATATTCCTCCAAAAACAATGTAATCTCCTACTTAAAATACTATATTTCAGTCCTGCCTGGTGATGGTAAGTCTTTGCAAAGAAAAAACACCAGAATTTAGCATGTCATTTTCCCACAAGCATGCTAAAATTTCGTTTTCCTGAGAATGATGAACTTCACTGTGCAGCAGACATCCAGCAAAGAAAAATTCAGCCCCAGTCAAGGTTTGGGAAATAAAAGCAAACATATTTCATTAATAAAAGAGAAAAGGAATGAAATAAAAAGCCTTTTAATAAGGAGAGCTAAGCAGAGATTGCAGCCTCATCAATTATCTGTGTGACAGAACCTTACAAGACTCAACTGTGCTGTAAAAAGCAGATTTTTTAAAGACACTTCTTTTGGGGTCATGTCATAGGTGTGTTGTGTATCAGAAACATTGCGCTGCACCTTATGAATAGATCCAATTTCATTACAGAGCTCTGGCATTTCATTGGTGTGCCTGGGTCATGCTGAATATATCATGTTAGAGGGTGAAAGAAGTTGTTGCCTCTTCCAGTAAGAGGCTGAGAAAAAAAATAAAAAAGAAAGGAAAAAAAAGAAAATAATTAAAAATTAATTAATTAGTTAATTAATTAAATAAGAAAAAAAGGAAAAAAAAATGGGAGGCACGGAGTAGAGTTTCATTGGTAGGTTTGATCTAGACAGCCAGCAGGATTCAACATCACTGGAGTACAGCACCCAGTGTTTTGCACCATGGTAAACTGATCACACCTGGAGCCTTCCTGAATGTGACTGTATGTTACACTGTACAGCACATGTGTATTTCCTGTTAGTTTAAAACAATAAATTAAAAACCCCTTTTATTTATTAACTCGACAACTTGTCCTCCAGAGGTGATTGTGATCCACATTCAGTTGTTCTGACAGAACACAACTACAACACTGGCAAAGTACTTGAGAATAATTATAGTGGCGGGGGAAAGAAAAGTCCAAATTGTTTTCTTTTTCACACAATGGATAAATGAGCAGTGTTAAAATACAGGTTTAGATTTTTCACAAGTGCAAGTAAAGGTTTAAATTTCTCACAAGTAAAATTTCCTAGTTTGCTCTAGTCCATAAGGAGACGTAAAGTATCATCTCAGCCTTGATTAAATTTCTCTTTACCTTTCATGTTTTATGGGGGAGAGATCGCCTTCAGATCTCAAAGGAAAGCCCATCAAACCACAGACCCCCAAGGCTTCCAGGCCCACTTGTTCTTTGCACATGGGCTTGGACCCAGCCAGTCTGTAGCCACAAACTGGCCATAAGCAAGTTTCTTGCCACACCAAAGGGGTGGCAAAGTACTCATATCTCCATGATCTCCAGCCATGGGCATTTCCTGGGGGAAGATTTCAGTTCCTGGCAATGACATGGCTGCCAATACCTCATCTGCAATGGTTGTTTACAATGATAAATGGTTCAGAGGGGAAATACAGTTGAAAGACGGGAGGCAGAGAGGAACACCTTGGCTTTTCTGCATTGTGTGATGTGATGGCAGAGAAAGAAATAGTTAACCCCACAACAGCTCAATAAGTCAAGTTTTCCATCTTTCTGCTATCTCCTTCGTTTTTGCTTTTGTTAAGTTGGCTATTTACACCAGCTATTGCTATGGTTCAACTCAACCGATGTCTTATCGGCCTTCTACTACTTATCCAAGTTACACAAGTGCCACCGCTCTGGGGCTTGTTAGATAAGGACAGAAAGGGAAGGAGCTTAAAGACAAGCACAATGCAAAATGTGTGGATGCTTTGAGTAATCATTTCCTTGCCTTGTGGAAAACGGTCACCCCTTTACCCTCCAAACCCATATAAAATTTTAACCTTGAAAATAAAGATTTCACAGACAAAAAAGCACTTAAATAGCCAACTGTTTTGATGCTTCACTTCTGCAGAAATAAGCTGTTGTCTTTAATGTATTTATTATACCACATCTGTCTTCTAAATCATAGAGCAATATCAACATCTAGCTTTTGCCATAAATTATAAACATATAAGTAATTTTCCTGAATTTTACAAGTGAAAATGTCACCATCTCAGTATCTATCTTTGGCATGTATACTATTGTACATATTTTAATTCCCCTCCCCCTCCTCCAGAAAAATTAAAAACAAGCACTCAAAGCCATTGGAAAAAAGACGAGCTGCTATTAACATTATGTTCAGACTAAGCAGAAGTTTGTGATATTAGATGCCATTCCCTTTACTCCATCCCCCATTCTTACCACATAGAGGTGATATTCATCTTGGGGGGAAAAAAAAAGAGAAAAACAAAAAAGAAAAGATAGGTGAGGAAAGAAAAGACTGCATCTTTCAGACAAATTTTACGGCACTCTGAATGATATGTGCACTTTTTATGTTTATGAAACCACCATCTAGCGAAAAATAGCTGCCTAATATTTTGACATGAAGGTCATTTGAAAGTTTTACTGCCTGCAAGCCTGATCCATTTTGTTGACAAAAGGCTCTCTCAGGGCTCTTTAAGGTGTCCCAGCCTGCTCGACTTTCTCTCTGTCTAGCATTTCTATTTCCCCTCCTCACCCCCTCCCATCAGACTAATTACCAGCTCATTAAGGCTGTCCTAATGAATTATGTTACAGCATTAAGAAAGGGCTTGGAATAAATGCTCATTTAGGTACAAGAGGAGGGACAGAGAGATTCCTACTTGTGTCAACCTTGCCAGCTGAAGCTAACTTGATCTGACCACATTCAACACCCCGGCCGCCTGCCTCCCCCCCCCCCCCCCGCAGAATCATAAATATTTCAGCTGAAATGAATTTTAGATTGATATAAACATGCTCTTGGGAGGAATTGGCTTCCTAATGCCACAGAAAGAGAAATGCTTGGGAAGGTTATACCATGTGCACATCTGAGCTTGTGCTCTATGAGCTGTGCTGCCTGCACCTGCAAAAGGCTGAAGAGTAACAGGGTCCAGGGAATGTTCTCCCCTTGCTCAGTGCTATCAGGCAGAAAGGCAAATGGACTCAGTGGTGGATAGCACTTATTAATTAAGAGCAGTTCTGTTATACTTTGCATGACTTACAATGGAAGCTAGGCAGGAGAGATTCCATTTAAGATTACTCGACATTGCATTGTGAAATCGTTCCCATTTCTCATATAGAAGGGTAGCATTGGCTCCACAAAGGATTCTGTGACCCAGCCAAAGCTGGGATCTGCAGGGGTGAGTGAAGGTGTCCAGCTCTGAGCTGTGAACTGGATTCTTAAATTGCTGCTTTCTCGGCCAGAGTTCTATTAAAGACCCCCCACCATCTCCCACGTTCAGGCTGGACACTTGAGGTGCTAATATTCAACTGTGCCATTTCTGAAAGGCAAAACTTGTATTTTATTAACATCTCAATATTATTCTGTTACCCAGATACATACTGGCACCTGGACAGTGGCTCTGGCTCTCCAGAGGGATTTTTATGGTCTGCAACACCCCCTCATGCATGTTTGCTTTTCTCCTCATTGGGTCTTTTGGTGCAAATAGGTGTGACTGTAGAAATGTAAGGACAGCCATGATAAAAAAAAAAACAAACCACATACAAACAAAAAATGTCCTTCAAAAAGGCCTTAATTTCCTCAAAAAGCACCACCAACATTAGTTTTCACTATATGCATGTGAGGTTTCCAACTATGGACAAGGTAGCAATTTGCACATACTTAAAATCAGGGTGTACAAATATATGCTAAATGTGCAAATCAACACAAGATAGCTGAACATGGGACAAATAAGAATTTACTCACCTACTTTTTGAAAGCTCTAATTACTGTCAGACTTTGGTGAATAATCATTAAAAGTCAATCAGTTAATACAGTGGCTTTATTACTGTGCTTATAGGTTACTTTGTTTCCAAATGCTTCACCAAAAGGAGTCACACACATCAGAAAATGCTCATTTTTAAGAAATCTTTGACCTGTGCTATATTGCATTTTTAATGGCTTCAGTAGCACTCAGCAAGAGTAAATACACATGCAAACCTATGAGCTGACATTTCCATGCAGACCTCAAAACCTTTTTAGCCGTAAAGGTAATAATTTAAGCTGTCTCTTGGAATAAGAGGCCACACAAATCCAGAGCTTTCATATTTTAAAACCTGTCAATAACTGGCTACATTTTAGGAATAATTAAACTGGCTTTAAGCAGTATGCACACCTAAGAGCAGTTACTTTCCGGATGGAACTGGACTGCAACACACTTTTTATTTCTTTTTAAACACACACACCCTCCAGGATTTAGGAGATACCACAAGCTAACCTGTATTTTATGCCTGTTCCTAATCTTCCAGTCATAAAAATTAATAGTAATTGCATGCAAACCTGTGCGTACGATCCCTGCATTACACAGACACAAGTATATATGTTGTAGAAACAAACAAAAATTATTAGGCATTTTCCACACTAAGAGGCAACCTACCAGCCAAGCAGGAGATTATTCTTATCATTCTTTTGCAGTAAAGCAGGAGAGAGAAGACAAGCACACATAAGGCAATTTCTGCCAGAGCAGCAGATGACAGAGCTGTTGCAGGACAAGCAAAAAAATAAAGTAAATTTTCCTTTACCCAAAACATCCCTTCCTCATCACAAGTCTCTTGACCTTTTTTTGGGGGGGGTTGTTGTTAGTTTTGTTTTGTTTTTTAATTTTGGGCCTGTTTGGACTGTTTCTTTTCCTTTCCTTTTCTTTTAAAAAGACAAGTCTCTAGTAAGGGTGGGGAGAAGGGGGGTGGAAGGGAGAGATTGCCCCTTTCGCCTCTTTGGGGGGTAGCTGCGGCGTGCCAGCAGCGTGCCGGCAGGCATCCTGCCCCTGACAGCAAGGCTGGTGGGTGAATTGGGCGGCCGCGGTATCAGCTGGGGCCATCGGCACGTCCTGCTTCCTATCAGCACTGTGCCTGGCAGCTGGGGAGATACATTTAGATAAAGCAGGCAGCAATCGTTGATAACAAGTCCCTCAAATGTCAGGCAGCACAAAGGGCAGCATTGATTGCTGCTGTACAGCCCGCCTTTCCTTTTCTTTGGTGCTCTCTTTTCCCCCCTCTTTTTAATATACCAAAGACTCTGGCTGGGATAATCTGCCTGCAGAAAAGGCCATTGTGCTGCTACATGTATTGTGTTATTCACTAAATAGAATTTATCAATGTTTCTCTGATTCCCTTTCCTTTCTCCTTCTCATCCCCTCCATCCCCCAGCTGCTACCCAGCCTCTTCTTCACAGAGGAGGGCCTGATCCAGCAAAGGACAGACAGCCAGTCCTAGATCAGACATATGGGCTCTTTGAAAGCTATGGTATAGATTTCCTCCTCTCTCCCACATCTTTGGATGGGTGCCTGAAGCTAACACTCATCTCAGCTTTCATTTGTTTCTGATACAGAACAGACACAGCTGACATTTTGGGGCCATTTCATCCCAAAAGTTGAGCCAATCTGAAAATGCAAAGTATTTTAAATATCAGGCATTCAAGATGTTCTCTCTTTTGACCTACCCAGCTGAGCCCTGGAAATCTACAAAGCTCAAAGCCAGCTCCTTGAGATATGCAACCACATTTGGCAAAGGATGCTGTCCCGGCCAGAAACACACCACCTTCTGCCCTGAGACAGACAGGACTTTGCAACAAGAAGCAGCACCAGCATAAGGCACACAATGTAAAGTGATAAACTGAAGGCGCATTTGACATCAAGGGCTCCTAAGCTCCAACTGCTGATGCCTCTTGTGGTTCTCTTCAATTTTTCATTCTCAGCTTCTCTTTCCAGAAAATGAGGATAATGTATTGCCTACTCCCACATGCCAGCCACGAGCTGCAGGAGCCATCCAGTTAGTACTTACAAAACAGAAGTCAAGTAAGATCAAGCAGTGACACATTTCCAGCCCATTGTCCAGGGATGAATTTCACCACAGTTCTCTTCTACTCCATGCTTGAGAGAGGCAAAAGGGAACCCAGTCTGCAGCAAGAGTAGAGGTCTCAGCACCCAGGCATGTTCACTGCATTCACATCAACACACTCCCCTCTAACTATCTTTAAAAATTATATGAATTTAAAGCCAAATCTTTGCTTCAATAATGAACAGGCTGTTCCCAGCTATTTAAAAAAAAAATTACAATCCCCAAGACTTTATAATCATCATTTTAATTATTATAATTTTAGAATTCATACTTCATCGATAATATGGCTCAAACAAAAAGTATGGAGTCCCTAGAGAGATAAATGATAATGCATTTTGTTTCATATGCTTGGTACAATTACAACTATTTGATCTGATGCAGTTTTAACTTCTATGTTTTCAGCATTGGTGTTTTGAATGTAAACTGCTCTGAGGACACTTCTGAGGTCTCGAGGATTACATCTGTCTCCCTGCACAGAAGCATTTCCTATACTCTGCTCCCTTGTGCCGGGATGAGGAGTTTGAAAGCATCCACCTCAAGGGCCACAGCGGTGACCACAGGCACAAAGAGCATCTCTGGGCAGCAGCTGCCCTGCTGGGAAAGCAGGATGCTCCTAGGGAAGGTGCTCAGCACTAACAGCTTTATCAGCTCCTGGAAGCTAGGCATGCAAGAGGAGTCCTGAGGAGGGCAGATGACATGGGCAGGACCATGACATAGTGCACCTGTCCCTTCCTTGCAGCAAGGAACAACATCTTGTTCCCCATTTACCAGGGTAGGGCAACATGATGTCTGTCCTCTGCCAAACCAGAGGTCTGCTTCACCAGATTCTGACAACAGCTGTAGCAGCTGCCTGGGGACAAGCACAGGAGTCATGGTGGATTTGGGGGAAGCTCAGGGGCAGGAACGGAGTTGTGTTTCTGCACCATATTGTCCCACTGTCTATCTGGAAGTTGCACTTGCAGCTCTGTTTAGAGCTGCTTAGCAGCTCCTAGCATAGCATTCCTACTCTATATTTGCCCTACCCCTTTTAAAGACAGTTTTACAGTGCAAGTAAAGTTCAGCGTTCCCCTTTTTAAAAAATAAATACTATTTTGATATAAGAAAAGAAGGTTGGCAGAAAAAAAAAAAAAAAAACAACGGTGTTTTCCTCATGGAAATGAGGATTGGCAGTTCCTGCAGCACAGTGATCTCTCATACTTTTTCCTTCAAGTCTGGAAGTGAAGGGGACAGGAGAGAGTTTGTCATTTCAGACACAGCTTCTTTGATCATCCTCATTCACTCTGGAGAATGGAATATTGAATTCCTTTTGCAGTCAGGCTGTACTTAAGCGCTTTTGAGTCTGGCTGCAGTTTGTGGACTTTGTGAAACATGAGTATCCCTCCCACCTCTCCTCTGCCTTTCTTCCCTGACGTAGGGATTTTCAAAGGGCATCATAGAGCTTGACCTGAGAAATGGGATGTTCTAAAATGTCCTTGGCCATTGATCACATACACATGGCCATGCTAGAAAATTGGGAAGAAGTACTGCAAGTGGAGGGCTGCATTCTCACCCCAAGCTCATGGGTAGAAGATACAAGAGAGGGAATTCATAGCCATACATGGCCCCGGTATAAATTGAGGTGCAACCTTCATTGCTAAAATGAAAGGACCTGAAGCCAAAAAAAAAAAAAAATCTTTTAAACTCATAAAATGCAATTTTTGGCAAGGGATTGTATTTTCAATTATATTGAATATCTGTTAATGCTGATATAACCAACTCTGCCAGGTTTTCCATTGCAAACCATAAATTTCAGGAGTGTGTAAAACTCTGCTATGCAAATGCATAGCCTGCAGTGAAACTTGGCAGATAAAGCTTCAGCTGGATAAAGGTTTTACAATAATCTTTGTTAAAAACAAAGTTAATTAAATTTGGGTTTAAGCAGTGTTTCAACCATTTTTAAGTTACAAAATAATGTCAGGACTTAATTGTACCGTTTATCCAAAGATCTTTAAGTACTGAGGCATCACATAAGCTGCACAATGCAGTGGGGCAGTTCATTCCCCCTTACACTCAGTCCAGAGCAGAACCAGTGTGAAGCTGGCGTGGGTCTCCCTCAAATAGGCTGCCTATGTTTCTTCATGCTGCTCTGCAAAATCCAGCTGTTTCAGCAACCACTGCAGACAGACAGTGTGGAGTACAGAACCAGCACTGTAGGGGTTCTGATGACTAATCCCTCTCCTGCCACCCTGCCCCAACCAGAGCACCCTGCAAGGGTTGTTACATGTCCACTGTATGCTGAACCCCTGCTCTGCACAGTTCTGTTTTGCTCAGGTGAACAGAATGCATGATAAATCGAGGTCAGTGAGTTTAAATGACTCACTGAAATTGCACAGTAAATTAAAGACACACACTCACACACAAAAAAATTAAAAGAATATAGTGCTGTAGTGAATTCTAGTCAACTTTGTACTAGAGAGAGAGATGGCTCCAGAGGTTTTAATTTTAAAATGTATCTGTTCCCCCAGCTGAAAATCTAATCAATTCATCCATACTGTAGACTAATTACTTTTGGTATTTTGTATTGCAGCAAGGACAGGAAGGGAACAAAATATATTTGGTCTGCTCAAGAGTGGCTACTCTACTATATACAACATAGAAAAACTACCATATTTTATCAAAGCATGAAATTGTATTAAGAAACAGAACTAAGAAAAAAATCATTTAGTGCCAAGTGTGAAAAAATACTCACAAGACAAGATGACTTCTAGCAGTACTTACCACTAAGTCTTAGAAGGACAGATCCATCTTCTCCACATTTTAAAAACCAAAAAAACGAAGTGATTTTGGCTTGTCTTAATTCAGGGACTTAACACTTGCAAATTTCAGTTCAAGTTGACCCCAGCCCCACCTCCTTGTGTACAGCCAGCCCTTGCTCACTATCTGACAGCAGAACAAATAGTCTGTTGAACCTTTTGCTCTGCATGCAAGACTACAGCCATGAGAAAACCACAAGGATACAGCAGAGTTTAAAATATCTATGTTTTCTTATCAAACAAAGAGAAGATAAACACAACACAGAAATTCTGCTTCTCGGGCATGATGCCAGTGGCATGGGACTACTTCAAAACCCCACTGATGCCACAAGCATTTTGCATGAACACCACTCAACAAAAGGCACACAAGCACCACTCTGCAAATATTGGATTACCTTGATCTTGTGCAACTCCTTTTTCATGTGCTTAACCTATGATTCAGCTTTCCCTCCATGACAAAGGCTGAAACAGGCTATTCCAAACCAGTTTCTTTCATGGCACAAGTCTGAGCAAACTTAGGTAGGGCAATGCTTTGAGAGCAGTCATTTTGTCCCATCAGGAAAACTGTCTGATAATGTTCAAGAGGCAAAAACAACAGTGCCTCTGCCAGGACCTAGACAGTGATGAGCTCAAACTACTTTAGAGAGAAAAGTACAGATACTTTACTTAGCCTTATGTAATTTACAGTAGAGGAACGCTGTAGAAAAATCTCCACCTGGACTAAACCAGGGCAGAGCCTATTCCTTCGTGTGTGGGGCAGGTGCAGTGATCTGGAAACGATGATGCTGTCTTGCACAGTGGTACACTTGTTCACAGCTGGGACTTCTGGCCATTACCTCAGCAGCCTGTCATTGGGCACCCAAAGGTGCTTGAACAGTTGATAACTTGAATCATAGAATTAACTGGGTTGGAAGAGACCTTCGAGATCATCAAGTCCAACCCTTGATCCAGCCCCATTGTGATTACTGGATCATGGCACTCAGTGCCACATCCAGCCTCATCTTAAAAACCTCCAGGGATGGTGAATCCACCAC
>JAYRBT010000114.1:31376571-31421333 GCA_036023395.1 Myiotriccus ornatus
AAATCCTAAATCCACAGCTATTTTAAGTTCTATTCTTAAACTGATCACACTTGCAAAGCTTTTCAAGAGCCAAGTCCAGTTAATATGTTTCTTTTGAATCTGAAGGCTAAGAAAGGATTTTTAGTCAGACACATGTAGTAGACTTGGTATTTTGTTATCATTTTCCATCCACAACCAAAGTTTGCTATATTGCCTAGAATTTCCTTTAAGAAAAACAAACAACAAAACACACCACCAAAAAAACCCGAAAAAATTAACTTATGAATACTTCTTAACACTAAAGTGTGAATGAGAGGAGGAAACAGGCTGTAGTCCCACACTCACTCATCTTCTTGTAGTTAACCCTGCTCCTAGGGCACTCTTGTGGTATCTACATTACCCTGTTCCAGGTCCATAGTCACTCGTCTTCCTGTCTCAGGCTTTGGCTCTGCTATACTCACCATCTGAGATGATGTAACTATACTAAAACCATTGCTGAATATCTATCTACATCATACCCATGATTAAAAAAAAAAAAAAAAAAGTATATCTAGTCATGTGCACCTTCCAGGTTTATATTAGACCCACAAACAGCCAAGCCACCCAAGAGATTTCATCAAGGGTAAAAGCAATAGAGAATATACAGAAAACTTTAAATATAGTTATAGGATACATATGTATGTCCTGCCACAATGTATTTAAAGCTTAAGAAGTTCATAAGCCCTTGTTATTAGAAATTGCATTCGCCTGGCAATGGTGAGGCACTTCTTCCCATGTTATCCAACCATTAAAAACTGTGGCTGGAGGTGAGGATTTATTAAAAAAATACTTTACAAATAACTATTAGGACTATTATTACACAGAATAACCATAAAGAACACAATGGGTTCTTAATATTCAATGATTTTAAGAGTCACAAGATGAAGGAATGAACAATGCTAAGTGATTTTCTTATTAATAGGAGAATCAAACTGTACAAGATGTAGCAAAGTGACAGTGGAATCTGCTGAAGGGAGTTTTACTGAATTCCAAACTTGTAGGAGTCTAAGCATAGCAAATGGAAGAGCATTAGAGTACTTCCACAGGTCAGCTAAAGCACAAAAACTGTGTATTTAAAGAGACATTTGTCATTGAATGAACACTGCTATTTTACACCTGCACTGACATCATTGGTTAGCCTCAGCTCAAAAATCCCCTGGTTCAGCTAGGAAGCAGCCATACCATTGCTCCTCAGGAAGCACCCTGAAAACAGAGGTAGAAGACACTGCCTAATAGACAGACAAAGAGCAGCCACTGAAATCAGCACTTCAGTGTTTCCTGTGAGAGGCTAAAGCTTCCTTTTTTCACTAACACTATTTTGAAAGATTAAATTGGAGACAGTAATCAGTAGACTAAACTCTGGTACCCACACTTACCAACAGGCAAACCCTTGTTCCAGTCTCCGCCATGTCATTGTTCCTTGCTGGAACTGATCTGTTCCATAAAAGTTTATGATTTCCAGGATAGGTGGGAAACTCCTAATGAGGTCTAACACAGCATAAATAACTTCTTGCTATCTCTTCTCATGGATCCTTCAACTCAGAGTGCTGGCATGTACTTGTGCTGCAGCAGCACATCAGTGTGTAAAAAACAGAAAAACAACCCCTCAAAGCTTGAGGACAGGAAACTGTCTGCTTTAGGTTCCATTGTAAGTAAAGCTAATGGAAGAAGATCAAATAAGTCTTTGTTCACAGTCCTATATATGATTAAATCTGATGCAGTATTCTAGGACAATGCATTCAAGGTATTGTGGGTACAGACTCATATTTCAATACTATCACGCTTATCCACACACAAAAGACTAAAATTATTCCTCCTGCTAAGATAAGTATGTTAGATGACACAAAAGAAAACTGTGTGAGAGACCACGTGGTTTTACCTCTTCTTTCCTGCCTGTGTTGGACCTTATACAAACTGATCTCTTGTCTTTTCAGAAAGACAGGTGGTAGCCATTTATAGGTATACAGCAAAGAAAGAAAGAAGCATAACAGTTACTTATTTGGTGCCTAGCAGTAGCCATATAAAGGGGATTTGATGGGAAGAAGCAATAAAGAAAGCTTCTTCAAATGCACTGTGTAACATGCATTATTAAAGTGAAGTTTTCAGACATTTGTGGGTTTTTTTTCTGTCCACAGCTCTATGCCAGAAGTTTTGAAAAACAGCTTCATAAAACAAATCACAATGATTTTAATTACAAGAGAAAGCAACTTCCAGTATGCAAACACATAAGTGGGAAACAAGTACACCTACAAGCTGATTAGTAGGATTCCTCAGAATTCTGTAAAGAAAAATTCAAAGCCCTACTTCTATTAAAAAAAAAAAAAAGAGCCCAGAAGACAGACTGAAATGAAACAATTCATTCAGCACTTATACACAAAAAGGATGTTAAGACACTCTTATTTCTAGGTAACCACACTTTCCGCCAGAAATTGCCCCCTTGGTAGGAGTATGTTGACCAGACCACATGCCCTTGTTCAGTCACACCTGCTTGCAAACTGGCTCTTTTATTCCACTCGATTTGTGCAGGAACAGCTGAGGCAAGGGCAAGTCCTTACCCTTCACAGGCAGAGGAGGGACAGCAAGTGACAGTAGTGTCCGTGGACAATAAGAGCCATCATACTGGTTCAGACTAAATGTCCAGTTCAAGTACTTTCCTAAACTGCTATAGGAAGATCCACTCCTACCTCTCTAAAAATCCTTATCTCTGCACCATGTTCTGTCTTTAATCACACACAGTGGACAGGTTTATTGGTACTTTCCATTGATACTCTTCCCTGACATGTTTCTGCAATCCTACGCTTTTCCTCTGGGAAGAAATGCAGAGTGGGGGATCCCAGTAAGTCAAGGGAACATCCAGTTTCACAGTATCTGCAGAGTAAAAAAAAAGCTGGGATGAAATCTGTTGGACTGTTTTCTCCACTATGCCTCAGATCTATTTGGGCATTGTGATTCAAAGGTACCATTACTGCCCAACACCATGTGGGTATGTGAGGGATAGCTCAGTATATGTATGATACTCCAGATTTCAAAATGGAAAGCTGGATATATAAGTGCAACCTATTAGAGTATCACCAAAACCCAACTCAAACATCAAGGGAATGTTTTAGTGGAAAAGAAATGAAAATCATTTCTCTTTGTTCTCTAGATTCCAAGATATGAGCAACACTGTCAAATATCTCTAGAAAATAACATTCAGTGAAGAAATAAGGGCTTTTCTTTGTGAAGACCGTTTCATTATAAATTCATTTTATTCTGAGTCAGAAGACTCACAAGTCTTTCCTGGGTTTTGTTTGCGTGCCTTTAAGAATTGTTTCCCTTGTTGTCATATTCCCTCTTGCCAACACGGTAAGAACAGAAATCCTAAAGCCTTGCATTACAAACTATCAAGCTTTATTAGGTTGCAGAGGCATTACCAGAGTTTTAATCTATTAAAGCCATTAGTATTTGCAAAGTAAGGAGGAATTATCATTTTCTAGAGCTAAAGAACAAACATAAAATAGTGTTAAGATGTATAAATAAGACAAAGTACAAATCAGAATGCTTCAGTGCTTTCCAGGTGATTTTTCATATTAATCAGGCTTCTTGCATGTCTCTTCCATCCCTTTGCACTTTACCCTCTCTTTTTCAAATCTTATATAGTCTTTCTTTCCTCACTTCTCCTTTTTCAGAGATAAGATTCAATTACAGATGATATAAGGACAATTTTTACTGAGGCCAGATGACTAAGAGGTCTCTCAAGACTTAGGGTACTGTCTTCTTTATCACAAAGGTATTGGGTGGGGAGAGGATATTTCCTTTTTTTAAACTTGGGATGCTTATCTTGCTGTAAATTGCAAGAGGCCGCAGGTGCTTGCAGGTTTTACTAACAGCTAGGCAAGATCAGCATTATTATAGAGTTTCATGATTCAACCTTAGCTAATTCACCTTCCAGTAAAAACAAATATACCTTGGTGCCTCAACTGCCCTTTCACTGTGTAACAGTTAAAAACTGCTTTCTTGTCACTGAAGACAAATTAAATTGTTCTGCCTAGTAATAGCTTTAATGAGCTTTTATCTAACCCAGCTCTGTGAGCACAGGGTTTGCCTACAGCATATGGATTGGCTTGCAGAGGGTCCTGGGTACCCCCTGAGTTTAAGCCAGCATAGTTAGGGTGGATTGGCACTGAAGTTTCACCAAGGTATATGTTTAATCATGACAACTCCTTCTCTTTGGTTTTTCACCCTTTTTCATTATTAAAAAAAGTTTCCACCAAAAAGCAGGATAGATATGCTTCATATTTAGTGACACGCAAACCTCAACAGGTTTAGATAAGCATGTAATAAGTTCAGGTAAGCATATGGACTACCCACCATCCATAAAGAGGGAGCTCCTCAGGTAATGGACTCTCTCAAATACTGGCCCTACTGAAATAAATGTCAGAGCTCACATAGACTTCAGAGAGGCAATTTTACCTTCCTTGAATTGATAAAAATTACAAAATTGCAGTGAATATCCTCAAGAATAGACAGTGCAGAGATTTCAGCTACTTTTGTTTTGTCAAGATATCATACTTCATAAAGAGGCTTGGCCACAGCTTGTAAGTACTTTTGCTTTAGGTTAAAAGGAGCCCAGAATAAGAGACATGCAGTCATTAACTTAACTGTAAAGCAAATATATTTTAACCAGACTTTAACTAGTGCTCTGTTTGGTCACTGCCATTCTCCTCAGATTTTTAGGTGCTGCCTGTGCTGACATTTTCTTCACCTGCTTTCCTCTTTTTCTCCCCTCTAGAAAACTTCTGGATAAATTTGAAGTGTGGCTTGACTTAGGGAACTGTTAAGAAAACTTAAAAACTCAATACCATACAAGATGACTCTAAAAGCAACATTTAAAACATGTTGTTTTCAGCTACCTCCAATTTTTCAAGACAAAGGGTTATCTCACCTTACTGGATTAAATCAGAAACAGTTGGGGTTTTTTTGTGAAACCCTAGGAAGAAATACCATTGTTATGTGCAACACTTAGTAATGGTAGTACCAAACGCATCTTCTCCGAAAGCAAGCTGCACTAGTAGGCAGGTTTGCTCTAGCTCAGTTAGCTCACTCTCTTGAGGGTAGAGATTACTCTATAAGCTGATACAAAGTAGTGTATAAAAACTTTTTACTTTACTTTAAGAAAGGAGGGGGGGAACATCCATGTCCTAGAATTTATAGTTCACTGACATTTTCTCCGTTGAGGAAAACCTTTAACTACCAGTGACCTGACTAGCAGCTGCTGGCAGTTAGTAATGAATGACAGGAGTAAGAAATATAATAAAGAAATAATAAATGAGCCTTTATCATAAGGGGAACTTTTCATTTTAAATGCAGTGCCTTTTTGAATCACAAGTGGCTTGGCCAGGTTTCAGGATTAATGAACACTCACTTGTCAGGTTCAGTATGTCTATATATTGTGTAGTTTACTGAGACGATGCAATCAAAGCTTTCCCCCTTGAGTTTGGAATGACCCTTTAAGGACTTAAGAGAAGTTTTAGAGAGAATTAAATTCACAGGTGTGCCTATAAAATTAAACTGCTGCTTTTTGATTGACCCATAACTTTTCTAAGACATTGAGTTTCTTCAGAAAGATTACAGCCTGACCCAAACAAAGCACTGATTGTAAGAAGTGGGAAAGCTACCACAAAACAGAAGAACAGTTTTATCAAAAACTGTGTAATATTACAAGAGACCTCTACCTGTTTGTACACACAGCCTGAAAGATGTTATTGGAACATTATACTCAGAAATATATATGCATTAAAAAATTGCAAGCTTTCTCCTCCTGGCTATCTGAACACCAAAACATCTGGTAGACTGTGGTCATATTCAGACTAGTTAAGTTTTCACAGATTATTATTTGTCATTTCAAGAATGGCAAAAATAGTTACTCAGTTCTTGAGCCCAAGCTACTTGCCTACAGGACTACGGTGATGCTGCCTTTCAGCTCTGGTGCTCATCAAGAAAGATCATAAGTTACTGCATCAGAAGTTATCCATGTCCTCAAACAGCATGAGCAGAGAGCTCAGGTACCTGGTTTAGCTGGAGCCGAGTAAGGAGCCTCTACCAAGGAAGCTGCAGGGATGGTTTTCCTTGCCAGTGGGCAGTTGGGAGCACTGATAGCTTCTGCTGAGTGAAAGGGATTCAGAAGTGAGTATTTCTTTACAGCATTCTCTGTCCTATGCGTCTAACCTAGCTGCCACTTCTGGGTGCACAACAGGGCTGTGGAGCAGAAAAGTAACCCTGATAGCAGCACTAGCTGCCACCTGTGCCATTCTGTTTCTTCCTCAGAGGATGCCAATGACACATAGCACATATCCTTTACAAGCTGTCTGTGCTTATTGTCTAATCTGCCACAGTCAACTGAAACTGATACCAATGCATGTCACCCTTGCCCTCAGCTGAAAATTGTGGTGGTGTAGAAAAAAACATACACCAAGTCTGTTCCTAAGCCAACATGTCGAAATAGTAAAGGACTCTAGGTACCAGAAAATCAAAAGCAAGGTTAAATATCAACATGAGTGTATTGAGAGAAAGCTAAAATAACACATGGATCAAATTCCTTCCTTTCTTAGCTCATGGTCACTTGCCACAGAATCATCTGTACAAGGTTAAAACATTATTTGCACAATTACCATCAGTTATGGTGCCTCTGCTGAAGGTCCAAATTGACACAACAGAGCTGGCAAAACATACTATAGGAGCAAATCTCATTGTATCCCAGACAGGTTAGCTTCACTCACCACAGAAAAACAAGCAAAGGACCTCAGGAATTCAACACAAAATCACTAAGAGGCTTTCCTGGGTTCCTTCATCAGTCTAGCTGCAAGTTGACAGCCACTTGCTGAGGAGCAGTAACACTGAGGATAAGTGGATCCAGCTGTTTCCATCATTAAGAATAGAATTGCGTCAGGTGAGAGACCTATTGCAACCTGCTGCAGCTGCTGCCCATATAGACGGCAATCGGCTTATCTACTACAGTTGCAGGGGCATAGCACACCCCACTGGAGCTGCCCCTCTATGGTGGAGTGGGGGCAGACAGGGCCTATGTATGGCATCTTTACATTAGTACAAAGAAGTCCATAGAATGAAGTTTGTTGGATTATGAAGACTGATGAAAAAAGCACTCTTGGCCAAAAGCTCTGGGCTGTTACAGATCATATTTTGTGTGACAGCTCTGTGTCTGAAGCCAGCGTGCCAACACGGCTCCATCTTCCTCCTGTCACTACCATGAGGTTTCCAGGAGAAAAAGTTGCCTGAATGCTATAGACTGTGGCAGGAATTTATCCTTCAATAAAAACAAGTCCATAGAGAGCGAAACTACAAAAGCCAAAGGCAACTGATGTTTTGACACAGCAGTGGTTTGGACAGCTGCAGGGCTGTTTCTGGCTATTTCAGCTGTCATGCAGACTGGTGAATTCCTCCTCTCCTTTTCAAAGCAAAGCAACCCAGCCCTAGCAGTGACGCCAGCCCATGCCGTGGTCCTCCAGCATAGCCCCCTGCCCTGGCACAGGTCAGCTTTCCTCCAGGAGCCCTCTGCTTGTCCAGCAGGCACTTTGTCACCCACAGCCTGACCAGTGCTGTGTTGCTGGCAGGGCTCTGACCAGCTGTCTCTTTCCACCAAAGAAAGGAAAGTGTTTCCCCAGACTCTCGTTACTCTGTGAGATTAATGTCCAGTGTGGGACGGATGCTGTGCTTTTTGGCTGACTGAAATAACGACTCTTCACTGTTGTATTTATTCATCTCAGATGCTTTTTCTCCCACCTTTGGAGACGTCAGTGTTGTCTCGGCTTTCCTGGACAAGGCTGGTGTCTGATTAAAATAGCTTTGAGCTGTCTCACACAGGTGGAGAGGTGTCCTTTCAGAAAGTGAGTGCGTAAGTGTTAGTTGTACCTGTGAGAAATCCACTGCACCCATCATTAAGCTACTCCTCCTGCTGCCAGCACAGGCAGGAAATGCTGTGCTGGGACTGATGCCTTCTTCTGCCCCACAGTAAGCATCAGCATGGGTAATGACCCTCATGTTCCAGCCAAGCCACGTCTAAGCAAACTCTTTTTCCTCTTTGTTTACTCCAGTACTTGTTCAGCCCTGAAAGTGCATGCTTGGGGCTGCCACGTCTTTCTCATGCAGACTTCTCAGAAGGTGATCTGGGAATGGTCTCATGGATCTTTGGGCCATAGCATCAGCACCACAGTGAGGTTTCCAGTGTCCTCTCATCTCTCACCAGTACTGTTGTACACCAAAGCAAGCAAGTGGTGTCAAGTGTGTGCTTTTTAAGCAGCAAGGAATAGTTAGGCTTTTGTGCCTGCTGGTTTGTTTCTAATAAAAAAATGAAATTCTGGAAAAAGCACATAATGTAGGAGCTTGGATCTGGGACTGAATCCAGCACTGGCTTTAGAGGACACAAGTTGTGAGGGATGTGTCATATTAGTAGCTTGCAGCTAATGGACTGGCAAAGGCTGGGAGCTACACTGGCTCATTGCCCGGAGTCCATGGAACTGCTCAGGTAACAGCCTCCAACGTCTCAGCCAGTGGACCTTGACAGTTTTTTCATCCAGAGGTAATTAGCTAAGGTTTCCAGAGGGCACCAGCTTCGTTCCTAGATATGGTCATCCTCCCTCCTACCTCAGCTGTTTAATGTCTTCCTTGGACCACAAAAATGTCCTAGATTAATACCTACTGCAAATTTCTAAAGAGTAGTAACTGTCTCACTGCATCTGGCACAATCAGAGCAATAAGCACTGGAAGATAACAGAGCAGGTAAGAGAAGAGTGTTTGACTGTCCTTTGGGCAAAAAGATGCCAAAGAAGCCATTCACAAGGAAAATATCATGAGAGTGACAAGAGACATCTTGTCCTACCAGCTTATGTCAAAACCAAATCCAGCAGAAAGGCTGCAACGCAGTGCAAAGCATGCATTCATCACAGCCTGCCATTAGAAAGCAGGAAGTGATGATTTCCCACCGAACTCAAGCTGGTAGGGGTTAGTGAAAAGGTTAAAAATTATAAAGGAGGAAGGGAAAGTAGCAGAGCAATTGCAGAAGATTCTCCTTGCTTTGCCCTGAATAAAAAGAGTAGCTCACGTAACTAAGAGAAGCAGTATTTAGCTACACTATGAGAGCCTCCTGCAGCAGAGGAGAAAACAGCACTGTGTGATGAAGCTGAGGTCAAAGATGTGGCCAAGCCAGGCTGCATTGCACAACAGCTGACAGACAAGAAGGCAGTAGGGCAGACAAGGACGCAGCATCGCCTCTGGCTTTCTGGAGCCCTAGCTCACATGGCCAGGTACCATTTATAGCTGAGCCAGCAGCTCCGTATCCAACACCAACATCAAATACCCTCAGGAAAATGTTAACACCCGTCATCAAAACCCTATGTTATTTCTAGAAAAACAGCACACATCAGGCATGGAAAAGAGACATAAGCATAAATCTCCTTATTCTGAAATATGTTCCTGATCATGAGGTAGTTCCCATCACCCAAGAGAGACCCAAGTAATTACACAAGACTATGCAAATGAAGAAAAATTTATAAGTTGCAGAATAGGGACATCTTATATTATAAAAATGCACAGCCTCTCCTTACCTGCACAGTTTACCTGCTCTGGATGTAATACCACATCTTTTCCTCATCAACTTACCTTCACTGCCTCCAGCACAAATATTCTGTACACCTAAGTAGTCACAATTCTCTTGAAGATACAGTCTCCTAAATGTTTATTGCCAATTTCTTCATTAAAGTACCTGGCATAGTATGACAACCATTCTTGGTAAACAGTGAAACATTAAGTTTCTAATTTTCCCATTTTTCTCTTCTGAAAACTGTTTCAATTCACAGAGATTATCTGCATTTTTCATTGCAAGCTCAATGAAAGCGCACTGTTGCCTTGCACAGAAAACATTTATTGGTTCTTCCAGTAGGGAGAACCTGTAATTCACCTTTTAAGAGGAGATGATTTGCTGCACTTATCTTCTTAGATGTAAGAAGCATTTGATAATAATGCATGAAGCTTTTAAAGTTTAACTAGGTTGAAGAAGGGAAGAAAGATCAGCATGGGTCACAAGCTGCCTCACAAATTATTATTCCCACACTTTTAATGGATTTACTTGAACAAGTGCACTATACCAGGAGAAAAACAAAATTTCTTTTTTCAAGGTGCTCAAAATCATCCAAAAATTCAAGAAGAATTTCCTATGCATTCTTTTTAAGACTTTCTGGCTCCACTTCTCTCCTCTTTCCATTTCTTCCACAGCTTCTGGCTTGCCTGCAAAGGGAAACTGCAACACTTCTGCATCAAAAACATGATCAGCTTCTTCTCTCTCTTCATAAGCTACAAGAGCTGGCTAAGCATCTAAGAGGCAAAAAACACACATTCCACTATTTTGACTTGGCTAGGAAAAGCAGGGTCCATTCCCAAAGTCCAGACCTGGGCAAGGACATCTTAAAACATTCATAGGATAATGAGATCTTCAGGCTATGAGTTTTTTCCAGGGATCATTTCTAAGAGGCAGAAAACTTAACATTACAAATAACAGAGGTTTGCTGGTTTTGTATAAATCAGTTTCCTGTCACAGGTTTTCCTGTTTATATTAGTATTTTTAAACTACCAGGTGTGAAACTGGCAGATCCCAGTTTGCAATTATTTTTTTGAGAGTGAAGTTTTTTGCTGTCAGCTGACAGCTGATTTACTGACATTGCCTTCATATATGTCACTGGAGTGAATAAACCAAAACAAATGATTCTTTACTACAGGAATTGAATTTCTTCCCAGCACCAACAGCTTTCTTCTTCTTTGAGATTTTGGAGATAACTTCTTGTGATTGCAAACCTAATGCTGGCTTTGTGGCCCACATGGATTGCATCAAACATCACACAGTCAAATCAATCAACAATTTTGTTATCTTTTAGTATTTTTTGCTTGCTTAAGCAGATAAGTGAGAATAGACACAATTAAGTCAATACATCAGTACTTTATTTAAACAAACAATTAAAAGATAATCTCAGGTATTTGGGATCCCCAAATAACATATCTGGAAAGAGATGTGAGTCTATGGGGTCCAAACGCCTTGGGAGCTGCAAAGTACATGCCAAACGAATGGAATTTATGGATTATATTGTTTGGTGCCTGGGACAATAAATGAAGGTATGCAGGAATAGCTTCAAAATAGGTGGAGGCAGTGCTTCAGACCCAAGGTTCTGAAAATATGAATCATGAAAATGTAGTTTGTTTATTTGTCTATTTTTAAAGAACACACTCTAAGTGATATAAAGAAAGCAGAGAAGATAACACTGGAAGCTCTGAGCATGCTGGGAGATGTTGCTGTGGGTGGTATGCTTCCAAGTGCGTTGTATGTTGTACACAAACTGACTGAGACCAGATGTAGTCTGTGCTTTTGATATGGTGTTACTGATTTGTTTTTGTATACTGAATTTAAATTAAATTCAGTGTTGACTTCCTAGATCTAAAAGTATAAGATCTAGCAGTTACAAAGAAGTAGGTTTGTGTTAGCATGAGAAAAACATTGACATATCTAATTACTCATGTTGTATTTTTTAAGGCTGAGAGCTTTCCTGAAGAGTCATTTCCAGAAAACTCCAACATTACTTCTATAAACTCTCACCTTATTTTTAAAATATTGTTTCTTACATCAAAAACTTTTTTCTTTTTCTAAAATTATGACTATCTCATAGCTGTGTTTGAGGTACAGGTCTCAGTACAACTCAGACAGAGCTCAGCTTCCTGCTAATGAGTTGATATTGAGCTGACTATGAGCTGGCAATGTATCAACCGCTCATCATTAAATCATTCCCAAAATGAACATTAATGAACTTCACCTACTCCAGCAATACAAGGTAGTTCATACTTCTCCTGATTTCCAATTCACTGCAAAGTAACTTGAATTCAGACTACACTGCTGACTTCATTGAATTGCTGCATAACAAGCTACCATAAAAACTATGAGGTTTTGTATGCATATATTGGACATTCTCATACATATTAATTTGGTCACACGATACATTACAGCTACTCCAGTGAACTCCTTCATGGATACAGACAATCCTAATATCCTCCTTTAAATTGTTAATTCCTTGTTGGAAGAAAATACTTCTCTTAAAAAAACAAAACAAAAAAAAACCAAACCAAAACAAAAACCAAAAAAGTCTTATCAGTGCAAAAGTTTTGTATTCTGTTAACATTTTCCACTACAGCAGTGAAAAACAAAGACAAAAAATGTAATTCAAATGTCCCTCATTTTGCCATTTGCTTTTTGTTTCTCAGCGGTATTTAAATGGGTAGGTTAAATACCAAACCTTCATTACACAAATTTTTCTGTAGTAGTCTGGCACCATGCCACAGCTGCAGAATTGAGAACTTTATTTGTAAAGAAGCCTCTGTGTTAAGGGCTCACCTTTTTTTAATGAGGAGATGTCTACATAGATAAACACATACTGCAGAATGATTGCCCAGAAATGGTTATCAAAGTCTCATGTCCACATGTTGAAATATATCTCAGAAAAGAGTTACAGATTTGAGGGGCTCAAAAGCACATTTGACAGCAAAGATTCAGAGGTCAGTCTATTCAAAGAGAAGGTTAAGAAGATATTTGATCACAACTACAGCCACGGATATAAGAGGCACCTCAGACTGGTACACTAAAATAATAATATACATGCAGCCACAGATCAAATTGTAGGGCTGCAGCATGAACCAGTTCAGCATTCATTCTTGCAGGTTGCTGCCCAGGATCGGTTTATCATTGTAAACTGTGTCATCTTAGGAGACATTTAGCCATCCCTGCTCTAGTGGGCAGCAGTCTCTGGGAAGGGGGTGGGTAAGCAGATGGGGCAACATTTGCTCCAGTGATCTCATCTAAGCCTGATGCTGAACGCATGTTAACATCTTTGGTAACGAGATACAAACCACCAGGGAGCTGAAATTAAAAATGTTCAAACACAACATTAAATGCATGCTTTTGAGAAAGAGATAACTATTTGAACAGCTTCCTGTGTGATACAGTAGATTTCTCACTATAGGATGTGTTTAAAATAAAACTGGATGCCTACTATATTCAAAGAGAAGGTAGGGACTTCTTGCAGACATCAGTAGATGGAATTCCATTACTTGCTTTATTTAGGAAGTCATCATAGGCATTTCTGGCCTCTGAATACATGAATCCAAGAGCCTTTGACAGAAAAGCTAAATGGAATTGCTACTCAAACCAGATGGGTATTGCCTTGCTGCAGGAGCATTTGGTCAGAAGAAGAATCAAGCTAAAATGTGTTCTATTTGTTTTATTTACTGGTGATGAAGAAGTTGTCATAGTCCTTTCCAAAAAGCATTTCAGACTTCAGAAATCACTCCCGGCTTCTCCTCTCATGTTTGGTTAGTATTAACTTGAACTTGATTTTCTCTCTTTCATGTTACAAGCACCTTTCTTTCTTCACGCATCCAATGGGAGAGAAAAAGAATAGAGCTGGGAACAGAATACACCTGAGATCTGTGCCTGCAAAAGACAGATCTTTCTCCATATTCCAATTTGGGTGAAAATTCTGGGTTTGCTTTTGTTGTTACAGTTGGTTTGAACTTTTAAAGCATGTCAAATGACCTTTGAGCTTTATGGAAAGGCACTTATAAAAGTGGGAGTTTTTCAAGTTTAAAAGAAGAATGTTTCCTTTCTTTAAAAAAGCAAATAAAATAAATGTGGCATAACAGAGATTTAAAGACACCCTATAGTCTTTGAGGAAGCACCAGAGTCAACCAGAGGGGTTGGGGAAAGAATTAAAATGCGTGTATGCCCACAGAAACACTCACATAGAGAATTTCCTTAATGAGTGGCAACAATTAAGCACACTGTAGCATTCAAATGCTGAAGTTGGTGTTCCATTCAAACACTATCTACATTTACAGTTTCCTAATTTTAGGACACATAAATATATTTAAAAAGTTTTACACATAATTGTATAATTAATTACAAAAAGCAATAATGCTGATATCCAGGACCTATGTACCTTCTCAGATGTGTTGGCACTGCCCACCCACCTAACTCAGCCATTTGCAGTAGCTGTCTACTCTCTCTGGACTCCAAGTATGCTCTTTTTCATCCCCCTGCACTGGTTTTGAAATAAAGTGTCTCCAGACCTTACAAAAGGATCCTAGAGAAACTGTGTGGTCAATTTGACCATCCAACTTGCATATACAAAGGAAATACAGATACCTGTCCTCAAAAGCCTATGGTCTAGGTTTTCTTGAAAGGATGGCAGATTCACAGATCATTCACAGAGATGCCCCTAACTGTGCAGTTTCCAAAACAGGTTCTACACCTTTGTTCTGAAGATTAGACCTCACTAAACCATTTTGATTTGAGCACCAAAAATTTCTAGTCACCTTTCCCTTCCTTGGATTAAAACCACCACAAAAGAAACCACGTTTCTAGCTCAGATCAGGAAAGATGCTTTTATTTATTCCTGCACCTGAACACTGCAAATACACCTAAGTGGAAATCAGTACTCCATTTATAAAGTGTTCCTCTACAACCAAATTGTATTTTAATTTGGTTTCCACAGACCGTTTTAGCACCAGGGGACTGCTAATGACATGACTCAAACCATGAAGCAGTGATGCACTGCAACAGCTTTTTCACATCTCTATGCATACTCTGTTTCATAGCATTTTAGCACAGAGAAAAAACAGAGATAGCAAAATCTTATGCCACAGGGGAAGCACAAACATGCTTAACAGGGTTCATCATGCATTGCTAAACTTGCCCAGCTGCTAACACATGCTGTTATGGCTGTCTGGATGCTGAACTTGGCATGGGCTGTAGCTGAGGAGGTGGGTACATGGCAGAATGTTGATCCTCAGAGGCCAACATGTCCAGGCAGTATCAATGCAATACAAGGCTGAATCAGAAGGCAAAGACCTAAATGTGGACATACACAGTTGCACTTAAAGCTGCTCTGCAGAGTACAGTGGTGTTTGTAGCACTCAGTGGCATTACCAGCAACGGAAAGGAGGGGCAGGGGACTCTCAGTTCTCTTCTTTCTTCCTCACACATTCAGTACAGGTAGAAAAACACCATAAATCTTCTAGGGTTTGTGGCCAAAGCAGCTGTGTTCTTGCATCAACACAGGGAGGGCTGGGCTGCATGGCATTAATTTCTTCCTAAACAGGATCTTTTTCCCAACTAACCCAACTTGTTTGTCTTCCCTTCAAAACAGGAGTATATGTAAAAATCCTCTCATGAAGAAGACTTGCAAAGATACTTGCAATTTTCAAGAGCCTTGGGATTTTTCCCTAAGTTTCCACCTATGACAGCAGCTTTAAAAATTAGTCCCTCTCTGTCGGTAGCCAGCTTTAAGCATTTGTTGCTTCCCTATTTATACTCAGAATTAAATTAGCAAAAGTCACAGTTGCTCAGACCTTTGGGTTGAAAGACTCAGACAATGCACTTTTCCTTCAGACTTGGAGTCATCACAGTTCGGTGTGCATTTCCCTCCATGTGTCAAGGTTAGGTCCTTGCAAAAATGATCTTCCCCTAACAACAGCATGAGAGAGTAGGAACAATCTGTGATACTGCCATCTAAGGTCACTAATCTTGGAATAACCTAAAAATTGGAAGGTTTGGAGGTAACTCATTCACACAAGAAGCAACTTCTCTGAGAGAAAAAAAATGTTACTTCTTTCTCACTTTCCTGGGACATAGTCTTGGATCAATTTTTATATTTATAGATTGGGTATTAAGAATATCTTTCTTGTTGGGTTGCAATGGGTACTTTAAAATAAATTTAACATTTATGGTACCTGAAATTTTGTCTTTACTGCAGTACTTCTTGTTCTTGCTACAGGAGATACGGCGCATACCACAGTAAAGCTCAAATATGAGAGGGCACTACAGCGCTGTTTTTTAAATAACAATCTTGAAACACAAAGCTCATAAAACTGCAGTTATCTTAGTACCAGTGGTACTCAGAAGTGAAAGACAATAAGATATTCATGTTCCAGCAGTAAATCCACTAAAATCAGTGGGGTAAGAGCTGAAATTAACTAAAAAATTAGTGTGAGGGTTGGAAGTGAATGGGCGTTCAGGACAGCGATTTCCAATTAAGCAAGAAAACTTGGAGCAGTTGTGGGCTCCCCGAAGGGATCCCTGAAGTTGGGATGCTGCAACAGCTGCTCTCAGCAAATGGTTTATTAGTGTCACCTGCAGGGCCATAGGAAGGAGGAGGAGGAGGAGATTTGGGTGGATTGCTAAAAGAAGTGAAAGTTAGAGCTCAAGTAGCAGAAGTGAAATGGGAGAGGGGGAAAAACCTTGAGGATGGAATCTGAATGTCCTTTTCACCATCAGCAAAGAGCCAAAAGCAGACGAGAAGTTTCTTCAAAAAGTTTTAAGATTTCAGAGAAAAAATCCCAGGGGAATAATTATAATACAGTAGAGAGTTGTCAGTGTAAACCCAAGCTTACCTGGTTTGTCCTCACTTTTGCTACCACTTAAACCCAATTTAACTGCTCACAGCTGATTAATCTCTGCACTGCTGTGCTGGAGAGACCATTAAATGAAAAGGAATGGAGCCTAGTTGCTGCTCAATATGACCAAAGAACAACATTAAAAATATGTAGAAATCCCATTTCAACCACTGCAAGAGGGAGTTCAGCTCCCATCCTTATGATTTACAGTTATGTCTTCCTGAACATCTATCTTCATCGAGCAATGGCAGCATCCCAGCTGCACTTCTATATTTCTAAATTATTTCTATTTTGGGAAAGGGACTCCATCTTCATCTAACACTGCCCATAATAATTTTTTGAATTAGACTGGACAAAGCCGCAATTAAAAATCATCAGATGATTCAGCTTGGAAGATACCCCAGAAGGTCACCGGTCCAACCACCTGCTCAGAGCAGGGTCAAATATGAGATCAGACCAGAGTGCTCTCCATCTGGGTCTTGAAAAGCTGCAAGGATGGAGACTACACAGCCTCTTTGGACAACCTGCTCCATTATTTGACTATAGGCCAACTGAACATCTCATTTCAACTAACACCTGCTTTCCCTTATCCACCCTGTATGCAATGCTGTGAGGAACTTGGCTCCATCTTGTCGATAACCTCCCTGTGGTTCCTAAAAAATGAAAAGTAAAAAGTATGTTTACATATGCAAAGCATTATATGTCAATGCTTAATGTTTAGATAGATTCAGATCAAAGAGTATGAAGATCATCAAATTTTAGAAATCATAATCTGGATATGAATTTCATAACTGTGTTGCACTGCAACATGCCATCAAGAACAAGGTACAAAATGTACTCTCACCTGACCGTTGTGTGCAGTGAAGAACCTGATCTAAAACTATGGTTTCCACAGGAAATGTCTTTGATTTCACTTGCAAGTCATCTCATTCACATAGGAGTAAACTGGGAGTAGTCCTAGTTAAAACTTGCCATGTCACATTATTTCAGGCTAAACTGGCACAGTAGTTGATGACAAACTCTCAAAATAGAGCAGTAAAAAAAACCAACAACAACAATAAAAAAACCAACAAACCTTTCCTGAAAAAAAATCAAACACTTCAAAAAACTTGCTTCTCTATGAAGGTTTTATTTGTTTATTTTGTCTGGAATTCTCTACTTCTTCCCTTATCCATGTTCCTCTAATCAGTCTATATGGTACCACTTTTCTGCTGGCAAAGCAGTGAGGCAGCTATGATGCCAACATGCCTGAAGCTTGCCTCAGGCGTATCCCTGTGAGTTTAAAATGTTTACCACCTTCCTGAGTTAGACTAGCTCAGCAGCAGAGTGATCCAAAATTCACAACTTATGGACTTGCGCCCTTGACAGAGTGAAGTGCTTCAAAAGCCTAAAATTCCCAAGTCTTACCTTCAAGAGGAATATGTATATATATATATATCTTATACATTTAAAAAAAAAATTTTAAAAACCCTTAAATTTTCTATATACTTTACTCAAGAATTTAGTTTCCTACACAAAAGGGTTTCCCTTTATTATTTTCAAACTAGTTTCCAAATAAATATTTCAAACAATTCTTCCTCTAAAATCCACTTTTCGTCACTGAAGGAGTCACTCAAGGTCACCAGGAGGTTTGCACAACAAACACATGCTAAATCATACCATGAGGGAGCATTTAATAATCAGACCATACTTTACATTTGCAGGATACATCTGAGTCCAATAACCATGAAAAATTTTCAGCCATATAATTTCTGCTGCAGCAGCAGAGAAGCAGAAGAAAATCAGATGGGTGCTGGTGTCATATTAACTTCTTGTCAAGTGTAACTTAGGCATGTCTAGGAGAGTGCAGAGGCATAGGCACCTTGGTTGATGACAAGGCACACCACTGAATGCCACCCTCATGGCTGAAAAGCAGCCTCTGATGGTCTTATGTCTGTAAGAAAAGAGGGAACAAAGTGGCCCCTGACTTGGGAGGCCCAAGAAAAGAATAGTTCAATCTCCATGTTGAAAGAAGGTCATGAACAGCCCCTTCCACAGTCCCCTGTGGGTAGGTGGTGTCCCACATGGCAATTAAGAGCAAGTGGACCACATCTATCCTTCCTAGATCTGATTTAGCAGCCCAGAAGGTGCCATAGAGGATGCATTATACTTCCCCTGTATGTAGAGAAACCCCAGGCACATTGCCTGCACTGCTAGGTGGATGTCCATCAAGCTTTGGGAGGGTAACATCACCTGCACATGCCACAGTGGGAATCTACCCCCTTTTACACTGTTTGTTCCAGCAGCTGCTTCTCCGTGGGTGTGGGCCTGAGGCTGAAAGCAGTAGGAGGAAGACTTTAACCCCTATGCCAGTACCCACTATTTTTCAAGTTTTCCAGCCTTGAAGTGATAGAGGATATCACAGATGACAGTGAATATAGCCAAATGCAGTTGTCTCCAGCACTTGCTCAAAGAATAGACAAGGTAGGGGAACTAACTTAAAACTGCCAGATAGTACCTGATTTACAAAGTCTGGTGAGGAAGTGCCAGCGCCAAGTGACTGCTAAAGAGTCTCTTGGAGCCAGAGGAATTTATTGCACTTTTTATGCAAGACTTAATCACTCTCGTGGACATTTTTGTAAAAGGAGCACATTTAAGCCCAATCAATATAGAAAACTCTAAAGGAATAAATAAGACATTTCACTAGCTCAATCCACTGCTAATAGAGAGCCTTTTAGAAGTTTGTAGGCAAGATCTTCCTCTAGAAATTTATTGTACACTCACTCAACCACTCCATTTCCTACACTTCTGAAAGTTTTCATGATGACATCAGAGGCAAGAGGACAAAATGTGCGCCCATGCCTAAACTATTTCAAGATGCTCTTCTTACTTTAAGTAAGAGAAGCCAATGGCTTAAATCAACATTTTATCTTGTCTCCAAGCATCTTAAAGATCTATGGAAGATGTTACAGGGTTTTCATTTTCACCACAATGTGATAAATACTGCTACAATTACAGGCACCATTCTTGGCAGCCTCAGATGCACCAGTCTTGCCTGTCCGGATGACTGCCTTTGAACTTGCCCTTCTAAATTCTTTCCTTACAGAAAACATGATCTAGAGGAAGGAACTTGTACTGGCCTGCACCTGACCTCCATACAGTCAGAACACAAGCAGCTGCCTCATTTTAGCTTGGCCGGTTTGAACAAAAGATGAAGATTGTATCCTACAACTTCAGTGCTTTTGACACCTGAGATGCTCTGATGGAAGCCAGCTCAGCACTCACTGCAGTCACCTCACAATTCTGCCATCCTCCAGGCACATCCAAAGTCTGCTGAGGTCTTGCATAGGCATTAAATTTCCTTAAAACTCATTTTTGACAGGAAAATACCTCCTATCCAGAAAGGTCCATTTGAGAAACATGTGCCCACCCTCCACACCAAAAAATCTAAGGCCTGCCCACACAGGAGATTTTCTGTCTTCCCCTGTTTCCTCCTCTGCCCCATGAGAGAGCCAGGTCTCCTCAGTGCCCCTGGTCAGAGGGTCCTTGCCAGAGTGAAATTTTCCTACAAAAAAACCAGTGCAGCATCATATTGTATACTTTGTGTGAGACTTTTCCGTGGCTACAGCCTCCTTACTCTCCACAGCACAGCTGGTGAGCACACCCTCTAAATCTACTGCACCCAAAGGAAAATGTTTGGCTCAGCAGCAGCCTGTCCCAGCTTTGCCAGCCTTTTCTGATCTTTTTTGTATCGCTTCATGATCCTCAATATTTATCCCCTTCCTCTTTTCATCATTAATGAAATTGTTTTATTTGCACTTCTCATCATCTATAAGCAGTTTAAGAACCATTCAGTGTTCCAGACACCCAGAATAACAAAAAGACCTTGGCATATAGGAATAGATATATAGTGTCTGAAGTGAATAAAGTCCAGATCCACACACCAGCCCAGGAAATAAATTTCCTATCAGGGAGAATTTATTCCCACTTTTAGTTGGACTATACTAAATTATACCAGCTCAGAGTGCCCAGCAAGTGATAAAGTGATTAGTCCATCCTCTGCTACACCTCCCCATTTAGTCCCCATGGAACATAATTAATGTGCAGTTTACACTTCTCTTGCAAAAATTAATAAACACTGTAAACAAAATCTGCATAACACTGCCCAGCACCACCTCACTTGGGCACAGCCCACTATTCAGTTTTTTGCTGTAAATCACCAACATTCATTTAGACTCTTTTCACGCATGAGACAGTGCTTATACCCAAGTTTCTAAGAAATAATTGTTCAGGTTGGAGATATTTTATCAAATTCTTAATAAAATTGAGAAATATCTGTATTTCAGTTATGCTATCATTACCATTGGCTACAAATTCAGTAATCTTAAAAAATCTATCAATTCAATATGTCAGAGGTTATTTTATATGTATATAAAGGTATTGTTGTTTATCAGCTGTCATCCCTTAACATTTGCTTCACTATTAATAAAAATGGACTTAGCAAGTGCAGCTCCCATTACAGATCCTCATGCTCTACTTTTCCTAATTTTCAAAAATTACAAAATATCACATCTTTTCAGTCTCCATTTTAGATTTCTACAGTCACAGCAGTTATTTTCATCTATTTTAAAGGAGATTACAAATTTATGGACTAATTTCAGGAATATCGCAGAAAATGTATTAGTGCAACTTACCACATACTACAGTTTCAAACACTAATGATTCAGCATTGAACTCTTATAGCAAAAGCCTTAATAATCAAATCTAGACAGCCTTATATACAATACATCATCTATTTAGTGTCAATGTGAAATCCATTTTGTATTAAAAGTACTATTGGTTACAAAAAATTTAATAATGAGGAAAATAAATGTATCTTAAAGTATAGCCACAAAAGGGTAAACCTAAGATTGGTCTTTCAAGTTCAACCTTCCATTTCATTACTGTTTCATTTTGATTTTTCAGACCTAGAATTGTATTAAAAGTCAAGTACACAGGTAGCTTGTTTGGGTTTATTTGTGATTAATTTCTTTTGAGAAATATGACGTTTTGGCCACTACGCCCTCCTTGTACGGAGCAATCAATAGTTTGCAGAAGTCTCAGCTGCTGAGGCTTCAATGCTCACCACTGAAAAATCTAGCTCATTAGCTCTTAGCTGTATTTGCTGCTTAGCTATGTAGCCTTTGCAGGGCTAATGAGTAAAAAGCAGTCAAGACTTATTTCTGCCGTAAAGTCAAAGATATAACTGAATGCACAAAAGTAGCAGTCATACTGAGGAAGAAGACACCATCATTACCCAGCCACTTTTCTGAGTAGAGCCCCACTATAAAATACATCTATCCATCTATCAATCTTCACCTTTAAGAGTTTAGTTAAAAGTCTGAGCTTGTTTTTCCTTGTCTTTTATTAAGAAAGGAAACAGTTCATGTTAAAGGTTTGTAAAGAAAAGAGAAGAAAAACACAAAAACCCCCCTAAAAACTAAGACACTTATTCCAGTTTACCCAAACCCAAAACAACATAATTTCCCAGGAAACTCAGCCTAAGTATCAAGCAGCTTGAAACAAATCACCTACAACTAATTTTTTGACCATGTTAGCAACTACGCTTGCAAGTTCTCACAGCACCTGAAAAGGCCATGTTGAGGAACCAGAACAAAAAGCAACAATGATCACTTTTTCATTTCAGCGGTACCACATGATTCATTGCCACAATCATAAAGATTGTTTTGTGACCCATTGCTAACAGTGAAGAGAAGATGACTGTTCCCCTCGAGGAGGCTGACAAGCACAGAGCAGCTCCTTCTCACTGCTCTGCCCTAGTGTCTCTTCCAGTCTTTCCTTCTGCAGAGGCAACACCAGGAAGACCGCAGGACACAGTATTCAACATGAACTGGTTGAAAGCTCTAGCAGTTTAGCACAGTAAATATTTTTTCTCCCACTTTCCTTAGTGGCAGAAATCAATACAGTTGACTAATAGAAAGTCTCTCCTTCTTCAAATGCTCTAACGTAGGAATTTCAGAGAATTAACCTTCACAATGCATCTTCTCTGCATTTCTTGTGTGTTCTTTATCTTTACAAGAAAAAAACACAGTTCATGTCACTGTTCTTGTTTTTGTAAGGGATTGACAACCTCTTCTTTTCTGCCTGCAGGCCTTGGAATGTAATCTGCAGCCATCCTAAAACCATTAGTAAATGTTTGTGTTTTAAAAGAGCAACACCCAAAAGAAGTGCAGATGTGCATATTCAAAAATAAGAGAGTTTAAAGGTCAAAAGTCCCACAAAGCTGATCAAAGTTATTTAAATTGGGCAAGTCTCAAAACATATAGGTGTTGACTTTTGAATCCTCCTCTTCATAAAAGTTGCAGATCAAACAAAAAGTTCTGATTTTCTGAGAAAAACGACGGCTTTTTCCAAACAGGTAGAAAGCTCTTGCATTCTCAAATTCCTGTCAGTGTATAAAATGAGGGTACTATACATTATCCTTTTTGCTAAAATGAAAAAAACTTCCCTGATTGGTGGCTGAAGTTCATGGGAATTGAAAAATTACTTTACATCCCAGTGGACATGAAACCTCCAAAGTTTTAGATTTCAATTGAACAAGAAATTACCTCTGCAGCTCAGTCAGCAGGATCAAATATAACTGTGTTTTTTTAATCTTATCAGAGTGTGACAAAAATCAGAAAATTCATAGCTTTCTGATTGCAAGATGTGAATGCACAAGTCGCAAGCACCCCTCTTAGAGAATCACGTTTTATGAATGTCGCCTTTGCTTTCATAAGACTTGTTTAAAATCTAGGAATCCTTGGGGTGCTGGGAAGCAGCTCCCCAGTGCTGACAGCAGCATCATCTAGAGGGTCTGGAGGAAGGGATAATGCCAAAAGAACTTCTTCAGCCAGACAAGCCCTATTTTCACACTTCCCTAGGCCCATTTTGCTCTCAAAGGTAGCCTGAACGCTCAGATTCAACAGTTCATTAATATACCATGCTAAGCACAAATCCACTTGCTAAAGCTGAGACTTTTCTTTTTATGTCTCTCTACTTGGCAGCTTCACTGATAAGTACTTCCAAACTGGCCCCTAAAGGAGCTCGTTGATGATGTTTTTGCTCTACCCCAGGAGGTGGGGTGGAGGACCACTGCGGCTGATGTTTACTACAGCAGTGCTGCGCTCTGGCCCAAACCCCAGTTTTAGCAGACTGATATAAATGAGCCCTCGTTAGAAAAAGCGGTTTCTGAGTGGCATCTGAAAGAGCTCAGAGAGAAACTCCCCTCTCCACCGAAGGCATTTGCCCTTCAAACAGGTAGGGTGAGCGACATGGGGGCTGTGTGTGTTAGCCCACTCCATCTGCCTCAGATATAAATAGCAGTCACAGTGAGATGTCCCCTCAGCCAGCCAAGGATTGTGTCCATCCCTCCTGGCTGGGGCCAGCACTGCAATGCTCCAGCCTTTTCTCACCTGCCGGCTGACCATAACAGCACTGGTGGGTGAGGTGACACACAGCCAATCCTGGTAAACAGGGTGAACTGCACACCTTCAACCAGTGCTCTGCCTCTTGCCCTCTCCCCTCACCTTTCCCTCTGCCCTCCTCCCCTACTGAAAGGTCTTGATGTTCCTCACACACCCTGTGTGGTCCCACAGACGAAACTCTTCCCCACAAGAGCCTCCCCCACAGCATGGCCTGGCTGGGTTTCTGCTGGAGTGAGGCTTGTGCTCGGAATGATCTAATTTAGGAATGTGGCACAGAATTCAGATGATCTTCCAGAGTTTAAGAAACAAATGAACTTTTTGTTCTGCAAAATTTGGATAGATCTTGCTATCCTTACTCAGGCAATTCACCTTAAACATTTGTCTTTAATGGGAGTTTTGGCTTAGGAGGGGAGGAGAAAAAAACCCAACAACAAAACACCTTAACTCTAAGCTGTAAAAATTAATTTTTCCTTGAAATTCTTATGAGATTTTTGGTTGGTTTTGTTCAGACTACATGAACAATTTCAACATGTATTTTCCCTTCTGCTTCCAGTCACAACCCGGAGCCTCAAATGTTGAGCTAAGTGTCAATGAAAAATATCTGAGAAAAACTGAAGACTTAAAGAAAACAGAAAAATATCTCAAGCATTGGACAAACATAACAAAACCTCATTTTATTCGTGGATTTTTAAAGAACAACATAAGCATGCTCTCTCATCCTTCAGTAAGAGATACGGGATTAAAATATATATTTTACATAAACAAGAATAGCATTGTGCAATGTCACATACAAAAAAAGTTCTCTTTTGACTATGTAAAGATCTTCTTTGGTCTGAAATATGTATAACCAGCAAACGCTGTCAGTGATGTACATCTACCTATGCACAACAGAGAGGGATTGCTGCTGCAGTGCACATGTACTTTGGAGTAGGCTCTGTATGAGAAAGCTGGTCATTTTCTCTCTGAGAGTAACAAGCTTGATAGCCATCTAATCATGTATTGTAGGAGTGTATCTGCCTACTTCCCACTGTAGCGAAGAGATACCATTTTATTTCTGGCTCATCTAGCTCTTCAGTCTGTTGTGTCCCTGAGGATAATTAGTCCTGAACTCACGGAAACTATTTATCTTACACTGGGGATAGTCTATCAAATACCTCTTCACACAAAAACTCATTTAAAAGGATAAAAAACGCTCCCTGGGGAACTGAATATATTTTCAGTGTTCTAGTCATTTCCAGCAGGTGACATATCTGAAATCACAGAGCCTCCCTTTGGTAACTAGGTGAGAGCAAATTAGCATCATTTTGAACTGGGGAAGCTGCATCACGACAGCCTCTGAGGAGCAAGTTCTATTTGTTGTAAACAAATCTGATTTGCTCAGTTTTGCCTCCCCACAAATATTACACTATAATATACAGAGATAGTTGTTTTACAGGGCAAGCCCCCATCATCACTAAAAACAGTCTTTGTTTTTGTCTCCCCAGGAGAGGAAAAATATACATGACAGTTTACAGCTACCACAGGTAGTAGCTGCAAACTAAACTTTCTCACCAGAAGTTCCCTCCAAGGCTCCTTAAATATTCCATGACTAGCTACATCCAAATGCATCTCCCAAAGGATCAAAGTACAATTTTCTTTCACTTGATAGAAGGCACTGAGTGATTGCTATCAGTTTGCAGCTACAGTCCTTTTGCATCAACTGCTCACAGAAAGAAATAGTCAAGGTTTCTCCTGTTGCAGTAATTGTCCATGCCACTAGAGCTTTATTTTGGCCAGACATGCCCACAGTGTTTTTCTAGGAGGACAAGCATCTTGTTCAGAACCCATCAGAAGAGGGAGTTCAGCTCTTACAGCAGTTTGGCTGTAAGACTGCTCTGATCATGCAACTAGAGGTTTGCCGGTCCAGCAAAATGAAAGAAACCCTAGTTAATAGGACTAGAGATATAAAGAGGATGAACACATCTAGAGGTGAGTCCTAGGTATACTCTACAGGCATGACCTGACTTCCATTATCAGAGAAATAAAGTACCACTAACACATTTTAAAAGGAGTTAAAGGACTACCTAGTGCAGCTACATCTGCCTGGGTCATCTGCTGCATGCAGACACAGTCCTTATGCACTAAAGTCTTCTAGATGAGAAATTAGAGCAAAGCCCTTCATGGATACTGGTGGAAGACTGTTTCCTCTGGAGTCTGCAAAAGAAGCACTTGCCCCTTATGAATAACACAAGCTAAATTTGAAAAACTTGCATAGTATTCAGCCCTTACTAAGGAAAAATTCCTAATTAAGGACTGAATAACGGTATGGAGCTGAGATATGTTCTTACCAATCCATCAGGTTAACTGGCCATGATACGCTGTCTCGATAATAAATGTCATTCAGTCCTCATTAACATGTCCTTTATTAAAACCTGTATGAAAAGGGCAGAAATAAAAAATGTGTGAAACGGTGCATACAGCTGACATCACACATGGACCCCACGGTGTAGGCAGCGTGACATGCTGGCTCCATGGGAGTTTGCCCTTGCTTTCCTAGGGACACTGGGAGTTCCAATCTTAAACAGCAAGTCAAGTGCAGGACTCCCTGTCCCAGCTGGCTAAGTAGTTTACCAGAGAGCTGTGACCAACTGAAAAATATGGTGATTATAGTATTCATGTTGACATAATATAGACAGATCTGCACACACATTGCCTCTAGTTTTTCTATACTAAATTCCCGTTAATCTCCACAGAAAATATTCCAAAATATGAATTCTTTATTGGCAAAGTTCTTGCCCTGCCTCTCACCTCAGGTAATAATTCCTACTCCTTCCTGTCCCTTGTTTGTGAAGTCATGACTTAAGAGGCCATAGAAAAAATGCAAACAAACAAACAAACCAACCAAAACAAAAACACAGGGAAATTTAAAAAGGGCTGTTTGCATTGTTTTAGCCTTACAAAACACTTCTTCACTTTAGGCAGAGTGACAGGTTGTCTCCCTCTGTGCATGCACAGCAAAGAGCACATGGTTCTTTTGAAAGGGACTGTCACCATGAGCAAAATCTGGACTCTGGGTTTGGTTTTACTTCCATCTTTATAAGGAAAAAATCCCATTGGTATCAGCCCTCATTAGGGATTGGATAAGGAGATGGAGCCAGAACATACTCTGAGCAACATATTGCTGATGATCTGCCTTCCAGAACTGCTGTGGCTGAGGGGAAGGACAAACTGCAGATGGAACTGTGGGAGGCAATAGATAAATTTTTTTAATGGCTTTGCCACTGGAGAGACCATAACACAAAATCCCACTCTTAGGCACCTGAATGTCTCAGAAGATGTGAGCTTATAGTGTCTCTGTCCTTTAATTTCACCCTTTTTCCTGCATTGTAAAAGGCCTTTACCTCCTAAACTCACGTTGACAGGGCTTCATTAACTGAGGGCTGGTGAAGTGCTTTAATGAAGACAAATGTTGTGTTAAGTTGCCAAGTATTATACTTACATGCATGTTAAACTATTAACAACAAAGACAGGAGCTATGAAGATCTGGCAAAAGCGTGCTGAACATATCATGCTTTGTAGACCAAAGTGAAGTAGACACACTCAACAAGGCAGTCTCCATAGCAGCAAGAATAGGATTGCATTAAATGTCATATTTTTCCAGACTTCACCATGAACTTAATCATAGCGAGGGAGAAACAGGCCCACAAGAAAATAGCAAAGTCTCGAACAATGACAATATATTAAACAATACTGAAACCTCTAATGCTAAAGTTTTGCTACATTTTATTTAATTGGCTTTAACATCCTGGGCATCTGAGATCAGGAAAACAAAAGGATGAAGCATCTGCCTTCTGCAGCCTTCTGCAGCATGCATGTGAATACAAGGACAAATATTGTCAGATACACTTGACAGCTGTAAAAGCAACAGATCCTTGCCAGTCAACTCCCAGATAAAGAAAAGGAGACAGCTGCCCCTGCATCATCATAGGCAAGGAAGAAATTATGTTTTCAGAAACTCCCCTAAGATGAATTTTGGCAAATACCTTCTTCATGTGTGACGTGAACTTTTCTGTTTGCCAATGGAAATTGAGGGCAAAGCAAATGAATAAGACCTCTTAAAACAAAACACACGAGCACAGTCTTTAGCACCTTGCTGGTGAAACAAGGCAGATGAGGAATGGGGCTGGATGAGGTCTGGGATTGGATTTTGCAGAAATGAAGTGTGTGTTTGGAGACTGTCAGAAGTAGGAAACGTGGCCTCAAGAGGCTAGGGGGGAGAGAAGACTGGGAATTTTTTTTTCTTTTTTTTTTTTTATCACTCCAGAATGCTTGTCTGAGGCCCTGCATCAACTAGGGGCCTCCATTTCTGGGAGACAGGCCATATATGGTCACACAAAAAAATTACATAGCACACTAAGTACCAGAGAACTTGCTTTTAAGCATGTATATAATAGTCTAAAATCTGCTAAAATCTTTATACTGACCTATCCTGACCCATGTACACACATTTTATGAAATGTCTGTCACTCTCTTTAGATCGCAGCAATTTCAAAATTTCTTACCACAATTCCTCTAGCTGACATGTCATTCACCTGCAACAATGAGTTTGCAATGATGAGCAAGATGAAAGCTCTGCTGATTGCACACAAAAATAAAGAATTTGTAACATATTTAATAATAGTTTTAAAAAGCAAACAAACGCATTACTGTATCTTTGAGTGTGTGTGCCTAAAGCAAAGTACATTCAAGGAAAAGCTGTTGAATAGAAAAGTATGCTTTTCAAATTTTTTTCTAACTTAATTAAAGCTTAAATTTTCCCTCTAGTTTTCACAAGAATAATATTTTTTTTAATTACTGTATGTGACCTTTTTTATATTTTAGCCTGAGTATGAAACATCCTGGGTCTGAAATATGTGGATCAATGAAAAGTAATTTAAAGCAATCTGAAAAAATACATGCTTCTCTGAAGGAAAAAGAATGTGAAACCTGACCTGAAATTTCAGCAGCTCTTGAAACTACTCATGTGGATGGTCCAGAGCACTCAGGAGACCTCAGGAGAGGGCCCTGCAGGGCACAGCTCTGCCCTGTAACTGACAGCACAGAGGGAAACATAAACTCATTTTCCTCAAGGTTTTTTTCAGTTCTGTAGTACCTCTACCCTTAAATTAAGTTGGAGCTTTTCATGGTTTTGGGGAGTCAAAGCCCAGAACCATGCAGGAATTCAAAGATCTGTGCATCGCAAGAGCTTTTCCACTACAGGAATTTCCACCAGCTTTCTCTGAGTTGTCCCTCTCCCTGCCTAAGCTGTTTTCACTAATAAATAAATAAATAAATAAATAAATAAATAAATAAATGAAATAAATAAATAAATAAATAAATAAGCAAGACTGTTCAGCTGCTTAGTAAGGCGTGGTGTGGATTCTGAGAGCAGCTGCTGAGATAAGGTTATATGTAACAAAAGCAAGAGAACAGAAATTTGACAATCTCCAAATATCTTGGCTCAAACAAACACACAGCTGTCAAGTAGGTTATCAGGAGTGTACCTAACCGTCCAGCAACAGTACACCATTCCCCCTCCTCTCATTCTGCACTGAAAAGTAAACACCTGGTTAGGATTACTTGACCTCAGGTATTGAAAGTTTAAGATAAAAGTGGAAAGCATGTCTTAGATTAGTACTGTGAAAATACATTCTTTTACTTGGGAACATCACATTTTTACTAAAAATAATAATACATCAAAGCTGGATGAACATAATCCACCAAGAGCAGAAATACAAACTGCTGAATGACAACTGCGTAAACAGTCTATAAACATCCCGGGTAATTTGCAGTGAAATAATCTTCTGCTTTAAAGAATGAGTTCTTAAAAAAAAAATCATTTAGCTTCTTTAACAAGAATAATGCAGTTTCCATGGCATGATGGAGCACAGAGTGCAGAAGGACATGACCACACCAAGCCATGCAACCTTGTTAGGCATTGCAGAATTTTTCAGAATTGACCTCATTAGACAAATGAACTCTTTGTAATCAATATTGCACTGTGAATTTATGCCTTCTCTGCAGATTTAAAATTTAGTTAGAATTTCATTTAAGAAAAGAGTGCTTCTGTCTGCCATGCTCAACTCGTTAGTCTTATTTAGGTCTTTAACTGTAACTTTTTAATCTATAAATGATAAAGTCTGACTCATGTAAACCACATGGAAGCATAAATGTTACTCATAACACAAAGAAAAAAATAAAAAAACACTATTTCCCAGATCTTGCTACAGGAATCTCGTTAAATACAAGGAAAGAACAGGTAATCCTAGATCAGAACTTATTTAATTAGATACAACCATGTCTGCAGTTTTCTGTTGGATTGAGACGTATTGTTGAAGGCAGAAGACATACAGCTATTTAAAGTGGCATATATATACGTGCATGTATATGCACGTTTATATGTGTATTTATCAGAAAATATTAAGGAATCTTTTCATAAGTATTTAAATTAAAAAGTGCTGAAACATGCTATGTTAGCTTACACAGCTGAGGTGCCACAGTAGTCTCTCAGGCTACACTGCCTACCCATGACTGGTGCCACCCAATGTCTCCAGTGACTGCATCACTTGAATACAGAAAAAAAAGAAGTAACTGCTCTACTGGATGTGTCCACAAGATGCCAGAATGAGCAATCTTTAACCACTGTTGTGAGTGTGGAAACCCCTTCCCCTGTCACTGTCCCCCTCTCACATTTCCTTCTGGTCCTCACTCTCCTGTGGCCCCTGACTCAGTGTTACTTGCCCAGCTGGTTTTGTGAGGCCATGTGCCAACCCAATAAAAATCATCATCACTGTGTGCTAGATTAACAGCAGTACATCAGCAAAGTGATTTTTAGCCTGAGTGGTCCCAGGGTTGCACTCACAGGCTCCAGCACAAAGGGAGAGAGATGCTTAACATAATACTCCCATTAAAATCGATGCTTGTGAAACTATGCTGTTACACACACAAGAGTGGGTCTTCTAAGGCTCTAGTGACCCACAGCTGCATGTAGAGATGTGAGCAAATTTTGTATCAAGGACCTGTGAGGTCACAGTGATCCTTGATATCTTTCCACCATTATGAATGAAAAGGTTAAAAATAAAATGCCTAGATTGCTATCAGAAACTCTTAAACCACTCCTTGTACACAAATGCCTTGACTATCTATGACAAGATCTGCCAGAGTGCCATGCGTTTAACATGCAAAACTGACTTCCAGGAGAAACCGAACTCGATTGAAAATAATGTTCCCTAAAATAACCATAAGCTCCAAATAACCCACTTGTGAAGAAAGGCTTCTGCTGTACTCTGCACCAAGGACAGAAAGGATCATGACTCTGACTCTGAAGAATCTTTCTCTTAACTCTGCAGGAAAGGTCCATGTCTGGTAATATGCCTCTTCGCTTTGCCGTAACTAAAAACAAGCTGCAACTCCACTGAATTAAAAGTTTTTTGACAATTAACACGATTCATACATGTAGAAATATGGTAATTGAGGTGTACTGGAGGGGCAAGGTATAAATAGAGTGGAATATTTAGAATAATATGTCAGTGTTCCCAATTAGACTGAATCTGAAAATCCAATGTGATGGTTTTAGAGAAGCTAGGAATTTTTTTTATTATTATTATTTTTAGTGAATAATCTTTTTATTGGGATTCAGGTGATTGATCCTAACTCTACCTCTGTCACCAGTTCAGAATGGGAGTTTGGGCAAGTCACTTTACTAATTTTATGCTGCAACAGAAATAACAAACACTACTCCTTTCAGCAGAACACTTAATGATGCCCCTAAGGAAACACACCAATGTTTTTACTTACTTATCTTACTTCTGTGATGTAGACAATGATACAATGGAAAACCAAAGGGATTTGGCAAAGTTGCCTTTATGGATCATAAGGTAACTCTATGGGAACAGGACAAGCTGTTTCAGAGAAAGTCTATTCTAGGTGGCCTCACAAGGGTATTAGTCACACTGATGACTCAGAAAAGGTAACTCTGATTAAAGCTATTGGCAGCCAAACAAAATATGAGTAAGGCCAGTTTCTGAGCACTTTAGCATAGAGCATTGCTAATGGCTTTTATTTTATATTAAAAGTTGCTACTCAGAGGGAAGTGAGGCACTGGAGGCGACATAAGAAAGTTTTTTTAGTGGTTGGCAACCCAACACACAAATTATTTGATGTAGTTTTAACCACTTTTTCTAATGGTTGTGATAGGTCTCCAGACATCAAGCTAATAAAAATGACATGGTGTAATTTGACAAGCCTGAGCGATTGACAGACCTACAGAATCCAACTATTGATGAGATGGCTTTAATTCAAGGTAATTCAGCTACAGTCTCAGACAGCTCAGTCTCAATCTCTGCAGAAAATCATGAAACTTGTAACCTGTGTGCTTCAGGTAGTCTTATCTAAAACCAAATATCTCCTCCACCCCTCATTCTCCCTCTGTTTTAGCCTGTTACCCATGTACCAGATCTATGATCTTCCTGGCAATAATCACACCTGACACTGGTGGATCTCATTAATGCTCCTTTCATGAATGACAGGTCTATCTGCTTAACTGAAAAAAGTTTATCAGGTGCCTTGCAAAGAGCCATTTCAATCAATTTGTCAGATCTTCCTCATCTCTGACCTGTCCTCTTTGAAGTGGGAGGGGGCTGAGGAGAGAGGGCTGTAGGGAGTAATAATAAGAAAACGGCAAGACAGTACTAGCACACAAATTTTCCAGGATTTCCTTTAATCCTTGATATTAGGTTGCAGGCTTTGTGCTTGAGTAGGAATGAGATCATGTCAGTTTGATGATGTCCTGGCAATGGATAGTAATAAAAGATTCTCACTTAACTCCTTCAGATTTCTCCGAAATGCCAAATATCATGATACTAGGAGGCTCTGCTGACATCTGGGAGCTGCAGTAGCTTGGAGAAGTAGCACCGAAGTGACTCATTGGCATCCCAGAGGGATCTGCATTGAACAGTAGCAAGGAGTACTGCATATGGCATGTGCTCCACAGTGTTAGACAAGTATGGAGCACTTACTCATGAAAGTTGGTCAGACAGAGGTAAAAACCACTGGCTACCAGAAATGGCTGACCTCATTTAAAGATGAGGATAAATCTTTTTAGCACCTTGCTTTTATAAGCTGCAGAGTGTGTCAGACTTCAGACTTCTGCCCAGGGCTGGGCAGATCTGACCAGTGCAAACAAGAAGGAAGTATAGGCTTATCATATTGCCACCATCATCAGTAAGATCACTTAATTGCTGTTTCAATGCATTTTTAAAGCCTCTGTGCATGAAGTGAAAAAATTACAAACATACTGAATCACTGTGAAGAGTACCATATGTTGGTACTCATCAATGAACTCCAACTCATGTTATATTGGACACATGTCCAGGATGTGCAAGAACTATGATTATAGTGCACTCCTGAACGGCTGGCCCACAAAAAATCATGGGATTATCCCTAAAAGATGGCAGGACAGCAGTCCGGAGACACCAAGTGCAATGCTCTTAACTATCAGCTGTCTCTGTTCGGAAGTAGAACAAACTTGGTTGAAATGGGAGCTGTAACCTCACAGCCGAACACATGGGCAAAGAGATGCCAGTCCCAAATACAAGTAGTTGTAAGAAAAGCAAGTCACTGGGCATTATTTGGAAGGACAGATCTCAGCTACACTTGTGTTCTGCATCGAGTTGTCCCCATGGGGTCACATTGAAGTCCAAAGGTCTTCCAGTCGAGGTGTGAGACAACTGTATACCCAGGTGTGGGGCCTTGATCCACACAAAGGCGTTATTCAGGAGGGGTTAAGTGTGAAATGCTGCCCTTAGGTGGGAGAAGGCGGGAGGGACTGGCTGGCAGGGCAGCAGCCATGAGCAAAATGGTGGGCAAGGAGGAAGAAGAGCTCTCGGGCATGGCTCAGACACAGATGTGGTGCTGCAGTGGGGTAAAAATTGTCATTGTGGGTCGAGCAGAAAGGCTATGTTCATAGGATGTGAGAAATGGTCCATCTTCTCTCTGCAATACTGCCCCAGGCACGATATCTTCTCTAAAGAAACAGTTGGGTCCACTTTCATGCCTCAATAAAGATGCATGACAAAACAAGGAAATTTAAAAGTGGACAAGGTGAATGGTCAGCAATCTAGAAACTGCGACCTGTCAGAAGAAAGCAGAGGATGGTGGTTGTTTAGTGTAGGGAATAGAGGACTGAGGAAGGACATGATAATGCTTTTCTAAAAGCTGCTGCAAAGAGTAAATAAACATTTTTCATCTCTGTAGAGGGCAGGATAAGAAATAATGAGCTTAGGCTGCAGCCAGAGCAACTTAGTTTAGACATTAGGAAAACTTTCTAGCAACAAGGATAGTTAAGCACTGGGACAAGTTATCTAGCAAGGCTGCAGACTCTCTGTCACAGGAGAAAATTTAAGGCCAGCTTGGAAAAACAAACAGCACAGAAATCCTATCTCAGAAAGGCAGATCAGCCAGATGATATTAACAGGCCCTTTTCAGACCTACTTTTCACTGATTCTCTTTCCTAAACATGAAACCCAGATGCAGCTTTCTGGAGCAGACTACGTTAAGTACAGCATGGTTTAGATGTTTCCTGAATTGAGTTTTCTGAAAACAACTACAACACTGAAAATATCCTAGTGCTGCAAGCTCTTATGGCTTTGTACTCAGTTTTACTGTACTTGACACATTTCTTAAAACTCTGACTCCTGAAGTCAAACAGGTTCACGACAGCTAAGTTTTAATAAGCAAAAAGCTGTCTAAAATTATGGTGTAGGGAAAAAAAAAACAAACTCAGTTTAAAAGCACAACAGGGAAGTACTTCCAGCAGTTATAAATCCACAAGAGAAGTAAAACACATTATTTAGCTTAAAAATCAAAAAGCAGTTGATAAAAAAAAAACAAAAACAAAAACACCAACTTATGATTGGGACTGACTCCAGTTTTTAGTGTTCATTAACATTTAATGTTTTCAATGATCATCCTCTAAGTCAAGTCTAGGACTGAAGTTAGAACACAAGGAAATTCTGTTGCTGAAGAAAGGTTCAGAAACCAGATGGGCCTCTCAGAGAATAGCACAGAGATAGAGATATCCCTTTTCAGTCCAAAACCAGGGAGCACCAAACAAAACTTGAAGGTGACCAAGGAAAAAAAAAAAAAAGGAAAAGAAAAGGCCAAAAATCTGTTGTTGTCCAAAAAATTGCAAATAAGAAAGTGAAACATCTTGCCCCAGGACGCCATGTATCCTTTGTGCGTGTGTGTGGCAGTGCTGTGAGCATACCTATGTGTGTGAGTCACCAGCACAGGAAATCTCTGAGCCACAAATTGTTGGTGACTGGGGAAATACTTGGGAGAAAATATCACCCTGTGTTTCCCCTTCTTTCACAGCAGCCCCCAGGCAGCTCTTATGGGTCTGGTCCCTGTAGAAGACAGGATACCAGGCTATACTTCTAATTTGACCACAGAAAGATTGTCTCGTGTTCTTTTACTCTTTTGTTGTGGTCCTGATGAGCCACTGGCTCAGCACACTGGCAGCGATGCATGAGGAAATTTTATATCCATTCTCTGAATAGCACACTGCGTTTTCCAAGGCTGTCAATCACACCTTGGCAATAAATTCTCTAAATAAAATCTTTTAATATAAATAAAACCCACAAATAAAACTGATAGTGGAGAATTAGTTGAGTTCATGAATATAATGATACTTACCATAAAAATTGGGGCAGTGTGAGTTTTCATCTGACCTGTCATCACTCTGCAATCTTTTTCATTATCATAAATCAAAAAGCATTGTTTGGTTTAAATCACTTGCTGCTTAAAGATGAATCACCCTTGATTTCCTGAGCTTTGCTTACAGCAAAAAGACAAGAAAAACTGTAAAACAGTAAAAATCTCTGGTCTTACTTTGCATTAAAAAAAACCAACAAACCTCAGAGAGCTCTAAAACTTAATCTAGCAAGCAACATAAAATGAAACAGAACTGTGATTTAGGAAAAAAAATATTTCTCCATCTGCAGAGCTATTAATCTACAGTTTGGTCCAGAGAGTTCATATACAACAGTCTGTGAAGAGGGACCCCAAGCTCTAATGGCTTGAAGAAGATAGGCCCTCAAATGTTTAATCTAGCTACAGGTGCATATCTAAGCTTCTCTGTAACACCTGTCCCTGTGGATAAGAAACCACTAAGCATCCTACACTGGACTGTGCAGACACCAGCTACGTGGCTTAAAGTGTATCCTGTGTATTGGTGACTGACGTGCAAACCACCCAAGCCACCTCAATAGGTTTGGCCAGCGAGCTCTTCCCCTTTTGAGAAGCAGAGTCCTCCCCTCCCTTCATCCCGTCACCTTGACATTACACCCCATGCCCAGAAGTGCAATTAGATTCTTGCCACTTTTTACAAAGTCAGGAAAAATAGGGTCATTTAAAAAGTCAGTTGACTAAACTGATGAGCCCAGTGGGCTGGAACAGCAAAACACATCACAACTTGGTGTAAGTCATCCCCAGGGGGGAAAACACAGAAGAAATATGCTGCACACAGTCATATCTAGGTTTGTTCTGTGAAGAAAACTCTCATAAAAAAAAGAAACAAGCAAAAATAAAACAGGCTTCATTCTTTATGTCTCCCATTAGCTAGAACCCTCATGGCAATTCCCATCAATTTAACTTTTGGATCTCTGGATACTAGCCAGGGAGCACTCAGCTTCCATATGCTCAGCAAAAAGAGCAACAGCAACGATGCAGTGCTGTTGTCAGGCAAGGCAGGTAAATCACTGCATAATTCTTCACAAACCCAGTTTTCTGAAACTTGCCCCCCTACTTTTAGGAAACGGAAATTGGCCAAGTTTGGTATTAAGTCCTGGAAGTCCCGCAAGCAATCCTAAATCTCAAAACCTGCCTGATGGAGCTGGTTGTGTTTGTCCATTCAGCTATATTTTTGACTCTCCTTTATGTACATGAGGAGAAGTGGAAATGGTTTCCTGCACAAAGAGTAATTATTTGTTGTCCTTGGGAGGCAGTATAAGCTAAAAGGCAGCAGAGTGGAGGCAGGGGAAGAAGAAGAAGGGTGGGGTTGGAGTCGGATGCATCTGTGCTTGAACCTCACTTGTGCTGTTATCTGTCTTTTGGGGAAGTCAGTTCACCTCAGCCTCACTTTCCCCTCTCCGTGTAAAACAGAGACCTTATACACAATTGTGAGGAAAGTGTGCAATCTGTTAAACATGTGAAGCAGTAAAAGAGCAATTCGTCTTGCTAATTTTATCTGTTTGTGAGTTAGTATCTGTTCTAACTAGGTTCCCTCTAAAACCCAGGGACAGAGAGAGGTTGTATAAATCACCACCTTTTTCTCCACTGACTGTGGAAGGAGGCCAGACACCTGGCCACATTTAGGCAAAATTAATCCTATCTTCAATGTCCAGAGTCATACTAAAGGCCAGGAAACTTCTGTTGCTAGCACATGTAACCTCCTCTATTAGAAAGCTGAAAGGATGTGTTTGTGGTGAGCAGGCTTCTTGAATTTTTCTTTCTAGAAACTGTGCAAATTCAGAAGCCCTCTTTTCCTTCACTTAGCCCTTGATATTTATTTGAGACATTAGGACAACATCACTCTCTAGCTTTGATCTATTACTGCTACAAGGTTGCCAGCTTGCTGCTCCCTTCTGGCAGCACGTGAGCCCCTATGTAATACACAGGTAGGATTTTTGATATGTGAGCATCCCTTGCCTCAGATTATTGTGGTAACATGCCCACATGCTTAAATGAATATTCCTGACACTGTATAGACAACTAGTACAGGCTGCACGCCTCACAATTTTTAACCAAAATTTAGGTGTGTCTTTTGAAAGAGGAATGAAGGAGAGAGTGCAACAGACTGTTGCCCACAGTCTCTCCTTAAGAGAGAAGACCTTTAAAATCCTATGCATCTACAGAGAGATTGCAAACATCCTCAAATTTAATATAAGCTGAACAGAGACATCAAAGAAGAAGGGCTTGTGGTCACTATTGCCTGACATTGAATTCACATGTAAGTCACAAGGAACTTGTACTGAGTTTTGAAGTCTGACCCATGCAGTCATGGGATTGTATTCTTTGCTTCACTCTTGGGTGGTATCTTTCCCTCAAAGCTGAAAGTTCCCTTCATCATATGGATAATCGCTGGTATTTCAAAAACCAGTTACTGGTGAATCTGTGGAGCCCTTTGCCCTCAAAGTCCCTTGACTGAGCTAAAGTTTTCTAATGTATTATATTACTTTCATTAACAGTAATAAACAAGCATTTCCATAGCAATTTCCATAATCAAACTTTTCCCTTCAAGAGCTCCTCTGGAACTATCAGCTAACTTTGCAGGGAGGAAACCAAGGCAAAAGAATTATGCAAAATGCTCAAAGCCACAAAGTGAGTCAGACTCCAAGGCAAAAAAAAAAAAAAATTAGAGGGAGGGGAGCAGAAACAAAATCTTCAGTTCTCCTATCTGTGCTTCTGCCCCAAGGCAATCCCTGTCTTTCACAGCTAGGGACCAATTCAGATACCATTTACACACAGATAATTCCACTGACACTTTCAGAGTTAGCCCTGATTTACTGCACCATCTGTGAGATCAGCATGCGGCACAAGACACTCTTATGACTGGAAAATACTTTACTGACAAGTAAAATATATATATGTATTCCTCCCTGCTCTCTGTTGCTAATCTTTGATGGCTACCTTTCTTCAAATGCTTTCAGTCACATTTTGACGGAACCATGATTTTTTTGCATTTAAACAGCCTTGTTAATTGGGTTAAGTATGATACACCTTCCTGGCCATGCAGCTTCTTTGGCGTGGAGTGTGACCTTGTCAAGACTTGTCCTAGTGCTTCTCTTTTCCATCTGATTGTGTTTTCTGCCATCATCTAGATTTTGTCATTTGCATTATATCTGCCATCTTCTCAGCAATAACAACAACCTGCCCGTGGGAAAAAAAAAACAAAAAAAAACAAAAAAACACAACTGAAAACAAAATCCTGTATCCTCTACCTACTCATTTGATAACAGGAAAATCCCTAGTTATACCTGGAGAATTTTAACAAAGCACTGATATCTCACCAAATCATCAAGCATTGCTCCTCTCTAGAAGATATGTATGAACATCACTGCCTGACACCTGTTTTAGTGCAGATATAGTGCACCAAAACTGAAATAAAATGTTTACCAACACACAAATAAAAAGAAATGGTTTATACCTATGTATTTCAAGCACTTCTGCACCTTCATCCCGCCTTTCTTAAGGTATACTTGCAAAGTGATTGAAAAGAAGACTACGTTATTAACCTTATTAACAAGTGTGAAATGAAACCACTGAGATTAAATCACTCCAGTGACTGAAAGATTTGGTCACACAGGGGAGCCCACTCACTAAGTTACAATTAAGATAAATTCCCCAAATTGTTGGTTGCTAAAACATCTGAGCCATTGCCATTTCTCTCCTGCTTAGGCACAGATGCCTGACTGGGATGTCCCCACCTCTGACCCTTCCCATGTCTGACCCTTCCCATGTTGCAAATTCTAATGTGGATAGAGAAAAAGTCTAAAGCAAAAAATCCCTGACTTTTTTTGTTCTAAACAACAACATGCTGCATCTTTCTTCACCCTGCTTTTCAGAGAACAAAGGAAGTAAAATATTAACAGCTTCACTGATGCTTTCCCTTGAGCTTCTGAGGTAACTCAGAACTCAGAACGGAAAAAACCTCTGCGTGAGATGCAGGCTGCTGCCCAGGCCCCAACACAATAGGACCAGGCTTGTTCGCTCCTCTGAGGACTGTGCAGCCACAGCAGTTGTGTTGGGGCTGCTTGTGCTGCCATCAGAGTCAGCACAGGTTGTCACAGCGACCAAAACATCTGGGTCTGAGACCCAAAGCATATGTGTTATCTCTCTAGTTACTGACATCAGTATCCGAATTAAATTAAAAAGACACGGCCATGGATATTTGTAGGTACAACACATGTAATTTGCCCTCATGAGAATGTACCATATGAAACATTTGAATAATACTAATTCTCATTTCAGATCTTACACTGAAAGGACAATGCTCAGAAATACTTTATTTGGATATTAATTTTAGGGCAGTTCTTCGTATTTCTGTGCTGTTGAATTAGTAGTGAAAACTGTGTTTTCTGAAAAGCGCAAAACATTATACTACGCTAAGGCATCCATTTTTTGGAAAATCTTCACTTGTGTTTTATGTTGCTTCGCCTCCTGTCTTGAATGTGGCTTCTGTGGGACAAGACTGGAAAACAAAATTCTTCTCTCAGTCTGTTCGGGCAATTTATTAGTTCTTGGTGGTACTTGGATTTTTGATTAATTATGGAATTATCATCAGCAATATAGCTGGTGTATAAGAAAAGATTAAACAGTATAGGACTCCTTAGCTTGCAAAAGGAGATATGTTATTGAAGAAAATCATGCAGAATGTCAAGAATGATTATCAGAAGTGCTTCTAAAAACTCAGCAGGGAATATTACTCACTAATCTTTGCAGTGCAAAAGGTGGGCGTTGTCACAGAAATCCGCAGGCTGCAAGGTAAAAAGGAGAAAAAGAAGTACATTTTTACCCAGCACCAAGTTAAACTGTGAAATTCATTGCTAATGGATAGTGCAAATACCAAAAGCACAAGCAGATTCAGATGTTAATTATAAAAATTCATAGGAAAGAGACAGAAAATGAGGCTAAATACAAAGATGTGGACCTAACCTAAAGTTCAGGAAATTCGTAAGCTTGCAAGTTATCCAAGGATATCCTGCAAGAACAACAGACACAGCCACTGAGCAGACATCCACCTACACCTGCTGGTAATGTATATATCCTTCTCATTGGACATGGATGTTGTGAACTAGTTGGGACCAGAGACAGATGGCAAAAGAAAAGCAGGGCCCTGAATGGGTCTCATTTCAGCTCTGGGTGTATTAAGGTTTGTTCAGGTAAGTAACTCGTAATCTGGGCAAATTATTAATTGGCACAAATACCCAAATCTAAAACTAAATTTGGCTTTAGCTGTCCCAGCTAATCTCCCTACCTGGAAAACAAGAACTATAAAAACTTTCTTTTCAGATGTGTTTTGAGGACCAGCCACATTAAGCCGCTGAAGTGTTTCTAATTCTAGGAGCGGTATCACCAAGTTACTTAACATGTCCATGACACCTTTGGCCCATGCCTTTAGAACAGCAGCTATTAACAGTGCCTTTATAGGTGCCACTCGTGGCCAGGATCCCAAAACACCCTTCCTCTTTATCAGCTTACAGATATAAGAGGTGTCAATTGCCTTCAGTGAATGTCCTATTTATCTATGAATGGAGAAAGTAAAATTTTGTCTTGGAATTGAGGGTAGAGGGAGGAAGGGCATATGGGTCAGAAAGGCAAAAAAAAAACCTGAAGAAAAAGACAACAAATTCTCACCACACACAAGAGATTATTGTAGATCAAAAAAAAAAAATAAAAGCTCTCTGGGGTTAATTATAAAGGAAATATGGAACTCTCACCAAAGTATGATCCCTAATTACTGCCATTACTTGAATCAAGCTGTGTCTTCATGGGGGAGAATGTTAGAAAGTCACAGTGCTCATCTCCTGCCTTTGCTTCCTCTCTCTGCTGCCCATCACTCTGATGAGGATACACACACTGCAAAAAGCAGCTGAAATCATCCACTAGCACTCACAGCTCTGATGGCTCTCCTGCACTCCAGTCTGCAGGCATACCAGATCTGGTAAATTTTATATGTGCCTATATATTCCTCTGAATACATGTAGTCCTTAGGTTGGTGTCACAGCTACTTGAGAGATCTGCAGCAGACCTCCCTGTCACTGATTAGGGAGAAGCCAGGAGCACCAGGGCATAACCATTTTTCTCAGGACCACCAACCCCCACATGACGCTACGCCCCAGGCCTGGTTTGAGCATCTTGATCTCGGTTCTCACCATCACTGGAGCACTGGATGGAGAAGCATCTCCAGGCTCCTCCATGCCAATTCCTTGCAGTCAGGGCAATCATGCCCTGGTTACTCAGCACCTTCAAACTCCTGTTGCCCATTCAATACTGCAAGCCCTGCCATGGGGGAAGAAAGGAAATGCCAAAGAGTTTCAAAATCTCTTGTGCATCCCAGGCATCACGCTGGTGGAGACACAGGGAATTGCCTCCATCCATCACCAGTGTAACTGTGACACATCCTTTCTGTTGCTGTTTAGTTGTTGTTTTGTATTTTGAGATTATACTCACTAGTGGCCTACATACAATGCAATGTAGGACCTGAATATTGGTCCTGAAGGTTCCTCCATAGCAGTGCAGTAGCTGCAAAACTGGTCCTCTTTTTTTTGCCTGATTCCATCAAACTCAAAATGCAGGTGTCCAAGGCATTATGGCTAGTGAAATTTAGTTTGGGAGCATTATATGGTGTAGGGATAGATACAATTTCAGAAGAATTTGTAATGGAAATCTAGGAACACAGTTTTGTGCTAGGAAAGCTTTCTGCCTAAATGGTAACTCTTTCTCAAAGGAAGTTTCAATGCTTTCCACCCCCACATAGACAGAGAAGTTCTGACTCTCTCTCTGATATGTGAGAAGAGACATGCCCTAACAGACATGCACAGAGGTCTTGGGAAGGCAGAGGAGAAACAGAGAGGATAAAAAGGGCCCTGAGGGGGTGGGAACTCGCCGTTTTTCCCCTGGAGGCCCAATGCACTGCATCATAAAAAAGTGGGTTTTGCATCTGAAATAAACCTTTTTTTTTAATCCTTCCACTGCTTTGGCATTCTTGGGAAGAATACCTGCATATGTTTACCTTACATATGGACAATGACTTCTTTATGTTAGATGTTTCACAAAAGGAGGTTAATCTCTTCTGGACAACCATAGTGCCATCAGTTAGAAAAGGACTTTTTGGGGTCAAATTTACCCCATCTCCATCAGACATTGCAGTCCAGGACAATATAGTTTCTTCACTTATGAATGAGTTTCTCCCTTTTCAGAATTGGCAGTTTGACCTTAAATAGAGTAGATAAATCAAAAAGTATGTTATGATGTTCTTTGTCAAAATACTCTGCCACACAGAAGTTGGTATGTACTTTCAACTTTCACGTGGCTGGGACTGTATAGTACTCCCAAGCATTTCCCAGTAGAACCAGTGCCCTGCAATCTACAATCTTTGGAAGTGAGATCTAGGCACCCTTTTTTTCTTTTCCATTCATTACAAGACAAAAGTGGAGTGTTCGGGACAGTCCCACTGCCCAAAGTTGGAAAGGAGGCAAGTGACACACACACATGTCTCTAGCCGTATTTTCCAGTTTGCATTCTTCCCTTCTGTTCAGCCATACCACCAGGCTTACAGTCAGAGCTGCTATGCAAGATGAGCTTCCCACTGGCCTAGGGTGTGTTATTGTGTGTTTTTAATGTACGAAGCTGGGCGTCTTTTCCACTCTTCAGTAAGAGATGCAAGGAATGGAAAAACCAACAGCAGAATATCCATGCTCCCCTTAACCTGGAGATTCCCCAAGTGACAGTTGCTGTCTCACATGGACTCAAGATGCTAAGTAAACTGACAAGGAATACACAGCAGAGAAAGGAAGGAACGAAAACACCTGCCTTTCCAATCCAGTGATTTCAAGTAAAGTTTCTATACTTTTAGGAGTCTCTCAAGCACATCATACAGAGGGTTTTGAGAATCTGGGGCCTCCTGATGAGAGTGCTTTTATGCTATCTTCAGTGCCACAGCCAGGCAGACATTCTGGTCCTTTGAGAACAGGGAGATAGTTTCCATGTCTACATGCGCTGTTTCTTAAAGCTCTCGGAGCAACTTCACTGTACAGAAACACTGAGAATTTACAAAGAGGGTAAAGGAAGACTGATGCTGCTTTAAAAAACAGTTTCCATAATCTCCTGGACAACCCATCCATACCTTACATGAAGTCCTCAACAGCACACATCCTATCTTTTTCACAAGAAATAAAGCTATTTTATTTAAACTGTAAAACCTGACTTTTTGTTTAACACTGTGAAAAGAGGCATGACAGCAGAAGCCTGCTGTTAGCATGACATACAGTAATGAATCAGTTAGCAAAGACATTTAGGTGGAAGCATTGATTCAAGACATGAAACCAGGAACTGAGCTTTTTACAGCACCTCCCCGACATAACATCACACCTGCCCTTTCCCAGATCCTTTCAAACTGTTCCTACAGTACCACTTTTCCACATCACACTTCAGCAGTTGGTTGAACCCAGCATCACTTGGCAGATTTCAGGGGATCTGCACTGTACAAGTGACTTTGGGTGCTGAAAGTCCCCTGAAACTGAAGGACCTGTGCTTAGGAAGAGTTTGTCCCCCATTTCTTTCTTTTCACTGAAGTTTCAATATGCAAATCCATCACATCTCCACTTGACTCTGCACTGTGGGCGATACACACTGTGACACAGAGGGATTTTGGCAGTAGAAAAGAAAAAGCTTCAAAAACACTTCACTGAGCCCTTAAACATGCCAAAATGTACCAGACACTAAGAATGGAAACTTGCTAAGGAGAGGCATTTCTCTGTGAGTGGGAGGCTCATCTCCCCAAGAGGGAGAGGGAGAGCTGTTCCTCAAAGACCCACTCCTACTTCTCTCAACCAAGCATGTCATGAGCACACAGCAGATGACGGTCACAGTAGAGCAGTAGGATGCACCTTCCCCCCCCCTTTCCACACCACCCACCATTTCTCCAGGTGTCCAGTTCCTGCGTGGCAGCAGAGGGCCTGAGCTGTGGTGGCCTGCCACGGTTGACAGCACTGCAGAGCACTGCTGGAGCTCCAGCTCTGA
>JAYRBT010000114.1:31421433-31449833 GCA_036023395.1 Myiotriccus ornatus
GGCAGCAGAGGGCCTGAGCTGTGGTGGCCTGCCACGGTTGACAGCACTGCAGAGCACTGCTGGAGCTCCAGCTCTGAAGGGCATCCAGCAGTATCTATGGCAGAAGACAATGGTTCTTTTTCATTTCTATGATAATCCACAATTGTGGCAGGTTTCCTATCACACTGCCTAATCTCCATAACTGGTTTTCATTATTCCTTCATGTGGTGTCCCATGTCTGTCCTCACTTATTTAGCTAGAGGCACAGGAAACATTGAAGATTTTCACTATATGCCTTATTCTGTCTATATGATGGTAAGCTGGAGCTCACAGTGGCAGTTGTAACTATGCTCCAGTGAGGGTACAAAAGCCACTAGACAGGACTTCTGAGAAGGTGACGGGCAGGATGACAGCATCCACAGCTCCTCTATTGGGAAGGGCAGAGCAGAAGGGAGAGGGGAGGCCTCAACCCAGCTTGAGGGATTTGTGAGCAGCATTCCAATGCACAAAGACACCCCCATGCTCACAGCCACCCCAGCATCTCAGGAGTCACAACACTTAAAACAACTGTTTTACTGGCAAAAATTCCAGCACTGCACCTTAATCTGTGGGCTATAAGTGTAGTTTAGATTAAGTAGGAATGTTCTACGGATTAATAGTTCCTAAACTATGCCCCACCAGTTATCTGTGTTTTGATATGGGCAGTGTGGAGCACAGTGGAGGGAAGGGGTGACATCCAGAGGAACCTTGAAAAGTTTGAAAGGGGGGTCCATGCGTATCTCATGAAGTTCAACAAGTACAAGAGCAAGGTCCTGCATCTCTATCAGTGTAATCCCAAGCACAAATACAGGCTGGGCAGAGAATGGTTTGACAGCAGGCCTGAGGAGAAGGACTTGAGGCTATTCGTTGACAAGAAGCCCAACATGACCTGGCCATGTGCACTTACAGACCAGGAAGCCAACTGCATCCTGGGCTGCATCAAAAGCAGCATGGCCAGCATGTCAAGGGAGGGGACTCCAACCCTCTGCTCTGCCCTTGTAAGATCCCACCCAAAGTACTGCATCCACCTCTGTGTCCCCTATATAAGAAGGGGTTGCCTTCCAGTACCTACAGGGGGTCTACAGGAAGGTTACAGAGTGACTTCTTACATATTCAGGGTGCATAGCGATCGGAAAAGGAGGAATGGCTTTAAATTGAAAGAGGGTAGAGTTAGATTAAATATTAGGAAGAAACTCTTCACTGTGAAGGCGACAAGGCAGTGGGACAGCTTGTTCAGAGAAGCTGTGAATGATCAATCCCTGGAAGTGTTCAAGGTCAGACTGGATGGGGCTTTGAGCAACCTGGTCTACTGAAAGGTGTCTCTGTCCATGGTGGTGGGAGTTGGAACTAGATGATCTTTAAGGTCCCTTTCAACCCAAATCATTCTGTGATTCTATGATTCTATGATTCTATAATTCTATGATTGTATGACATGGACTTATTGCACAACTGTTAAACATGGTATTTAGCAGATTACTTCCTTATTAGAAAGAGTAAACATCTACTTGAGAGACTTCATTTTTTAAATGTCACCATTTCAGTTTACTAGATTTCTTGCTGTGCCTAACACAAACAGTGGGTATTTAAAGTATTAACAAATAAGCTGTCAGCTGGGAGGACTCAGCAGCAGGCAGGACCTGCCCCAGGACTGCCTTTGCCAGTGTTGCCAGGAGGGGGCATGGCAAGGGTCCAGGGATGGCCCACAGGCCCCCTGTCTGAGTACCCCTGATTCTACCCTGTTCTGAATCTCCAGGCTAATGAAGACCAACTCTTCTGAAAAGCAGTTTCCCATATCCAGTGGGATCAGCCTAATTCTTGCCAACAATCCCCAGCTGCACCTTCTCCCTGTCAAGTGTTTTACTGAGGACACAGGGAAGTGATATCCATGGGTTGGTATCAGCATGTGATGGATGTGGGCTATGTCATCAGCTCAGCTCTTGGGTGCCACTAGCACCAGCCCCTATTGGATAAATACACACATGATGTTTTGTGCACAAAGACAAACCCTGACTTCTTTTCAATGGAAAAATTACCTGGGAATGGTGGCAGGTTAAGGTTGCCACTGCCTGATTTCTGGTTCCATAATTCTGATGTTAACAGGTCAGAAAAAACAAACTAGCAACTATTCCAAAAAGTAGTTTGGGTGGGGGAAAAGACTGTGCAAACAAGTCTACCTGGAGCCAGAGGAGAGGATCTTGATGGAAGCATGCAGCTGGATGCTCACCAGCACAGACAATAGTAAGCACGGGTGGTACAGTTGACTTCCCTCTAAAAAAGATGGTGAAACAATGGCACATCAGAGGATGACTACAGGGCTGATATGAAAGCTGCATTTGAGACACAAAGCCCTGATCCTGGTTTCCTCCAGGTCTTAGCTCTTGCGGTCAGCTTCTCTGGAAATTAACCTTTTCAGAGCTAGACTGAGTCACCTGCTGTTCTGCAAGTTGGTACCTCTGTGAGAAGCAGTCCTGGTACCAGGGTGTTACAGCCATGTGGCCTTATGGCCAAGCTAAGTCTCTCTTCATTGAATTTTTGGTAAAAGTGACTTTATCACTTTCAGAAACAGAGATCTCCAGTTTCTCCAACAAGCCCCAAGGAGGAGCTATAGACTCTGTGCTGGCCATCCCCTTGGCAAGCATTGACTTATGACTTCAGCAAGAACTGGCAGTGAAGAAGTTAAGGATTAGTAATCCTAAAAGGCTGCTTTTGAGGGGTGGTTTTGGGGCAACCTGAGTTAAGGAAGCAGCTTTAACAATATAAGAAAAGGAAGTGATGGTCATTGGTTTGTTTGTTTATTGTTTTAGCAGTTTGTACTGTGTGTGTCTCATGTGCTATCTTCATTTCTCAGTCTCCCAGCTGGTTAATTATCCAGGGGAAGCAGTGCTTCCTGCCAGCGACCTCCTGGGTCCCCTCCCATTGTTCCCTGGGCTGACACACAACGCTGGAGAAAGCAAAAGAGCTGCTCATGTCTCAGCCAGCGAGAAACACTCCAGAGACTGCGGTTAGTTAATAAAACAGATGGGTTTATTGGCATCGGCAAATTTCAGTGCTAGTGATGCGTTTAATAGGGTTCATCTGAAGAAAATCCCAATAAAAATAAAACAAGAGCTTTGGAGGCAAGGAGACAAATATAGGAAAGACAAGAAGATGATCTGCACCTCTGGCATCTCCAGCAGCTCTGTTGTACTTTCACAGCCTTCGGGGCTCAACAACTCTTTCTCTGCTAGGACTTGTTAGTCAGAACAAGAAGAGATCCTTACCTCTAAAATCCAGGTTCAACTGGCCTAAGTCTAACCCAATCCCTCTGCCCAGTGAGTTCTTGAAGTTCCCTTACGTAGAACACATGCATGCTCCCCAAAGGTCTGGTGCTCTCCCTTCAGGTGGAATTGAGGATGACTCCAAGCTCCTAATACTGTAACAAACATTTTTCCCCAAGCCCCCAGAGTTTCTTTTCTGTCCTTCTGTAATGATCAGGAGGCAGCATCCTACAAAAGGAGTGTGCTTCTCTCAAATGCTGTGCAGACACTTTAATATTTATTTTTTTAAAAAGAACACTTTGTACAATCCCTAAGTGGGCCCTGAAGCAATGCAAACAATAACAAACAGCGGCAGGCTTGAATTGTAGAGCTGGGATACAGATGTGAATCTCAACTTGAGGAAAGTTTGAGGGCCCCTAAGATGAGCATGGGTTCATCTCCCTGGAAAATCTGTTTGATAATTCCAGTTTTTTTGAAAGATGTGACTCCACTGTGATTATCCAAGAATAAAAGCATTTTTTCTCACTGACATAACTAAAGGTAGAGCAGTCTGTTTCAAAGGCACGTTTCCAGTTTGATTATACATATCTTAGGGGAAAGTGGGCTTTGCTCTAAGTCACATAGGTTTGTTCATTTTCTCTATATATTTATACTTTGAGTACTGTCCTATGTAACTCCAGTGCCCAAACACATCTTAGAAATTGTGACCAATTTGTACCACCCTGACGGCATTTGGGCCATCAAAATTCACTCGCCTAAAGTCTTAGTGGAAAAACAAAACACAGATCCCGGTGTTCCTCTTCAGAGGGAGATGCCATTTGCAGGAATGAGCTGATTTCTCCTCTTTGGTAGGGGATGCAGCCAGAGGAGTGCTGTCACTGCTGGAAGTTTTCTTTCATGAGAAAATATTATTTGCACATGCCATATTCAAATGACAACAGCATCAAAGAGGTCTGACAATTGATCCTGCTTTAAATAGCTGATTTTCTAATGCAGGGAGGAGCGTTTTCGTGGCTATTTCCGTAACAAGATGTTCTATTCACTTCTGGCCCAGCAGCACAGCATCATGATCTTGCCTCGCCTTGCCTTGCATTCACTTCCCTTCCCATCTTCTGTCAACAAACATGTAAGAAAAGAATTTCACCATGTCAGGAATTTTATGCTTTTGAAACAGAGCTCACACACTTGACCCTACCCAGGTTCAGGATAGAGCTGAGCTGTTGCCCAGATGGAAAGTCAGTTATGATTTTTTACAGATGTTTTAGATCAAATCATAGTGTTTAAAAGAAAACAATTAAAAAAAAAATCTCAAAATGGTTCAGAGCCATGTTAAATAATTTAGAGAGTGGTTAGATAAATCATGCAAAAGAGCTGTAAGACTGGATCTTTTGGATCCCTGATGGGAATACATTTAAATTAAACAGCCGGTAAATAACAAGCCAAAGACCATCATGCCACTGGATAACAAAAGCAGTTAAAGAGCTGGACTGATAAAATGAGTGGATATTGAGTGCCTGCCGTCATTTCCCTCTTCTGTCTTTTGGTGATGAGAAAGAAAAGGGAAAAGAGTAAAGAATGAGGAAGGTCCTGGCATTGTTCATCTTCTCTTTCCTGGTGAAGACGAAGTAACAGAATGAAGGCAGAAATTATTCATTTCTCCCTCCCCCAGGAGAAAAGAGATGCAAAACTATCCCAAAGACTGGATAAAAGTCTCTACCTTGGGGAATGCAAAGCTGGTCTGTCAGAGCAAAACCTGCAACAACAGAGAGACAGTAGAGGCATTCCTCCCCTCCCCAGTTATTCTCCCTTGTTTCTGTTAGTTTACATTATTTAATATTTTAAATAATTACAAAAAGGTCTGACTCCAACTCTTTCAAATGTATTATGTCCACAGAACAACCTAAAGAGCTCTTTCTCCTGCAAAGCTTCTCTGGGGCAGAAATTAATGCACTGCCACTTTTCAAATATTCCAAAGTCCAGACTGGAAGAAGAAACAGCTATTCATTTTCCACAGGACTAAGGAAAGGGGTGCATTAATTTATGCAGAGTGAATTAAAAGCTGAAAGCAAATTGGATTTAATGGATGGGAAAGCTAATCAATAAACGCTCTCCATTCAATATAACCTAGCTTGGCAAAATCCCTAATATTGTTGTTTAAATCTAAGGACTGTGTATCATAGCCTATACACTTCTGATGACGTACAGGCAGACAGCTGGCAGAGCAATGCATTCCCCATCCTCTTTCAGAGAGGACAGAAGACAATGCACTTTTGGAGGGACACGTTTCTACTATGCACTATGAAACAAGCCTCCTGCTAAAGTCAGAAGGAACTGTGCATGATTAAGAATACTGGGTCAGATTCCACATATAAGAAGTTTCTGCTGCCACTGAAAAGGCAAAGAGTAGGTGATGCTCAATAGCCAGGAAAAACTCTCTCTTCATAACTGTATAAAAGCTACGGAGCGATGGCTGAATGCAAGGGCTCATGCTTCAGACACCAGCTGCTTCCTGATGACTGCTGCTAATTTTGGCAGTGGGGCAGGAGTGCGGTGCAGTTGCGATTTGAGGCAGGATACAGATTATAAACATTGTTTCCCTGAGATCTGCTGTGCATTGCTCAAATTTGTTTTCAAAGGCAGCTCAAATTAACCCTCCACCTCCCCCGACCTTAGATCCATCTATGTTTAACATCAAGACAACAAACGGCCTTTGGAGTGGGACCAGTCTCCTTCTCTCCTTGCCTCCAAGACTGTTTCCTTAACAATACAACTGCACCGGGGCCTTTCCCAAGCCAAAGTGCAATAACTATGCTTTTATAATGCCCATTGGCAGTGTACATGTGCCGCCCAGGACAGAGCCCAGTTAATTAAGAAATTCTCTTGTACTGCCTGTTGCACCAGGTAAGCAGCCAGCAAATAAAGAAAAGCAATGACCATTCAACCCCTGCTAGCTCGTGTGCACCCAGCTTTGATTGCTTATGATTGCTTGGGGGCGAGGAAGGGAACATATCAGATCTCTGCCAGTGGCAGGACTAAGTTACTTGCAGACAGAAAGCAAAGCTGTACTTTTTTTCCTTCCATTACAGGTAGTAACACAAGCAACAGCAGAAGCAGCCAAGCCTTGTTTCCCCACAGCGGTGTCCCCAGATGAGCTCATTTGTGGGGTCTCTAGCAAAGGGTGGAAGCAGGAGAAAGGGCTTGCTTTGATGATTTCCTGAGAGTTTCTAGGATTTACTGTCCGTGAACACTGCACCTTTCTGCCTTGGCAGGCTGAAATTAGCTCATGGAGACAGCTTGGAAGGGTTCTGACACATCTACACACACACACACAACAATCTCATGGATTCCTCAGTCATAGGAAACCAGGTCTGCAGTCAGACAACCTTCATGACAAGACTAATTTCAAGACTAGAGGATTCAAGCCACAGATTTCGTCAAGAATTACAGAGGCCAGAAAACCTCAGCACCTTTTAGTGTTTCATTAGCAGCTGTCCTACCAGTGGCACTTTACTTCGGAAAATTACACTCATGTTATGGACAGCAAAACTGAGGCGTGGCTTTTAAAAGAGACTTGTCAAACATCAGTCGCAACCCAACATAAAATCACTGCAAGCGCTGCTGCTCTGGGACATGAGGTCTGGTTTACCAGCAGGGTGAAGGTCTCCCTCACCACCCATCGGATCATGGAATGTGGTGACAACGGCACAGGGCGCTGCATGTGGGCAATCCATGGGAAGCCTCCTGCCTGTGCTACCTCCTTCCTCTGCCCAGATGAGCCGTCTGGCCTGTGTGAGCACCGAAACAATTGTTTTTGCAGTGCCAGAGCTAGTTATGTCTGAAAAGCTGCCCACAAGCATAGTGAGCAGTGTCATTAGGCTGCTGGCTGGGCACTGGAAGATGGATGTGTTGTTCACTTTCATGCAGGCAGTTAACAGCCCAGCTATTTGGTTACACGAATTTACAAGCTTAGCTGCTGAATAGAGGAGACCATGGGTTAACAGCAAGGGGTGAAGGTGCTTGTAAAGGTGCAAGCTGAGCCCTGAACCAAGGTGATTACAGCTCACTGGGAGCTCCTGAAACCCATTAGTGCCAGAGCATGGAGCTGTCAAGATGCACAGAGGAGCAGCTAAGTTTGCAAGCTCGAGGGTGACCAACCACCTACAGGGAAAGGAATTTGCTTTGCTCTCTCACATACTATCTCCCTCTTCTCTCTCCCTCACCAAACAGCCACCTGCAATCCAGCCCCAAGCCTTCCCTGGCATGAACAAGGGACTCTCAGACTATCCTACCACTGAAAGCCACACTCCTACATCCACACCTGTGCATCTCCAGCTCTTCAGGCAGCATCCCTACAATTGTCAGCTCTTGTCAGGAACCCTCTCACCAGAAAGCACTCCTGAACCCTGACCTGGATCAAGCCCTCAGGTGTACAGAACTGCTGTACACTTCAGAAAGCAACAGAAAATAGTTTTCCCTAATAGGCATCTTATTTCTACGTGCTGTCCTCTTCCCCAAAATAAATAAAGGTACTTCAAGGTGTCAGACAAGCCATCACACTTTAATTTCTCCCTTTGGCAAGCCTAGCCACTAATTCAGTCTTGTTATAGTTTTCCCACTGGGGACAAAATATATACTGAGCTTTGAAAACCCATTGTGTAGCAGCAATTGTTGCTGTAAGCCAGTGGCTGTTTTGCTTTGTTCAGCACTGTGTGCTTGTGTCTCCTGTGAGATATTGTTTTGTTAAGGCCTGCTATTGATTAACAGGGAGAGGAATTGAATTCCAAATGGGAGCAGCTGAAATGTTCCAAAATGCTGCATAAAAATGTGAACATCTAAAATCATCTTAAAGACAGGTAGCTCTCCTAAACCAGATTCATTTTTCCCTCAATCTTTACTCACCACAGCATCTCACCTCAGGGCAGACTTGCAGTTGAGCCCCATGATAGGGGCCATAACCTCATCCATGTCTTTGGGGCTGATAAATGCTGCAGAGCAGTCTGGGGGCTGCACCAAGGGTGACATCAAGCTCTAGGTCACTCTACACAGGTAGCATCTCTGGGCATTTGTCCTGTCTCCTAATGCAGAACTACAGTTCCCGGTGTGGACACAGTCATAAATAAAAAAGCATAAAGGTGCCCCAGGCTCCTTCAGCTTCATCTTCTATCCAATACAAAGAGATGGATTATTCCCTGGCTGAGCATCAAATAGTCTATCTTCATCTACAACCAAGGATTTTTGTAACTATGGAGATACATCAGAGTAACACGATAGGCAATGCTCCAGAAGAGCAACCAGCACTACTGTCCTGGAGCAGGGGCTGAGCCCACCTGGCTGTGGCACTGCCACAAGCAATGGAAAAGGGAAGGCAGGAGTCCCATGGGGTGCCAGCCAGCAGTCGCGCTACCAGGCCAGAGCTGCTCTTCTGCATCACCAGCATCACACAGTGTGTACTGCTACCCATGTCCAAGCCCCGGGCAATTGCCCTGACACATCTTGGCCCCTCTTGGTGGCTTCAGCTGGACTCGGAGTGCATCACTGGCAGGCTCATAGCAGTTTCACAGTCTATGCTCCAGGCACTTGCCTGAGTATTATTTTGGCCCTGTTGTGCAGAAGCCCAGAGTAATGAGGAGACACTGTGACACTGTTTCATCTGTCTGGGCAAAATGTATTTCATTGACCTTTGAAGTAATTTGGGGAGGGAGGGTTGAAGACAGAGGGGTAGATTTCTAAATCTTCTTCAACCAGTTTCAGCATTTGCACTAGAAAAATAATTGCAGGGTTGCAACATCCTTTGTGCAATCTCCTAGGAGTAGGAGATCTACCACTGGGGAAAACGTGGAGTCATTTAACGAGAGGGCAATGCATGACTGTACTGTTGGAATTAGCTAGAGAGATTTTGATAGGGAATGGTGTAATTCCTCTAGAGTCTTCTGACCATCCCAAAATAAATAGAGAAGAAATAATACAGAAAGTAGAACATATATCAGTTTTGCTGTAGGATTTAATAGAAAACAGAGGTTTGCATAAGACCTGATATGCCCCATGTTGCTGACAGTCTTCAATCACAAAGATTGTGCTGGAAGCAACTTATCAGAAGACACCAGTAGAGGCAGAGAGGAGGAACCAGGTCCCTCTTCCCATCTGATGCTGGAAGAATGGCCATAAATAAGTACAACTGAAAAGCACAAGGGACCACAGCTTGCCTCTCCACCACTGCTTCTCATTTACTTTACCTTAGAGACAATTAGCCTTTTCTTCAAGAGTTTCAGCTCATTTTGCAGATTACTGTGTCAACATTTAAGTATGAATGATAATTATAGCACATCTGTAAGAACTTATCTTGGAATCAAGAGTTCTTAATAGCCACTAAGCCCAGCACTAAAATCCCTGTTAGAGGGGTATGGAGATAAAACACTGCCCTAAAGCAGGTTGTCTAGAGAATGTGCTTCCTGCGGTAAGATTCTGGCAGTGCTCTTGTCATGAGCAGCACCTTCCCAAGCTAGCCATGCTTGGCCATGCAGCTCTCCCAGAACAGCCACTTTAGGAAGACACAAACTCTGTGCACTGAATAGCACTATTGTAGTTGCAGTCTTAGGTTGCAGTGTCAAATAGAAACATGCCTGGCAAAAATAGAGTAATGGTTACTAAATACAGGCACACTTGTTCTAAATGTCCCTTCTGGAAAAGGGAGCTGTGCTTGGCAGGGACAGTCTCACCTTTCAGCTGAAGGAACACCGGCAGTGATGCACCCCACTGTGATATGCGACAGTGTTTGTGGAAATAAAGGTACAGGGTGGATCAAGAGCATACACAGCCTCCACCCATGTATACATCCCTGGCTCTGGCCCAGGCTGCCACATAACCCTGTGCTGGACAGTGATCAAAGGGTTCAGCTTGAACTGAGAAAGTCACACGGGGAGGAGAGGGGGAGCGGTGATCCTCAGCCTCCAGCCCACCCTTTGTTCATATCTCTCGCAAGTTTCCCAGCTATGTTTGAACTCCAGTCTCACACTTGCCGCCACTCAGCCACTGCTGGTGGTTTCAGGGAGATGAGCAATCAACCTTGACTTCACATTAACTTCATCTGAATTACATTTGAGTCCTTTCCAAAAGAGAATTTTTAAGCTTTTTGTTCAAGGGAGTGTGTAGATGGGAGGGGAAAAAAAAAAAATAAGAGACAGAAAACATGGGGACGGAATTAGATTTAAAAGAGCCCTTTGGAGTTATTTCAATTAGTCTGGGTACTGGAGACCTCTGGAGAAAGGCTCCTCTTAGAGCTACTGAAGTAGAACAGAGTATTTCAGGGTCTCACTTTCGCATTGAAATAGCAGCAGCACAGCAAAGGCGTTCTTCCTCCTGATTCATTTATCTTCACAAATGCACAGGGCTGAACTTGATGCTGTGTAGCTCTCAGCAGCAGCTTACCTCTGACAGGTTTTACAGAAGCATGTGCCCATGCCCTGGCAGGGGGGATGCAAGCAAACACAGCAGCGTTTTGAGCCCTCAGACACGGTGGTTTGAGAAATGGAAACAAATGTTTAATCCTGGCACTAGTGAAATACAGGGGCCTGCTGGTCATTCCTCACCCTGCTGGTTGTTGATGCTAGTAGGGTGGCCAAAGCTTTGAGGCACAGAGTATGAAACAGCACTTGAGCTGGCGGATTGATCCATTTGTACTAGGCAGAGCTTTTGTAAGGTGCTTTATTAATGAAGCAAGCCTGCTTACAGTTTGCTTTCATTATTTCCAAACATTAGACAGAAAAAAAAACAAGCAAAATACCCAAGCAAAACTAACGAACCAAAAAACTAAAAGACTACAACAGGGAAAATCCTTGCCAAAAGGTCTCACGCTGCCTTAGTGGCAAGAGTAAGAAAATTGGGCATAGGCTAACTCTCAACTACAAATTTCCAGGCTTTCTTTAGTCTTCATAACATCAAGAATATCCCTCAAAACCATCAGGTCAAGACCCGGAGAAGCTCACTGACTGGTTTTCTTGAGAAGATTCTTGCCATTTCTGTCTCAGGTAGTTCAGCCACTTTAGCAGGACAAGCCGAGTGACTGTGTGTATGTTGGCCTGAGTGTGTTCAGCAATATTTATTCACAAGAGCAACATGAAGCGGAGCATCAAGAGGAACAAACCTGGCTGGCCTGCACAAAGTATGGCAGAGGAGGTTGTACATGTAATGTGCCTGGTCTTATTTATTTTCATTACAAGCTAACAGGCTGGGTTTCTCAAGCAGAAACCCCTAATTGATGAGAGTACGTCCTGAAGATTGGAAATAGATTGATGGCTTATACTGAATAAAAGTGTATTTCCTTTTGGTTCATGGGGGTTTGGTACTGTTGCTGATACTAAAATGCCTGAGCCCAGTATCAGTGTATATGTAGCAGAGTGAATATCCGTTGGAAACAGAATCTAAATTATTCATGAAGGCTTTACAGTCTTGAATCCTTTAATTCCTTCATGTCTCTAGTACAAAAGAAAACACCAATGTTCCCTACTTATAGATTTTGTAAAGCAAAATTGGACAGCAAAGCTTGACAGTTGAAACAAACAAACAAACAAAAGGTTAAACATCACTTACTGTATGTCATCTGCTGAAATTAATAGGGCTGCTAGTTGAAACAAAAGCTGAGACAGAGCTCTCCAGGAGGCACTGGACAAGTTTGTTTGCAGGTTAGTTGCAATCACCCATTCCAGCAATACTTGCATCTTCCTCCAAATACTCAGTGGAGTATTTGACAGGACTCAAGGCCAGGTGGGCTACAGGTAGGGTCCAGGCAATTCCCATCAATGCATGTTTGTTTCCCAGCTAGTCCTTCCAGAAGACGGAATCTGAGATAAATGCTTCCTGTCTCTAGCAAAAGGAAACAAGGCTGGAATTGTCAAACTTCTGTTCAGACTCCAAGTTCAGTATCAAAGTACTTTATAATTACTAGTCAAGTGCAGGTCCTTCAGCCCATGACTTTTCAGCAAGAGCACACATATATCATTAAATTTTAGAACAAGCTTTCTTGTAGACAAGAAAATTCACAGATAGGTTGCTGGAGTCATCCTTCATCTTCTCAAAGGGTGTTGTGGGAGCTTTCAGCTGAACAATATCTCTCTACACAGAGCAGAGAAATCCTCCTTTGTACAAAAATGCCTTCCACCTGAAAATTTCTGTCTCATGTTACTTCAGAAGGCAATGGGCTACAGGAGGAAAATAAGTCCATTTTCAAGGGCAACTTCCAGGTCTTTTAACCAGGGATGCATCTTAGCACCGACTTTTACATATTACTTCTCATTCTTCTGTATGGAAGATCCTCTCTCTGTTCTCAAAGGGCAACTGGCTGCCTGGTTCAGGAGGGCCACCAAAGTGCACTAAATGCAAGGTTGCCCAGTACGCAGAAGAAACAAAGGGAAGAAGGAAAAATTTCTTTGCTGACAAGTGATCTTACATTTTACTTGTAGCAACAGGGAAAAAACACTATTCAGACAGAAAGATATTTTTCAAGCTGACAGAACTGCTTCCAAGCATAGTACCTAGCAGAGCCCAGTCCAAGCACGCAGCGAGCACTTGCGAGGCTCTTTTCACTTACAGTAGAATAGATGGGGCCAGACAGTCTGGCAGCCTCACAAAGGCACAATGAGTAGAAGCACTCTCTCCCTGTACGCGGATAAACACACGCACTCTACAATCTTTCACAGCAACATGCCAAAGCAAACAGCAAATCGACTGTAGTATTTCAGAGAGATGGCCAAAGCTCACAGATATTTTCCATGCGATCCCCTGGAACAATCCAGAGCTTTCATTAGCACAAATGTGAAAATATGCGTAGTGGAGAAAAGAGAGATTAGTTTTAGAAAGGAACATAAACAGAAGCGGGTCTCAGTTTGGCCAGGATTCAATCTGATCCCCGCAGAAGCAATGCCAAGGTTGAGCGCTGGGGTGCAGGATCAGTCCCACCTCACGCAAAGCATCACACTTTGTTTCCAGGTGAAGTTAGCTGACAGTCGCAGTGCCTAAAAATCTTGTCTTCTGTGGCACAAACAGAATTTCTTGAAAGCGGGTGATGCATTCACATCCTTTTGCTCAGATACAATCTCTGGTTATAAAATAGCAATGAGATTGAGGCAGTCAGATAGAGGATGGCAGCCAGGATAGCCAGTCTTAGTGCAGTTGATGTAGAACAGGAGCAGGACCTGAAAATCTGCAAGGCCCCATCCTGGATTGCTCGGGAGACACTGCTCATCTTGTAGGCCTACAATGAATCTCAGAGCCCCGTAGAAATGTGTGATGGGGCCAGTTAACAGATGGTTAGAGTGCAACCCAAAAAATGGCAAAACAGCATAAGTGCAGTGTTGTGCAACAGCGTTTAGTTGGGTTTCATTGTTTCTGCAGTCTATTTTTTGCTGCAGACTTGTCTTGAGGTCCAGTTTCACAAATAGTCATCTTCAGCTGGCAATCTGTGGAGCCATGGAATTGGGGGATATTTCCAGGGGCTCTTAAAAACTGACTGTAAAACCACAGTATGAAAAATACCTCTTTGAAACCCAGCACCAACTGAAGCACTCCCTGCTGTCTCTTCCTACCGTTGCACTATGCCTCAGTGGCACCAAGATGAATTTTCATGGGGCTGTGGGAGGAATCAATTTAAAAACAGGTTAAAACAAACAAACAAACAAACAAAAAGGATTATCTCTAACCTGAACTGGTTCCCCTGATGATTTGCCATGTGGCCGTACCAGACCTTTGCTGGCACCACTAAGTTAACAGAGGAATGCAAAGGAAATGCTCCTCAAATTGCATCCTAAGGAAAAGAAGGCCATTGTCAATAGACTGCTATGGACCACTGTCCAATGTGAAACCTCTGACAGCTAGGTCTGTAGTTTCAGCTGCCCAACCCATTCAGCACAGTGAACCTAGCCATATCCAAGCTAAGTCAAGGACTTGAGCTGCTGTTAGGCTTCATAGTAGCTATCTCTTCCCCCAGCTAAACAGGCCCAGGACCCACCACCTCTTCTCAGAGCATCTCTCACCATCTGTGGAGCACCTGAAGACTTCCCAATTGAAATTTTATTTACTGGAAATTTTATTTACTAAACTCTGATTTAAAAACCTGCATTCACAAGACTCACAAGACTCTCATACCATTATAAAGTGAAACTCAGGAGAAGCTTCCCAGAAGACTTGTGACTCTCATGTGAAACCACTATAAAGAAGATTTAAGTTGTTGCAATAGGAATCTTATGCAACAAAGATAACGGCACCAGGCTCAGCACACTAGGGCAATGCATAAGGTTTCACATGAAGGTCATGAGAAAGCCTCTCATGTTGTAAAGTTTCAGAAGAGATATCATAATAGAGAAACAAAAGCAGGGGCATCTTGTGTTTGCCTGCTAACCCGAAGGGATTTGACTTGCCTTGTATGAGGTGCATTCATCAAAAGCAAAAGCTTGAAACAGTGTATCTTTGGAGGTCCCTTCAGCATGGACCATGCTGAAGGCAGGAGCAAAAGCAAGACAGACTGAGAAACAGGATGGCCTGCCCTTCCACCCTTACTTTTCAAAAATTAATTCAAAGAATTAACTCAAAGGAGTTCATCTACACCAACAGCTGGCAGTGTGGGCTGACTAACAAAATGTAGTTGACCAAAAGGATTCGGTGCAAGTCACCTTCTCCCACAAGGAAATAAAATACGGAAGAGCAATGTCAATTTTAAATTAATATAGGTAATAAAAAAGTACAACCTATGGCTTCCTAATGCCACGTGCTTTATATGTGCCTAATGCCCTAAGTAATTTATCACTATGTAAGCTCCATTTAATTTTGTTGTTTCTCCTCAGGTGAATAATAAAGATCAGATGAGCCATTTAAGTTTTATTTTTTTACTTTCTGATTTTGAGAGAAATTCGGCTATAATCAGTGGAGAACGACTAAAGAAACCACTGAGAGGACTGACACAAGACACTCTCCACAAAAGTTAGCCTTTGCTTAAGCCAGGCTGAAGTCCTGTAATTTTTTATTGCAATTACAGCAAGGGCAAGGTTTAATAATCTTATCTATTAATGTGTCTATTCATTTATTACTCTTTATTTAAGAAACTTGTCTGTCAATTTGTTTCCATATTATTTGTTTCCAGGGGAAAATCCTGCTCTGTTCATAGACTTTCCATTTTTATATAGTAAGTGCAACACAAGATGAATTTTAAACCTAAGATTATTTCCTGAAGCATCTTAGTTTTCAGAAATCTTTCTTATATCCATGTCTTTGATATTGCCTGATGTATATAAGTTTATGTAATAAGTACAGATCACTGAACACCTGTAAAAGGAAGAAATAATAAACTTAGAAAAGCCCACATCTGAAAGTAATAAATTAAATTCTGGTTACACCTTTTCAAGGAGCATGCAGCAAAATGAGGAAGGAGACAGATGCCAAGATGACAAGGATGATCAGAGGAATGGGTCAGCTTCAGAAAAAGGGATATTAAATAAGCCATGGAAAAGAAGGGGACAACAGAGCAGTAAAAGGCAGACATCTCTGTGTTTATGAAATAGAAAAGGTGACAGAAGACTATTATCTACTATCTACACAAGAGTAAGAAGATACTAAAAAAAAAATCAGGCTGAAAGTTGAAAAACAAGAACAAAAATTACTATTTTACAAAGCCATGAGACAGCACTGTGTGATGCACCACCATGGGCTCTTGTGAAGCCCAAGACTGTCCAAAGGTTCAAGAAGTGTTTAAAAAAAGTAGTGGAAAAAAGGTCCCTTCAGAGCTGTTGGATAGGCATGAAAATATCCCACAGCACAGAACATCCCAAGCTGTGCAGGATGTAAGGCTCAGAGCGGCTTACAATGTGGTCAGAGTTAATGTACATGTGCCTTATGCTTCTTCCCCAAGCGCTTGCTGTCTGCCACAGTTAGACACAGGGAAGAGAAGACTCTGGGGAGCTGAAAGGCCCTGCTCTTGTATTTTCCCTTCAAGATTAGTCTGCTTGAGCTGGCATGCTCTGTCACTTAGCTGAGCTTCACAGGTGACAGCATCAGGCAGGCTGAGAAGAAGCACAACACCTCTAAATGCTTCCAAGAAAAATGATCCCTCTTTCTTTATTATGCTATAGCTTGTCATATAATAGCAATAATCACAATTGCTTTGTAATATACTTGGAACAGCTTTGGAGATTGATTAAATGCTTCAGCTTCCCTTCAGCTTTAATCAACCCCAGCAGCTGTTTATCACTCAGAATACTTTAGATCAATAGAGCTTATACCTTTAAAATAGTATTCTCCATTCTGGCTCCCTTGAAGCTGCAAGCAGTAATTACAATAAGTGATCATACTCTGTAGAGTTAAAAGTAGCTGTTGTAAAACTGATAGAATCACCACAGCCCCTAGCATAAGACACTTCTGAAAGGTGGCCTTTCCTAGTTTCAAATTTGTCCCAAGCTCTGTGCTAAAGGAGGGGCTGGAAAGGCTGTGAGAAAAATTCTGCTCAGCTGCTGCCATCAGCTTGAGCATAAGGGCCAGATGACAGAGCAGGACAACTGCCCCATCAACCTGTCCTCCAGGAGCCCAGCAGCAGAAAAAAAGCCAAGGGCAAGTCCTAAGTACAAATGAAAATAACTTAGGTGGTACTACAGGATCAAAAAACATCAGTTTTCATAGTTCTGTGATGTATACTTGTGTGACTGTGCTCAACAGTTTTAGAGATATTACAGCAATAAAGCTTTATGCATATTTTGACTACATAAAAATAAGGAAAATCCTACCAAAAACAGTGGGAAAACTTCTAGTGACTCTCACAAATTCAGGACATCGCTCTCTGTGTTAATCGTGGGATGTTAAATGAATGAAAGTTGAACTCCAGGCATAAAATCATCAGGTCCAGATGAAACACACTGGAAAAGTTCATTTCATCACACTGCCAGACAAGACAAGACAAACTCTGGACTGGTGCCTTGAGAAGACAAATATTTGGATAGGAAAAGAAAGAGCAGGTAAAGTCACTCCTTCTAAAATGATATGTTATGGAAAATCATTGCATTGCTTTTACTAGCAGTTCACAGCCACTCATTAATTTTGAAAAAATTGCAGCAGCTGCTGCTCTCTGAGGTTTACTAGGGCAGCAAAGTGTCTTACCTGCTCATATGGGGCCAAAAAGCGATGCCCAAGAATACTGCCACATGAAAAATAGTGTTTACATTGACGGTGACAAGATTTGGTTGATTCTATACACATCCAGGACCTGTGTTTGAAAGAGACAACATTAGGACTGGTTTTTCTACCCATACATCCACAGCAATACAGGTCATTTTTTACAGCAGGAAAGACACTGTAAGGTGGTATTAATGTCATGTTTTGTCAACAAATACGTAGCACACCAGGACTTAGGACCCTTTTAGGTGGTCTAGCCCTGGAAATCTCATCTGATCCCAGAACAAGGGAGAGAAGTGAGAAAACTGTCAGGCAAAATACACCACATAGTGCATTTGTTTTGTTCGAATTGAGGCATATTAAGTTAATGATCATTAAAATCCAATTAAGAACCTGGTGAAAAACACTCTGGGTGTTTAGAAGGCATCAACCTTCCAGTCGATCAGGCAAGTGAAGAAGAAAGTGGATCAAACAAGATAAAGGCAGCCTGTCATTATCATTGCCATTCAGAAGAGGAAGAATGCTGGATAATCTAGAGCTTTTCCACTTTATTATATTTTGCTGTTTTTCTCAGATGCGTCTAGGATTTCAGTTGTTAAAAAAAAGGAGGGGGTTGAGGGAAGATGGGCTCTTTAAGTTATTTTATGAACCCAGCAAACACTTCACACATTTCAATTTCTGCCACTCTGTGTTCTTTTTCACACTGCTAACCACTTGAAAGCATCTTGCAGGGGAGAAGCTACCAGAGAAAATAGTTTTGGATGCTGCTTGTTTATTATATGCAGATCAAGCAGTTCTTATTAACTCAGTTTCCATTCTTCCTTCATAGGTAGCAGTGCTGTGATATTATTTGCAAGCAGCCAAGGTAATTACCATCCAGCAGGGTCCAATTGTTTTCAATTAAAAGCTTGACTGAAGTCTTTAGTTTTTAATACCATTGTGACCATCTGCTTTCACTGAAGTTCATCAGCAAAGGCACAGGCCTCATTCTAATGCTGCTCAATTATATGGAGGAACTTTTTTTTTTTTGTTCAGAGGTTCATTTTTCCCTGCTAAAGCAATGGGCAGCAAAGGGGCTGCCTGGCTCTGTTAATAGCCTGCAGCAAGATGGAGTATCCGGGAAGATCATTACCTTCCTGGGAGATCCAGCTGTTATTGCACTGACAGAAAGATCCAGGGGACCAACAGGAGAAAGCAGTTAACCTCAGCTGCCCTCCTCCCCATTCAGTCACTTGCCTCCTTTTTCTTCCAGCAAATCTGAAAAGACCACAAGGAAGTGGAGTTCATCTAAAACAGAGAGTACGAATCTCCCCTGCTGATTAGATTTTCGGACTGGGTTCCAGGCCAGGAACGCAGGCAGGCTCTCCTCCCTGGGCGTCCACCCCCTCCTCCTTGTACACGCAGTGAATCTTTTGCAGTCCTGTATCATCTCAGATCTGAGGATCTTCAAATCCCTTACAGGCATTCATTAAGCCCCGTGCAATCCCCAGGAGAGGTAAGTAAATATAATTTTCCAGATGGGGAAATTAGGGCGGCAAGAGGTTAAGTGACTAGCCTGAGGCCGAACAACAAATAAGTGGCAGAATCAGCATGAGGATCTGCCAAGTCCCAGGTTTAATGAAAGTCTCCTGAGTGCTCCGCTCCAGAAAAGGAAAAACAACATCCCAGTCCTCAAGTCTTCAGGACACTTAACTCATTTACTGCAGCTCTGCTTTATATGTGCCAGTGCTAATAAGCGTGACTCTTAACATTTCCAACTGTACTGTGCACAGAAAGGCATTTTGTAGATTTAATGCAGGAACTGCTGTCTCAAGGCAGGGAAGCACGCTTGATGTTGCTCCATATCATCGACCCAGGCAGGCACACAGCTTCCTTACGGGTGCCTGCTGCCATTTCTGTTACACACGGCTATTTCCAAGGATTAGCCCCCTGAGAGGCAGGTACTTTGCCAAGAACCAGTTAAAGAAGAAAAATAAGTGGTACAGCAGTGTAAAAGCGGGGGAGATGCACTGTCCTGCTCTGGCAGCAGTTTGAATCCCTGAAACAAGAAGACAGAGAATTTTCCACTCCCTAGGCCAGCCATATAAGTCCATCTATCACTGCAGTAAATCCCAGAACCATTCATCCAAGACTTAAACCTCTGCTGCTCACTAATTTTTGGAGAGACAGAAAGTTGGGTTTCACCCTTGTCCATGGGGACATGTCTTCACTCTCAGCACAGTGTGTTAGACCCGTATACCACTCCCTCCAGGAGGACAGCAATCCTCCTCCAAGATGGTACATCACACAGAAGCACTAAAACTACATCAAGGCTGTTGGACAGCCAAGCCCAGATCTTTTATGCTATATTGAGACGTATACAGCTTCTATGCAGCAAAGGCACTGAAACTGGAATCCGACACTTGGGAGATAATTACTTCAGAAAATGGTGTAAATGACTTCAGTATTTTGAAAGGCTTGAGGTGTTGCTGTTCAACTACCTTCAGCTATTTGCAAATGTAATGCAATTTGTTTCCATACAGATTTCTTTTAAAGCTGTGTGTAGTGTGTGTCCTAAATACATAATTACACACCAGAGTATAATGGCTCATTCGGGTTTATTTTGTAACCAATATGCATTTTAAAAGCAAATTCTGAAGGAATATGTGGCAACAAACATGTAGCACACATTCCAGTTTTTTACACTTTCTCTCCTAAGAAGCTCCCAAAGGCGTATTCCTGCCAGAGACACAGACATGAAAAAGTGAGAAGAAATAAACCCTTTCTTTAAGGATTACCTTGAAAGAAACAGAATAACCCTGCTGAGAAAATAGTCCAGTAAAAACACTTTTTGCATGAATGTCCTGTGAATTGGATGGCCTAGGAAATTAGCAATAAAATTTTGCATTTTTCTTGCTGTGTTTGAAACTAGTCTGTGATCACAGCAATTCGGCATAGATATTCCAGAGTTTTTCAGTCACCTATGCAAAATCATTTGGCAGTGTCCAATTGGGCAGCTCGCACAGAGCTATACTAGAAGAATTACAGAGAAATTTCAGTCTTTTTCCAATGTATTCTCTGTAGTCCCCCAAAAAGACCGTTTCCGGTGAAAAGTCCTACACTGACAGGAACAATAATGCATAATGAGGTGCTAAAATCAGGTACCACCCACATTAGGAACCAGGTACTGCCAAAGGGCACCTAAGATCTACAACTCCCATCACAGGCATCTCTCTTTCTCCATCAACTACAGAAGCAATTTAGCATAAAAAGACTCCCAATTCTGGCACCTGATGTAATTGCTTAAAGAAAAAAAAAAAAAATTCTGCCTCTTTGAAATTACCTGTTAGTTATATTTAAGCAGAAGAGCTACTGGAAGTTAGAAGTTCCCTGTTCTAAAGATGAAAGGGAGAGAAAGACCTTGCTTTCTACCTTAGGGTCATTGTGCATCTAAGTTAATGAGGCAAAGCAAGACTTGAGATGTCATGAGTCTCAAACCCAGTGAGCAAAGGTAATGGTATAGTGTGTGAGAATCCATTTAGACAAAGGGGCAGGGGGCTGTAGGTTAAGGCAAATATCAGAGTCTTTGATAGGACTTAATGACTGGATGTCGCACTTGGTGCCATGGTCTTGTAGATGAGGTGTGTTGGGTCAAAGGTCGGACTCGATGATCTCAAAGGTCTTTTCCAGCCTAGATGATTCTGGATGTGACTAGATGTGACTTGTTCTGCTTTGGTATCTGCCAATGACTCTGTGACATCCTTCACAGCAATAAATAGATTAATCCTCACTGTCAGGCAGGGAGATTTTGCCCATCTTTCTGGAGGGGACCAAAACAAGCACAGAAGGCAGCCCAGGTTAAACAAAGGCGGGAGGAAGAGCTTAAACTTCATTCTAGCTATATATGAGACTACACTGTCAAATTTTATGTGCAGTGTATACCACTCATCCCACTCTCCCTTTATAAGCCTGTAGCCTATGTACCTGTACTGTAAAAAAATGTGCTTTCCTTCCCATATGGTGATCCCATGCAGCAGTGATCAGACAAGTATATACACTTCGTACCATGAAGTATAACTTTCTCAGTTTGATTCTGGAAGTGCAAGTAAATCTGAGGGAGGCTGACACAGAAAGAGACTTTAGTCTTCAGATGGAAAGTAATAATCTCTTCCTTATCAAGTGAGATAATTCCATTTCCCCTACTATTTTCAATGTAATATGACTTAAGTAAAAAATCCAATGTAATTTTTTTCTCTTTGCTATTTTGATTAATTCCATAAAAATATAGACATTTTTAAAGTGAAAGTATATGGAAAAATTACAGCCCTGGGATTTTTCCAGGTGGTCTGCAGCACTTCCCTGATGGAGCTCCTGAGCAAGGAAGGCTTCACTCATTTGACTTCTTCTAAGTTGCACATTCACTGAATCCAGATAGGATCTGAATTTTCAGTGTATGTATTTGAGGTCAAAGAGCTGCAATATTGGTCTTCAGATTTTACCATACTTTTTCAGACCTGAGAACAAATGAGATTTTCAAAGACCATCTGTAGTATAACAACTACATTATATCTCATAGTCTGTTCTCTTTAGATCTAAAAACATTGCAGTTTAAGTCAGAGGCAGCCGAGCCTACTGAGATGAATCAGTGGAAAAGGACCCTTTGGCCTCACAACACGAGAGGTGTGCCACACCAATCAGTCGGCTAAGGAGAGGCTGAATGCTCGTCTAGGTCTTTACAGGTGATCTCTCTGGTTTGGTTTCCTAAATTCTTTTACCTCTTCCCCCTAAGTCAGCCTCCCACAAACCTTTTTTAAAAATATGTGGCAAAATGCATCAGATTCAGCTGAGGGTGAGGGGAAAGAAAGCCAGTATCTCATACTTTGTATATTTTCTTCTGCCCGAAAGGAAAAACTCCCTTATTTTTTTCCCACTGCACTTATCCCTTCTTAAAGCACCCAGACAGCTTAAAGACATAGATGTAGAGTCTGAGTATCCAGAATCTATGTGAAAAACAATATTATCAGAGGATCAATCTGAAAGCCTGTATTTCAGTGAGCTTTGTGCCATTTCCTGAATAACACCTTCAGATCTCATGTACTGTCTTATAATTACGAAAAATAAAACTTGGTATAGAATGCACTATGTCAGCTTTGATTATGCCAGAAGAGAAAGACATGGGATACAGAGGGAGAATAAAGGAAGAATGATGGCTGTCTACTGGCTTATCAATTTACATCTCTCTGCAGTAAATCTAAGTCCTTTGTGCTGTCAGTCATGCACTCCTACAGCAGTGATTGCTGGAATATGAAAATCACGGCTTTGAGATCCATTTGTACATTCATGTATTTGCACAGCCTTTCTGGGTTTATTGCTTCAGTGGCTGCAGCATCCCCCATCTGCATGGGACCTGCGATTTGAGGCTTGATGATTGCCCCTACTATGCAGCTTATGTGCAACGATTTTTACCAACACTCTCTGAATCACCACCTCCTCAGTTCAAATTGTGAACGAAAATGGAAAAAAAAAATGGAAAAAAAACCCTCAAGAAACTGTAAAGGAAACAAAAGATCATGATTAGATGACCTATTTCAGGTCTATAAATTCCAATAATATGTTGTGATTTTGGCTAAAAATAACACACCTCCTCGTCAAATATTTACTGTGACATAAATAGCCGCCTAGCCAAAATCATTCTTTTGAACACATTAACAGCAATTGCATATTTTCAGCTGAAATGACACACTAGAAATTAATGAAGACAAGAAGACATGAACAAAAACCACCTCACTGCTGCCATCACCTCTATAGTGACTGTCAGCAGCAAAGAGCAGGTTCCTGGAAATTTCAGAGGCGTGGTGTTCAGAAAACAAAAATTCATGCTTCTTGCCGGCACAACACGTAGTTATGCACACACGCACACATTGTACAAATGTATTTCCTATGAGCCGAGCAATAATTTAGGGCCTTACCCTTCCCAAACTCTCTCCCAGCAGGACCCACTGCCAGGAGGTCAGCAAGGTTTCTTGCTGTTGTAAAATACAAATGCTGGTAGAAAAAAATTTTTTCAAACTTTTTATATGCCCAGTGAGGGCAAACACTCTACCATGTAAAATTTCCCACAGGACCGCAGGTAACTAGCAAAGAAGAAAAAAAGAATCAGAAACTGTCACTGCTCTAAGAGCTGCTCTCAGCTATTTTCCTAACATGGAGTTAGCATTAAAATTTGTAGCAGAGTACTAGCCCTCATCCAAATACTTGAATACTATTTGTCTCTAATGGGATAAGAATTGTGATACAAGGAAAACAAAAGCTACTGGAAAATATGACAGGATAATGAATTATTGCTAATTTCCTGAAGTTACGTAAGTTGATCAGAATCCTTTAGAAAACTCTCCAAGCAATGTTTCTGTCTTAAAATTCTCTGCATTAGAAAAGAGAAAACTGTCATATTCATGCGCTGAGCTTTTGAGTTGCATTCCGTAAGGCAAGAACAATTCTTCCAGATCAGCAAATCTGTACAATATGGCAGTGTTTGGTTCCCACACTGAATAAAACATGGTCTGTCCTATCCAATCCATTTATTAGACTTGGCATTATTTTCCCACTATAAACATTCCTAATAGCTTTGGACCATTTTTGTCATGAAGTAACAAGAAGAGCATGAAATCACTACTTGTCTTTAACGCAAACACATACGTTACGTTTTGAGGTTTTCTTTGTGTTGAAGCTGAAGTTCTTAAAGCTTGGCACTCCTGGGGGCTACTACCACAGGAGGTGGTTTCCTCCTTGACATCTCATAACGTTGCAAAATTCCTGTGTCTGAGAGGAAGGGGTATTACAAGAAAGTAAATGACAACAGAGAGAGAAGGCTGACACTATTTTCATAGTTTACCCTTAATTTTTACTGGAAAAGATTTTTGAGTCCTGGAGTTCGATTTCAACCACTAAGGGGAACAGCATGTGTTATTGGTAATAACCAACCTAAAACACTTTTTGTTATTTTTCTGGCTCCTTAGACATCTGCATTACCTCCACTCGAAGCCAGTCTCCCTTATGGAAAGATCATCGCCTTCTGCACCATGAGGAAGAACAGCGCTGGAATTAACCTAAGGCCCACTGGAGTCAGTAACCTGTTAATGTCAGTGGCTGACTGAGGATGTTCAAGAAGCAGCAAAAGAACAAAGAAAGGCCACAGTGAGCTACAGTTATGGCCTTGCATTTGTCTTTAATGGCCACGTATCGTTTGAACCAGCCTGAATTTTCATTTTAAGCTTCTGCCTTCCTAAAAGTGCCCTCAAGAGTCAAAAACAGAGCCAAGAACATAGTGCAGTGAATGTCCAGTCTTTGTTTTTGACTACCATATCTTGACAATCTTGCCAAAACCTGAAAATGTGTCTGTACCCATAACACCAAAAAGTCCATTCTATTGTCTAAAAAATCTATTCTGTCTCTCCTAAAAAGTCTATTCTGTCTTTCTCCTACTCCATGTTCTTTCACCTTTGAGACATGTTTTTGCATGAGAAGTGCTTGAATGACAGCCCTAGCAGCAGCCTACCACACCAGAATAATAAAGGATTAATTACCTCCATCGTCAGCACTCTATTATTTGTAGCACCAAGCTCCTGCTCTATTTTTGTGAGCTACAAATGCCTGGGAACACAGAAAAGAAGACACTGTGCATTAATTCAACAAGCCTTCCAGCCTGCACCTGTGTTTAATTAGTTACTCTCAAATCAGACCTGCAAAGCCAGGAGCTGCAAGTGAGAGCGCACCACTGGCTGCTGGCCTGGCTGGGCTGCCGGCGTAATTAATTGCATTCTTACTGTGGCTTTCTCCTCTGTGCAAACAAAACTTAATCATTTACTGAGAAAGTCTGAGCTGATGCTTCTCCACCATTTGAGTCACTGTGTAGAACATTTCAATAACAGCATTGCCCCCTTCATGTTTACTGCTTGCCTCCCAAAATGATGTGCTGACCGTGTCAGTGCTGCTAGAGACATACATGGAGGCAGGGGGTGAGAAGGTATAAAGAGAAAAAACAAAGTGAAAATCTGAACAAGAGAGGTGCTGACTACAAAAAAACACCACTCAGCAGTTGTCCCAAACCCAAAGCTTCTTTGGGCACAGGTTTGGCAAAATGACAGCTAATAACCTGGCTGTGTTGGAATTCCTCTTGCCCTCAGTGTTACAGTGTTCATGTAAGCTTCAAGCTATTCATACATAATAGTGGTTGTATCCTCAAAGCACACTTTCAGAAAGAGGAAAGCGTCATTAAATACATTTAAATTAAATATTAATTTTTAATATTAAATACATTAAATACATGACAAAGAGAGTAGCAAAGGATCTTCTCCAAAGTTTCCACAGAAACCAGCAGAAAAGCAAGGTGTACGGCACCTTGGTGTATCTGTTGTTTTCAGCACAAGAACATCCTGCTTTGCCAGGAGCTCAGGTGACCACAGGCTGCATCTCATCAGAAGGATGGCAAGAAGACACTGCAGAAACAGTGGTCTAGGCATGGAGATGATACCTCCAAAGAAAGCAATGCAGGAATGTGTCTGAACATGATACAGGTCTGAACAGGAGCCTTGCACCTTCTTCCTTGCAAAGGAGCAAGTAGGTTATTGTTCACAGCTTTGTCTTTTGCTCCTTCCTGCAAGGACAGCCAGCATCATTTCCTGGCATGAGGCCATTTCATGGGGCTGGAGCAAGGGCAGGAGGGAAAGGGATGGCAGAGCTAGGCAAGCCTGGGAACAAGGAGACATTTCTTTTCCCTGCTTGCTGGAATAACACTGTGGGGTGATGTGAACTTTCTTCCATATGACTAGGCTGCAAACAAACTGTATGCGAAGGGAGGAGAAGGACACAACCATCAACAACCTTTAAAACTTTTGAAACACATCATTTAGAAATTACGGGCTTTCCTTTTAAGTTTTTTTTATTTCACTTTTTGAGAGCAGCCTGGTACATCTCTTTAAAATTAATGGCACATACTTGATCAAAAATGCTAAAATGCTGGTTCCAGCAAATTACACAGATAATTAAGCCTAATTTCAATAATGCTCTGAAACATTACTAATAAATCCTTGGGCTCATGCATTCCTTGAATATATACAAGCTACTTCATGAGCACCAAATTTCACCCTCACAGCTCCTTTTCTGTCGAGCTTTGGCAACACTAAACTAAATTCTGCTGTCAGTTATATCCTGTAAGTCTGGAGCAATTGCTTGTCCTTGGTGGCATAACTCAAGATTACAGCTGTGTAAATGAGCACAGAATGTAGCTTGAAATGTTGTAAATCTGACCTTCAGCTTGCTTCCATGAAAGGGGAAAACCCAGCAACTTGTTTTCACATGCACTAAGCTTCTTGAAAAACTACCATGCATAAATATTATGATTTCAGTCATAGATATAGCAGATTTAAAATGGAGTTAAAACTGCCTAGTATCTAGGTCTACTGGGAGGGGAAAAGATGAAGAGTGTAATATTTATGAGCTACCACAAGCAACGCTTGCTTTTAATGACTGACATGCGCTTTGGCCTCTTACTATGGCACATGAAGACCTTCAGCTTATTCTAGGTCATTGCTTGATACTGCAGCATTTTTTCACCAGCAGTTCTTGAATGTCAGTCACCCAGCTTCCCTGAAAGCTGATCACCCAGCCTCCCAACCCACATAGCTGGGTCTGTTGTTTTGGGGGGGTCATGGGCTGTGTTCCTCCAGACCACCTGGAGAGTGTGAGACTGCTGTGGACCTCCTGCTCAGCTATTAGCTCCCTGTTCTCCTGAAAAGCTGTCACAACACTTTTGGACCCATGTCTTTACATGGTGATGGATGGGTTCAGTCCTTGCTGCCCCACAGTGCAATGGGATTTTGCACTGGCTCAGTGACACTTCTGCTGCTACTCTCAAAATACCTGCAAGCAGAGAAGGACCGAGGAAGTGAAATCTCCTTTTTGCTCTGATTCCTCATGACCAGCAGGCCCAGCAAATAAGAGATACTTTTCATAGCCCTGAGTACTTTCTGAGACTCCTTTAGCCACCATTTCTCTGTAGGGTATTGTAGAAGACTTGTCAGACAGAGAGTATTGTAACACACTAACCGAATACAGATAGAAGGAAGAATATCACAAAAAACAGGCTTCTAAACAAAACACCAAAAAGAAAAGAGAAAATAATAATTTAGGTGTCTTTTTTTTTTGTGGAAGCACAAGTCACATAATTAATGATTTTTCTAAACAACTGTTTTTGGAGAAAATGTCGTTTGCCAAAGAGCAATCCTTGCAGAGTCGCTATTTGCAGTTATGAAACCATATCTTAGTTATTACTGATATACATCTGAAGCGTTTGCTACTTTCAGTCTAGAAAAAAACATCAAGGTGCTGCACAGTAAGTACTCCTATACATGTTGATTTTAACAATCATACTATTTCTTTGTTCTGATATGTCCACGTAACATTCAGAAATCTCTATCAGGTCACTAAGTATAACAAATTACTGACCTATACATTTCAAGACTTTTATTGGTCTAGAGAATAAAATGATGGCTCTGTACTACAGCACACAGCCACAGAAAGCTGGACAAAGAAGCACACATCTGTGGCAGCAAAGATATTTATCTACAGAAGGAAAGCTTGCAGATGATATGTCAGCATTTTATTTGCTTCTAGACTGCATTATCAATCTCTGTCATTATCCAAAATTAAAAGTCACTGCATTATGCAAAATACTTTTAAATAAGCAGCATCTCTTGTCTTCATCTCTAACTTCCTTAAAGAATAATTTGATGCATTATCATAAATGAATGAAAGAGCCACAAAATCTCATCAAATTGTGAAGGGAGACTGGATCTGTGTATGACGGCCTGTAATTCACCTGCTATTGGGGGGCTGCTTTTAAAAAATGAACGAAACTCATTTTGTGCAGATTGCTATTTTAGCCACTTAAAAAATTCTAGAATATAATTCCCATTTTTCTTTCTATATGAAGGAGTGATTTTG
>JAYRBT010000114.1:31449933-31669061 GCA_036023395.1 Myiotriccus ornatus
CCTATACCAATGATGATAATTAAGAGGGAATTTCTCTTTACTTAACAGTGAACAAAGTTTCCATGATAGAACGCTTCAAGTGCCTGGTTTGTTTTGGAAACTGTGGGATCTGAAATTTCTTCTGCAAAGAGGAACTGTTTCTGTGGAATTGGAACAAATAATCCACAGGTATTTACACTAAAAAATCATTAATAAAATTACCTAGATTGAATTTATTCTTCTCTTTTTTCTCTCCTGATTTCCACTGGGTTATCAGTTCTTCAGAGTTCATCTTGAGCTAAACATGACTGCAAACTCATTTGCTGGGTGTAGAATAATAAATTTCGTCCAAGACCTTTTGAGTTACAGGTCATTTAATACAGTAACTGTGGGCAAGGAGGGCCCCCAGTGTGCTCCCACTGATGTCAATGAGTATTTGTTGCTCATGAGTTCAGAAATGAGAAGCAACTCTGGCTGTGACAGGTCACTCCTAATCTGAATTTGTCACACACTGCCAGTGTCTGTATCTCATTTTCTGGGTGCCCATCTTCAGGTTCCCAAAGATTAATTTGCAGAGCAGGCAGGTGCTAGAGAAAGCAGAGGGAAGATGATCTCTGTTTTGCACACAGAGACTCTCACCATTTGGATGCAGTTGCTGTCCTTCATGTGTGGTCCTCGTGAAGGGCTCTTCACTGCTTCCATCCTAAATGCAGGCAAGTAAATGCAGGTGCAAAGGGAAGAGCTTATCTGGTTATTGCCTTGTGTCTGAGACAGAGTGGCAATACTCCAGGGAAGCAGAGAATATAAAAAAAAGGACAGAATAGATGGGAATTTATGCCCAGGGAAAAAAAAGAAACAAACAAACAAAAAAGTGCCATTTTATCTTTTTGTGTTAGTGCTGGCAGAAAGCTGGGTGCAAAGACACTGTCGTTTGGTTCTGGCTCTGGTCATGATTTGAATTAAAACAAACAAACAAAACACAAAACCAAACAAACAAAACACAAAACCAAACAGACCCCAACAAAACGACAATTTTCATATTTCAGTAAAAACTAACCATGACCTCTTGTGTCTGGCTAACTTATCAGGTGGAAAATATTAACATCATGATTCTCCAAGCATTTCAGCAAAAGCAAGGTCCTTGAGTTCTCTACAGGGACCTGCCCAGTTAGCTGACCCTCTTTTTTGATTTTTCTCTCTACAACTATGTTTTTTAGGAAACAAGAAGAATAAGAACAGTTCAGTGCATCCAGTCAGCTGTGAATAAGCAGAGGATGAAGATGCTTTCCTGAGTATGCCACAGGGAGAAAATGACTGATCCTCTGCAGGGTCTGGAAAACACCTACTGAATAGTGAGAGTGCAAAAAAAAGTGATAAAATAAACCCAAGCCAACCACAAAGTATGTTTATTTAGTCAGGAAACAGCATCCATCCATAGCCCAATGTTTCACTTCACAATTCTGATGTTTCAATACATTTTTTTCTCAGCTACGTAATATACCATTCATTAAATGCATGCATATATATTAGTTCTAAAAGACTGAACAGTTTTGCTTGCCAGCTTTATGATATCAGATTTTCCCATGTTTATAATGTCTTTCTCTGTTGCTGCGAGATAGACCTGTACAAATAAAAATCAGTCCCCACCTGACTGAGCAGAGAAACACTGACCCTGAGAAACCACCACATGCAAATGGTGTGGACAGCCTAGATTTCTCTTCTTTAATGTGTTCTGCTCTTGGAATATGAAAAGCATGTCAGCATTTTTGCAACAGGACTTTGAATTTTTTCAGCCAACTTGTTCTCCTAAGGTCTTCACTGGAGGACAAGAGTTGCTGGCTGAACACAAGGAGAATCTCTGGCATATAACCTCTGAATGTAGACTCTGCAGACCCTGAAGTGTGTGCTTAAGCATGAAAGTAGTGGGTAAAACCCTGGCGCCAGTGACATCCATGGCATTTTTAATGTCATTATCAATGGGGGCAAGATTTTATTCGGTGGGATTAATTTATAAGATTAATGTAAAGGATCAGGGCCCAGATCATTCTTTACTCATCAGAAATGAATAATACTGATATTGAAGTAGCACCAGATAACCAAATTACACATGCAAATAAACACATTATGATGGACTGCATCAGTGTAAATGAAAAACACTATTCACCTTCCAGAGGAAAAGAAATAGTTTTTAAATGAACCTTTAGTTTAATCTACCCCTTTAGAATATTAGCTTAAGAGAAAAAATTATTACCCCTTTGGAAATATACCCGTAACGGAGGCTTCCTAGGTATCTCTTATGAAAATATTCAAAATAGATGTGAACATACACTCTAGGTTTCAATAAATGTCAACATACACTCTAGGTTTCCATAAATGTCAACATTTATTTCTGGTAAATATTGTCCCTTGTTTTATCTCTGCCAGTTGGTATCGCCTCAGACCAATAAATTTATGCAGGAGTCCATAACTACTTACTGCTCTCATTAGATTAGCAATGATTACAAGTGACTGCTGTACTGGATGGAGTTTGAACTCTTCCCCCATGGGATATATATGTCTCACATCACTGCGTGATCCCCCCTGACTAGATATTTGCCTACTCTCAAGCAGAGATCTGAGAGGAGCAGGATGGAAAGATGAAAGCAAGAACAATTTCATGATAATGTGGAGAAGGACAGAAAAAAGAACAAAACCTACTGGACATGAACTACGGTGCCCCTGAGTGAAAGCCCACACCTGCTTCAGGAGGAGAGAAAAGTAGCCTTGACAACATGCAACAGACTCTTGAACTTCTCTTCTCTTGACCTTAAGCAAGGAACACTGAATGGAATCCAAGGAAAATACACCTTGTGTTACTGGTGAAAAATAAATATTTCTTCTGTGGCAAAGGAGTAACCTGGAAAGAAAAGAGAGACTGGGAAGCTACTGTGGGAACTGATTCCAAACAGCAATTGTAGTGAAATGTCTGGGAATTCTGCCTCTGCACAAGTAACGATGTGTTCAGTGATCCTGAAGCTGTTCTCTAAACATTCTCTAACAGTGATGCATTTGCATTTTTCAAATTTGTGATGAAGACAGTTAATTCATATATATGGAGAAAGTCAAATGGATGGCTTGACCTTGGAACTTGGCCTAGAAGGTATTCTTAGTCTCGGCAAGAAAAGCACTGTTCACTTTGCATAGCAAAGCCTGAGAAGTGAGCATGAGAAACCCAGGGATGTGCTCGTGACCTACTTAGAGTTTCTGTTCTCTTAAAGCCACCTCAAATTTCAAATTGAGTCATTTCACCATTTGCTACAAGTATTCCCCAATATTCCACAGAGACATGAAAGCTGATCCAGTACTTTTCCCAAAATGTTGCTGTACAGACCGAGAAATCGGGAATGATAGAACAAGCTCCGGGTAAAACCTTCGTAGATTCAAGGCAGTCTGCAAGCCTGCCCTTGCAGTGCCTGGTGCCTTCCACTTTGAACTGACCCTCCTGCCCCAAGACCTTCAGTAAAGGACAAATGCAGCAAGGAGAATCTGCCCTGGGAGCCAGATAAACCTGATCACTCCTTTCCACAGGCTGGATGGAGTGTTTCTGAAGATGCAGCTCCTTTGTCTTCAAGAACAGTGGCCAGTTTGTCATCTGAAAGGTTGGAAGTAGCTGTTGCCTAGACTGCTGTTACTGGAGTTATCCTGACATGGGTACTGGATGTTGATATGAGCATGGAAGACACCAATGGGCAATGGTTCCTCTCATCTTCGTACCTCTGTGCTGGATTATTCTGTTGAACAACTTGCTTCAGTCTATGGATTGAGTCTGAACTGAGTCGCTATGTCTCTTCACTACAGTTGGGCACACGCAGATGCTGCCTTGAAATCCATCTCAAGCCCATTTAAATACTTCAGACTTGAACTTTATGGGGACTTTGTTTATAACTGATGTTTTAAATGCTACACCCTGTCTCTTGGGTTGGCAGCCACATGCTTTTCAGCAAAGATTCAGGGAAAATCCCTGGTGGTCTCTGCACCTGGATTCCAGAAGAGCAGACAGGCTTGAGCAGACTCTCAGGGTGGGGATGCAACACAGCACCAGTGGCTATGATGTAGCAGCTCTCACCTGGGCTGGCCTAATCTGTCTTTGCTCCCTGTGGTGCTGCAACCAGGAGCCACCCTTTCCAATGCTGATGCAGTTCTTCCTGTCTGCTGGAGTCTAACCTCCTTCCCAGGCTGCTTCTGCCATCTGCGCTCCCCAGGGCACCAGCTGCAGACCCTGCACCTGGGGTGACTAACTGCTGATGCACCACAGTGGGTGGTTCAAGACAAAAACCCCTACAGTGGGCAATCAGCCAAGTTCGTGTCCATCCCAAACAGGAGGGATGGTGTCACTGCTGACAAGAAACACACCAGAAAATGCAGAAACCTTTTCTGATGCCTTCCCCGCATCCCAATCCAGCATAAATCATACATCAATAGGCAGAAGAAGTAGAAGACAGTTAGCTTTTCCCCTTTGCTCACTCACTTGTCCCCTGCCTGTGTCTCCTTGCCTGGAGGGGAAACACAGGTTCCAAAGATCCAGGGACCTGTCTCTCAGGTTGTCCAGCTCTGTTGGAAGCAGAAGGGCCTGATGCAGGTGCCATGAAACCTAGTTTGGTGAGAGCTCATCTGTGAAGTGCAGAAAGCTCAAGACATTATTTGAATTTGGCAGCTCGCCTCCAAGCTGCCCACTGTTTCCTTGGAGCCTGTCGCAGCTGGCATCTTCGATCCGCTCTCCCCTGTGTGAGACTCCAAAAAACAAAGGGACAGAGCCTGTAAGCTGGAGAAGGTCTCCTCCTAAAGTCATTAAGAGATTAAAATAAAAAAATCAATTCATCGAAAATACAAGACCAAACATGTTTCTTAGCATTCCCATGCACAGTACTGTGCAATATATCTTTTTCAAATGCATTTTAACTGTGTTTCCCTTGATGCTGCCTTGTGCCTACTCTGGCTTGTATTTAACTTTACACAATAGGTCATACTCTGCTTTGGACACAATAAAGCAAATAGGTTTTTCTTTTTTATTTGTGCATGTCATTAACATTAAACACATGCTGTAATGGCAATGGAATTGATGGATGAATGGGATGTATTTTAATTTAATTAATATTTCCATTAATCTAAAAGCTCTCCCTTAAAAGTCTGTACAATTTATTTATTGGAAAAATTCCAGAATAATTGTACTGAAAATTCTGCTCTGAATAATATGTCAGACTTTTAAAGCTCTCTTCTGGCAGCTTTTCTTTTCACCTTTGAATGCTACTGACATAAGAAGACATTTCTCACAAGTCTGATGTGTAATGAAAAAAAGAGAAAAGAAAGAGAAAGAGGGACTGCTGCAGAAATCACAGTAGGTCTAAAATGCCAAAGCCCCAGATCTGTCCCCCTTGGCTCAAGAACTGCATCCCAGATTTGTTACTGGTTTATGTTAGGTTATGGAAAATGCAGAGGATTAAAAAGGCAGAGGGAAGCAGATGTCATGCAGGCAGAGGCAGCTCCAAGCCAGTCTCCATCCGAGAGCACAGAGGCACTGCACCCAGCACAAGAATGTGTTTGGAGGCAAAGCTAAGCTGCGGCAGCTGGGGCTGGGACAGAGAGGTGCAGCTGCGCTAGAGAAGGTGGACAAGCAGGCAGCATTCCTGAGCTCAGAAAACAGCAAAATCCACCGTGCAAACCAAATAAAATCTGGCCTGTGCTGGGTGTCCTCCCACCCCCGTGTTTGTGCTCACCAGCTTCAGAGCGCAGAGGAAAGGAATGGGGTCAGAGCTGCCCCCACGCCCGAGTTCAACCTGCAGAGAGGGAATGCTGCAGGTTTGCCCCTTTCCTCCTTCCTGCAAAGAGCGTGGCTCTGACCGTGTCTCCTCTAAGGATGTGCCACTGAGGGCGCACAAATACACGTCTACATGTACAATTCTGTGGGCCACCAAACCCATGTAGTCTTCTGTCCAGACTTCTTTCAGGGAGAGAGGGAAGACCAGAGACACGTGACAGCTGTTGTCATGCCACTTTGTGCTCCACTGGGCCACGAGTGTGATCCTCAGGAACTTCAGTTAGGCAATATGAAGTGCCTAAATAGGACAGCATGGAGCTGCTCCCCTGGGAGCACAACCCCGAATTTGGGATGCCACAGCTCCTTCCAGGCACATTTTGTCCAGCCTTTGCTTACCCCAGCCTGGGTATGAGGCAGTTGTGCAAACACCAGGGAGCTGTGGGTGCAGAGAGGCCCACTTGGGCAGACTCCCTGGTCCTTCCTCATCCCTGTGGTCCTCACCTGCCAAAGCCAGGCAGCCTTACGTCACAGCCAAGGCTGTGTGCATGAAAACCAGGCACAGCAGCCCAGCTCCACCCTGCCACAGCTGCTTGAAAGGGTTTAGATCCACCCTGAGCATGTTGAGAAGCCACTGTGTCTGCTCTGGCCAGAACAGGTGGATGTCTCCACACCCAGCAAATCCTCTTCTGAGCTGTGTAGGAGCTGGGTACAGGACAGCACTGCACTGACACCCTAAAGCCATCCAGAGCAGCACTGGTGGGCAGCGCCGCTCTCCACTCTCCCCACTACAGATCTGGGGAAGCAGTGGCAATGGAGTCTGGGTCAGGATGCAGCAGTCTCCCCTTCCTCCCCCCCCATCCAAAGCCAAAACACCCTTGGCTGTACCAAACATCCCTGCACTGCAACCAGTTGCCTATTCATTTTGATTTAGGGTAATTGTTAACAAGAATTCAGAAATTAATTGTATGAAGCAATTCAGGAAACATTTCAGGAAAGCAGAAGTTGCTTAGGTTTTGGAAGCGCCTTCTCCTCTCTCCACCCATGGGTTGTACCTCTAAGACAAGCTGGTTTCTTAAGCAGTAGAGGTGGAGCTGCTCCAGCAGCAGGTGTCCAGCAGCAGGTGTCCAGCAGCTGGAAGGCTTTCCACTCAGCTATCTCACTCAGTGGCAAGAACAACACTCCCAGTGACTCTGTATGGAGCCAAAGAAAATCCACTTCTCCTCCTTGCCAACAGGGGATTTCTTCTGGAAGATGGCACTGACCCTACAGTTTCACAGTACTCACACACGGATGTGAGCAGAAAAGAGCGTGCTCCCTTCCAGCCACAGCCCCGCGAGGTCTGCCTTTCTCAGTTAGGTTAGGGAGGGTCAGGAAGGGCAGCCAGCCCTTCGTGTGTGGCCTGAGCCTGGTTAGCATCTTTCACTCTTCATCACCCAACTATGCCTCTCATCTGCACTGGCTCTGGATGTCTCTCTCGCCCCTCTTCTCCCCCGGCTCCTCCTTGCACAGACTGGTTTTGTGACACATCCAAAGGAAGGCAGTGAAAAACACATTAACTCCTGCCTGGAAAATACAAAACATTCCCACTTTTTGCCACCCATAGAGCTAAGTAAATCCACTTACCTTCTACTACATGCAGCATACTGATGATGACCATCTCCTTACAGTCTTGTGCAGGAAAACACACTGCTGAGACACAGCCATGCTAAATACCTGATACAGAATGCATGGAAGGAAGTTTCTCTTATCAGCAGGTATTCCGTTACTTCATAAGGCCTCTGCAGACGGATGAGGACTTTGCCTTTACATGCCTCGTTCTTCTCATTTCTTTCTTTTTTTCTTGTCTCCACTCTCAGTGCCCACTCCCGTGCCAACTCCAGGTTTCAACCACGGTCTAGTGGAACAAGGCTGACTGGGGAGCCAATTCACACCTCTGCAGCTGGCTCAGCCCATGTCACTGAAGCCCCCAGTGGTTCTCCACCTAGGAAGAAGTTATGCTTATCCACTTTGGGAAAAACATTATTTCCACTTACTATGCCTAAGAGTAGCATGAGGTGATATTAAACTGGAAATCTAATGTGAGAGAGCATGTGTACAGACTGCTTTGCTTGGCCACACAGAGCTCAAGGAGAGCCACTGAGGATCTGCATACCCTGGGACTGAACTGAAAGAAGCAGCATCAAGATGGCATCTGGAGCAGCCCATCCATCTCCCTCCCCGCAGGGTGCTAAGCAGCTACACTGACAGCAGTTGGCAGTGGGAAAGTTAATGGGTACGTGCATTAGCCTACATGAGCTTGTTTAAAGTAGGAGGGCTGTGCAGAAATCAAAGGGGTTAAGTTTTCAGGCCTTCTGTTCTGGGGATCATGAAACCAGCTCCAAGGGCTCAAAACTCTGTCTTGGGATGGGCGCTAAGCAAGTTCAGATCATCATGTCTTTTACCTCACTCACCAGTGCAAAACTCTATGTGTGTGTTCATACCGGTATGTATGTGCTGCTCAAACTGATTTTTTTTTTTTTTTTATTTCTCCCCACTACGCCCAGAAACAGAACTATTACATACATGATAAAGGAGGTGTTTATTTGTCTAGACTCAGAAACTTTCAAGTTTAAAAGTAGCCCTACCATGTCCACTGGTCCAGGCCAGAGTCAGCAAGCAGCTGACTTGTCAGCTTGGCACGAGTCCAGCGCCAGCCACCTAACAGATCTGTGTCGTAGTACTGAAAGGTTATGGTGAAATTTTTTTCCTCAGCATAAGGAATAGACACTGCTATTAGGCTGTTCAGAAGATGCAGAGCCTTTAAGTAAATATTTCATGATAAACAAGAAACCTGTGTAAACAGTGAGTATAGATACATAATTGATGATGGATGCACATGGGACTGGAGCAAGATCTAGAGCACTTGGCTTTAGGCACAGTATTCAAAGGAGTTACTTTCCCCCCTGGTTCTGACCTGTGACATGTCCTCCAGGGCAGGCTTGTTCAGCTCAGCTGTATCTAGGAGCTTGAACTGCCCTAGAAAGCTTGAACCACGTGGGTTGGGAATAGGGAGAGGGAACGGGAGCAAAGCCAGACGGTGAGTGGAAAATCTCTCCTGTAAAAGCTTGCAAGACCTTTACGGATCATCATAATGGCTTTTTGTTGTTGTAGTTGCAGGGATCATTTTTTAAAACAAAGAGATAACATTTGGTGCATTTCTTTCATTTTGGAAAAGGGCAGCTCCGAAGCCCTTATCGTTAAGAAATAAGAGCAGTGTTACATGTTCAAACAATTTATGTGAGGATCCCGCCATTTGTTATGGGAACAGCAAGTACAACTGCAAGTCCATTATCATCTGTCCCTGCCTCTGCATGCACAGCATGAGCAAGAGAGGCAGATTAGGGGTTAGAGCAATGGAGCCTGCAAAGTCAGTGACAAATATTCAGTACTTAAAACCCTCTTTGATGCTTCCCACACTAAAGAGAGGCTTTGATTTGGTCAGTGGCCAGATCTGGACCCACTGATTTTTCTCCAATTTACTCCAAGTCTCAAAAAATAGCAACCTTTCTTCGTGGTCTAATGGCTGAGAAACAAGTGACCCAGCACCACCACAGCACTCTCCGATGCCCCAATGAACAGTGGTGACAGGAGGTGGGTGACAGAACTGATACAGATAAGTTAATAGTGTTGGAAGGAGTTTCTGGACACTTGCCAATGTTAAAACCTGCCAGTGTTCTCTGTCTTTTTACTTGGAAAAAAAAAAAAATCACAGGGCAATGGCATTACATTCTGGTCTTGTTTTCAAACCCACACTTCCTCTGACCTCTACTCCCCATATCTTCACCCTCCCACTCACAGCTAATCTCTCCCTACCTCCCCACTCCTCTGTTGTTTCTGCAGACAACACGTTTATGTTGCTGCGAGTCTGCAGCAGTCGACAGACCATTTCTCATAATAAACGACTCCTGACTGTGCAGCCAGGCTGGGCCCTGCCACGTGAGCAGTCGTGAGTTCATGGGTTTTGAAAAGAAGAAGCTTTACACTCCAGAAAAAAACGCTAAATCTCCTGTAAGAAGAGCCTGTGCCAGTGCAAGCACAGATGAGTGGAGGAGGATGAGAGCAGGGACCAGGGCATTCTGGTGCAGCCCTCCATGATGTGCCATGTGGGAAGTGCTCAGCAGCGAGCCCACCATGGCAGGAAGAAGGAAAGCCAGTTACTTATGGGCAGCAAGGAATGGCAAAGCACCTGCTGCAATTACTTGGCAAAAGTTTAGATGCCTTTAAACAAAGAGAAAGTCTCTGAGGAATGATAGTGATCAAACCACAAATTTAGGGAGCTTTCTGAGAGCGTGGACTAGCTGTTCCGACACATCCCTCTCTTCAGTGCTTCTGCCCACAGATGTCATGAGGTGCACGGGCAAACAGGGGCCTTGGAAGGAAGAGACCTTCTGCTGTGCTGTGGGGCCTTCTTACACAGACAGCTGTGATGCTCCCGTCACAATGACCCGTCAGGGCAGCAGCAGGTGCTGGGACAGATTTCAGTTTCCAAGGGCAGGTGTCCATAAAGGAGGGGTGGTTGTTTCCTAACCAGAAGCTGGCAGCAGCAGGAGACCTGACCCTGCCCCCGCGCTTCCTCTGCTACCCCACAGATGTGGTGGTCCTCCCAGCATGGGTTTAGGGTCCAGCATACCCAAATCCTCAGAGGGAGCGTCAGCTTGCTGCAGCATGCAAGACTGTGATGGTGAGGTGTGGGGGGCTGGCTGGCAGCCAATGTCCCCTCCAACCACCACAGCTGAAGGTGATGGTGGAGGAAATGACACCTTGGCATCAGTTCTGGCAATGATGCTTTAGTATGGGCAAAACTAGCAAAGAGGCATGAGGGGTTGGGGGGGTTGTTGAACCTTACCTGGCTAGACAACACAATGGCAATGGACCGATGTGGACCCTCATGCTGTGGGAGACATCCCGTTATAGACTCACTGGTTTTGGAAAGAGCAGAAGGAAATCCTCTCTGGGAAGGCTGTGTGGGCAGCAGAGGAGTAGCTTGCTGGGGGAGGAGAGGAGGAGTAGGAAGAAGTTGCTGTAATTGGTCAGCCCAGTTGCTCTTGTGTCCTCCTCAGCCCCTCCAGCAGTGTTCCCATACCTATGGTGTCTTTCTCCATCTCAGAGAGAAACAGATTTACAGACTCAGATGATATTATTCACTTCACTGTAAATTTGAGAGAGAGACACTTGTAAAAGTCTGTGTAAAACAGCAAAAGAAAAATGGCAGAGGGACAGGACTGGCAGATATTGGCAATTACAGATGTCTTTATGTGCTTGAAACAGAAGAACTGCACGGAGTAATCCAGCCACCTGCACCAGTGACAAGGAAAGAAAGAAAAGGGGAAAAAAAGCCATAGTTAAAAGATGAACAGACCCCTAAGGCTTAAAGAAATCTGTGTGTCCCTACACCTGAGCTAAACTGCTTGCTGCACGTCCCTGCAGCCACCTCTGTGCCAGAACAGGCCTGTCATTAGGGGCCAACACAGCTACAAAGCCGAGCCTAAGTACAGGTAATTTTTAAAGAAATGGATATGTGGTAGCAAGTACCAAAGCTGTGGGAACAGAAACTTTGCTCCCTTCTGGCTCTTCTCTTGGAGTCTCGGATGCTTTGGACAATGATCAGTGAGAGGAAAACAGCCTTTTCCTGGACTTGCTAAACAGGCACACTGTCATGAGCAGCTGCTGCAACCAGAGCACTCCACTGTCATCTTCTGCCCATGAGTCCATGGCTGGAGCAAGATGACTCCTGCTGCAGAGGCCTGGAAAACTCACTGCTTTATAAAATAAGAAGTTCTGTTCTAGTGAGAGAAGAATCAAAGAATCAAATCACCAAAGTGGTGCTCCCAAAAAACACGAGTTTCAGTATCAAAACTCTGGTGTTAAGGCACCAAGTGAAGGCTGCCGAAGGGCACAGCCAAATGTGATAAAGCACTGCAGCAGTGAAGCATTGGTGGCTCCAGCCTCCAGAACAGCTCTGGCACCCCAACATAGCAGGATGCAAAGCCAGACACCTGGAGGGTCCAAAAGCCTCTCTGTAGACAAAAAAGACACATCTCACACTGAGGCTACCAAAGCTTTCTGGAACAAAAGAGCCAGCGCAGAGGAAAGGGGGAAAAAATCACCTTATGGGAGTAAGCAGCAAATGAAGACTCTGAATCAAAAATCAAAATGTAGACATGAGCCCTTGAAAAGCAAGGCATCATGAAATAAGTGAGCTAAGAAATAAGCACATTGTTGAATCTCCTTGCCTAAGTGGGTCCAGCATGACACAAACCAGCAGTGTGGAAGGTGATGGCAACCACACAGCTTAAAGAAATGTCCTGATTTCAAGGAGTCCTTAGTAGCTAGGAGGCTGTCACTGAAAATTTAGTCCATGTTTCAGTCCATATAAGTGCCCAAAACCTCACCTTAAACATCTCCCTAAAATCACCTCCTCAGGAGTCACAGCTCAGGGTCCATGTGCACACATATGCCTAGAGTGCATCCTCATGTTCAGCTTCTCCTGTGCTGGGGAAGCACAGTCCCTGCACACAGCTCTACCTGCTACATCCCTCTCAGCCTTTCCTCCTTCAACACCTTGGGAAGCACTGGAACAGTGCTGCAGACAGTGGGGGACCATACCAGAGACCAGCTCCTTCGCACCTGTACACGCACTGCTTTAACTCACTTTCTTGCTTCTGCTGCTGCCTCACTCACACTAAGGCTACCAGCAGTGTCAAGGGCATGTTGGCAAGAACAGGTCTCTCAGGAGCAGATGGCAGGAGGAGAGAAGGGGGAGAACTGATCTTTCAGTAACAGAGGCTGGATGAAGGCATGACTGTAAAAACCCCATGATGTCATGAAATCACGATCATCTGAATGCTGGGACTGCTGCAGAAGATTTTAATCTGTTATGGTAATGCTAGTTCCTAAAGCCATGGTGAAGATGATGGTTGAAACACATAGAGATATGACTAAGCCCCTACTCCACTGCTCAGCACCACAGGGTACCTCACAGTGCCCTTGTCTGGTGCTAAAATCTGTCCTTTTCACCAGAAAACCCACTCACACTTTTTCCAGAGGGAGGTGTGGGTGCTTGGCATGCATTACCTGCATTACCAAAACCAGCTTGTAAATACTACCTCAGCCTTTCCTCTGGAGTGTTCTGTTCCTGCAGAGTATATTGTTTCTTCCCAGATGCTACTCAAATACTGAAGATGGGGAGTCCCTCTATAGCTCATTATCCTGGCTCTCCACTAACCCTGACCTCCGCTTCCTCTCTACCCCACAATTCCCATGGACAGGAGATCTCTGACAAGGACTTACACCTATGAAGTGGTTCAGTGTCCTGGGAGCAGTAAGTGAGGAACTCAGAAGCTTTAGCACCATACCTGTGGGCGTGAGTCCAGCTCTCTGTATCTCCTAACACTTTGTGCAGAATTTAATTCATGAAGTTCAGCACATGTTGGCAGAGATGTACATCAGAAGATGCACCACAAAGGTGCCTCTCTTACAGAGTTCATCTTAATTCCCTAGTTTCTGTAACTTAGTCCTGTAATTGAATGAATCAGCAGAATTTTCTATTGCTTATAGAGAACAAAAGACTTAAAATTTAACCTGAATGAACTCTGAGGGCTCAAATCCATAGACTCAATAAAATTCATGGGAGAGAAGAACACCAATACATTTGTTCAGTGTTTTCATTAACATTTTTTTCAGCTAGTCTTATTATTTACAAGGCAGGGAGGTCTGACTCATGATTTTAGAATACCTGGGGCTGGCAAGAAAGGTGCCCCATGCATGTTTGTACCTCAGTGTCTCTGAAAAGGTCGACACCACTCATTAAGTGGTGTGTCACTGCTCTTGAAGATAAAGCACCCACACAGCTGGCCAAGAGATGTACAGTGAAGTTGCAATGTGTATTATGTTTTATGGAGTGGGATGCTATTTCACTGAGGGACTGACCTTATTAGGCAGCTTGGTCTCCTTCTGTCTTTGTAATTTCCTGAGACCCTGTGATGCAAGGCTTATGCAAAGAAAATGTTATAATAAAAAATGTTACAATAAAATGCTACAATATGCAGCATATTCATGTATTCACCACACAGTAAAGGTAGAAATGTGAGATTTAATTCTGCAAAATTCACCTTCACCTCTCTATTGTAATCAGGAGCATTCTTTTACATAGCTCAGGTGAATTTCCATACTGAGCTAAAGAATTCATCTAATGAACAGATTATGTTACAATTTACTTTTAGGATTAAAATCCGTACTTAACTGCTCATCTGTTTCCAGATGGTCATGGAACCTGTAAATGGGCAAACCTGTAAAAGAAAAGTACAAGAAAAAATCATCTATATATATTAACACATCAAAACTCTATAAAATGAAAGCTTTCTCCTTGCTTTTCTTAGAAAAACAAACAAAGAAATGTATTTGAAATCATAAGCATGTAAAGAAGGATTTGTTTCAATTATCGTAGCAAGCAGGATGCAATACATACTACCAAAAGGTTCTCAGCTATGCAGCTTTAAAGGGGTTTATGTCAGAAACACTGCAAAAACAAACTGTGGCGTGGAGCTATACAAATCCAGGGTGGTTTGCTATGGCTCAGTTCTATTATCCAAGCTAATGATGCTGTGGTGTCGCAGCTGCACACCCTGGCAGGGTGGGTCTCCAGCAGTACTGTTCTGTGTCTGTGGAGCTGACTCAGCCACCAGAGGAGCTGCCCCAGGCTGCGGGGCCAGTGCCATTTCTTGCCTGGGGAGGTGGGAGTGGGGCAAAAAAGGGGCGGGGGAAAACGAGAAGTCTTGATCACAGCTGAAGAGGTGGAAGAGAAAGCAAGAAGGTGAAGTGTGAGAAGCGCTGGGTAGGGCGACTCCTCCCTCTTCTCCCTTTCCAGCCACTTTCCTGCATTCCTGTTGACCTCCATCCACAGCTCTGCCTAGATGAGTTTCTCACGGCTGTAGAATGGGGACTCTGAGGATAAAAGCTGTTTTTCTGTCACAGGTTTGCATTTCTTCTGTTTGACACCAGCCCTGTGGTGGTTTCAGCCCCTGCATTTCGTGTCTGGTTATAGCTTTGTGATTTTGTTTTAAACAGATATCCCAGCCTAAGACCTGATGGGGAAGTTCTCTGCGTGGACCAGAGATAGCTTAGAAAAAAATGTGTTTGTTTGGTAATCTTGACCCTTATTACCTAGCAGTTAATAAAAGCCATGCCTATTAACATGCATTTGATGTTTACAATGACTCACACATCCAAAGCCTGTTTGTTTAAGCCAGAGACATCTCGGTCATCCTTGTGCTGGTTTTATCAGGCACAGTTTTTGGAAATTGTTCCTCTCCTTTTTTTTGCATCTGCATCACCCATTTTCCTGCCTCCTCCCTGGCTGCTGTGCCCAACAGCAGAGAAGGAGAAAGATGAGGAACTGCAGTCAGAGCTCAGGACCTCACTACACCAGACAAGAAAAACCTCAGAACTCACCCCACAGCACCAGACTTCCCATTGCTTTCTGTCTGTCTGTCTGTGTATTGCACCAGCCTGCAGCTGCAAGTTCAACATAATCAAAGCAGTGTAAGGCTGGCGTCACGCTGCAATGACATCCAGGTGAAAGTTTGGGATTCAAATACATGTTTCTTCTCCTATAAGGGCTGTAGCTAAGAAAGGCCCTTCTGCATGAGATTTGGAGAGGCTCTCTCCTCTAATTCCCTGAAGAAAATCCAAAAGCAGAAAGCGAGACCAGCATTGCCTTGGTATATTGGCTGATGGGTACAAAATCTTCTGACAAGTCGTTTGCTTGGCCCTGATTGGAAAATATCTTTAATTAAAACACGACATCAGAATCCTAAACCAATTTCATTCCAGCTCCACTAAGTGCTTTGTACAAAACATTAACTCTAAAATCTCATTACACATTAGCAATCCCTGTGACAAACATAAATGATAATTTAGCTCTAATGCATTCTGGAACAAGCCATTTTTAAGAGAGGCACATGATATCAGCTTGCTAGGAGAAGGGGAAGAGTTGAATTTATCTGTCTCTTTATTTTTTAAACAAATGGCTCTAGCTCTTTTAGCAATGGGCTGTACAAATCATTGTCATGTGTAGATCTGAGAGTACATAGCAGCTGTTTAGCCCAAATTTGGCACTTGAGCCTGGGCTGGATTTTGAAATCCTACCAGCAGTGCTGATTTCCCAGGTCTTTAATCATTCAGAGAAAGGGAACTGGGATGGGGAAGGTGTGGATGTCTGTTGATTTTACAGGATGGGGGGAGGGAGATATATCCAGAAACCACAGGTAATCTGAGCTTGCTCAAAAAACACAGGCAGAGCCAGGGAGGAGGAAGGAGAAGATAGGACTGAGTGCCTGCAGTCACTGCAGCTGCCTTCACAGGCAGGATCCATGAGTGCAAAAAAGGCAAGACCTGCAGCACTGGTGTGGTCCCTAGCACTGGTGGGAATTTTGCACCACTAAACACTGCACAACCCAGCCAAGACAACAGAGGACACTGCATTGCATCATATTTATATTACATACAAGAACTGTCTTAGCAGCACTTCTAGGCTAGAGGGATGGCAGTGAAACTAGTGTTATTTGCATTTATTGTCAAAAAAGATGTTAAACATCCCCTCTTTGATTAAGAGCAACATTTTCAATCTCTCCCTAGGCTTGAAAATGACCTTTCTAAATTCCTCAGGCTGCACCTGGATCAATTTTTTGGTGTGCAAGTAGGTGAGCACATGGGCAGTTAACTTTGTGAAATGGGGAATTTATGGTTATTTACTATGGGATTATGAAACGTATATATAATGAATGTTGTACAAGGATTTTTAAAGCAGTCAAACCCCAACATTTTGTCCAAGTACCACCTACCAGATTTGGTCATTTCCTTGAAATCTAGAGCTGGAGTCAGTTGTTTTTACTGGGTGACATGAAGTCACTGAAGTTTTCAGTGAAGGGAAGGCTTTTCCCCTCATCTGCTACTTTCTAGCTGCACTAGAAATCAGACAGATTATTTCTGATCAAGTTTTGTTTGGGGATGGCATGGTGGGAGGGGGTAGATCACTGGCATCCATTCCCTTGTCAGAGCTGAAACATATCCCTGTGGCCTTATAATGTGACATCATTTCCAGTGGACTGTTGCAGCTGTAGAGAAGAAGGTGCAAATTAAAAAAACCTTGACTTTGGCAATGCACATCTCTCTCCTGTACAACTACCTGAAAACATGTATGTTTGGTCCAGCAGGGAACAAATCCCCCTAAAACTTAAAGCAAGATGGGTGTGATCTTCAACCAGCTCTTCATTCAAGCAGCAACTGCACTTTACTCTGCCCTATAGAAGTCCAAAAATTCTTTTCACCAGCTTTAATGGGTGCCCAGGCACACTCCATGTGCTTTTGAAATCTCTTTCTTGTGTGACAGGAGGAAAATGACCACATTAAAAAAAAAAAAAGGTTTTCATTTTTTCTGGCAACTGAAATGTCATTCTGTGATTTTCCATATCTCCAGTCCTGGAGGAGCTGTCTGCCACTATGTACTGGGACACAGCCTGTTCCTGCGCCCTCCCAGAGCTCTGCAGCAGGTGTCAAGTCCAGCAGTCTGCATAGAAAGTTCCGCTAAGTGTGTGGCGTTTTACTTACACCTCTGTTCCAAAACATCTGAAAGCTATCACACAGATCAGACAATGAAGCTCTGCCTGAGACTTAGGAAAAAATGAGAAGCCTGAGAGGAGGTTTTTGTGAAAAGGCGATGAACTTGCCTGTAGGGAAGCTGATGGCATTCAGGTCGTGGGCAGTTCTCTGGATACTGCAAAGCCAATAGCTTCTTGATTTTTACTGCTTAAGAATAGTAGCTTAGGGTTGCAGTTCTCTCTCTGTGTCTTAGTGTGCAGCAAAGGCCAATGTCCCAAAATCATCTGGCTTCTTTAGATCTTTCCTTGAATCACAGATTCATAGAATACCCTGAGTTGGAAGGGACTCACAATGATTATCGAAGTCCAGTTCCTGGCTCTGCACAGTACCATGCCAAGAATCACACCGTGTGCCTGAGAGCACTGTCCAAACACTTCTTGAACTCTGTCAGCTGTGACCACTTCCCTGGGGAGCCCATTCCAGTGCCCAATCACCCTCTGTGTGAAAGAACCTTTTCCTAATATCCAACCTAAACCTCCCCTGGCACAACTTCAGGCCATTCCCTCAGGTCCTATCACTAGTCACAAGCGTGAAGAGATCAGTGCCTGCATCTCATCCTTCTCTTGTATGGAAGCTGTAGAGTGGGATGAGGTCTCCCCTTGCCGAGATCCACCATCCCCTCAGTCTTCTCTTCTCCAGGCTGAACAGACCAAGTGACCTCAGTTGCTCCTCATACAACTTCCCCTCAAGGGCCTTCACCATCTTCGTTGCCCTCCTTCAGACACTTTCTAATAGCTTAATGTCTTTCTTACACTGTGGTGCCCAAAACTGCCACAATATTCAAGGTGAGGCTGCCCCAGTGCAGAGCAGAACAGGACAATCCCCTCCCTCGACCGGCTGGTGATGCTTTGCCTGATGCCCCCCAGGACACAGTTAGTCCTCCTGGCTGCCAGGGCACTGCTGACTCAGATTCAACTTGGCATCGACCAGGACCCCCAGGTCCCTTTCTGCAGTGCTGCAGTCTCTCCTTGCCCAGTCTGTCTGTGCATCCATGTTTGCCCTACCCAGATGCAGAATCCAGCACTTGTCTTTGTTAAACTTCATATAGTTGGCCCAGCCCTCTAATTTGTCTAGAAGCCTTTCTGGTTAGCCCACAGTTCTTTATTTACAGTAAAGCTCTCCTGTATTACTCCTCCTCTAGAGGATTTGTCTTCCAAATCACCCTGCCATACTGCCAGATTTCAGCATGATTTTCCTTCCTCTCCCCTTGCCACACCTGCACACTTGCCTCATATACTGGCCACTTTTATATCATACACTAAAAAAATCACATTTACTAAAACTATCGGTAACAAGTAGCATGATGTGAAGGCAGATCTACTGCTGTAGCGGCACCTGTTCTAGGTAGCTGTACTGTTTCTGTTCTCCAGGTCAAAGGGAAGGGAAGCATGATGCAGACACATATACAACTGGCTGGAGCAGGAGCTGCCCCCAGGAGACCAGCTTGGCCAGGCCACTGCCAGGCCACGCTGACAGCCTCTTTCCTCCCACTGAATGAAGACAGACATGAATACATCAGTCTTCACAGGATAACCATTGCCCAGGTAGAAAACACCCACCTGCTCTCTGTTCTTCTCTCTCCCTCTTTGCTTGACCAGATGCTGTGTTCTCTGCCAGCAACATTGCTGGAGGGAGTACATGGTATGACGCCCACAAGTGCTGCTGGAAGCAGTTGGGAAGTGAGGCTCAGGAAGTAGGAAGACTGCATCTAGCCATAGAGATCTGTGCCCCTCTTCAGGAGGGACCTGTGGGGATCGTATTTCAACTCAGCAGCCCTTGCAATTTCTATGGCATCCCCTGCAAAGTCTCCTATTGCTAACTGTGCTACACGGAAGAAATTCCTCACCCCACCCCACTGGCTGTACCCGGGATGTGCCTATTCCAAGGAATGACTGCCCCAGCTTGGGTGGTTGTGCTGTCCTTTTCAGTAGCCTGCATTCACACTGATTTGTGGATGCCTGTAAATCTACCACCCATGCCTGGTGCCATCAGAGCTCTCCCAGGAAAGCTCCTTGCTGTGGCCTCTCTGCCTGATGTTGACCCTATAAAGGGAGGCTGGAACAAAACCAGACTGTGCCATGCTCTCTACTGCAGGCAAGGCATCCCAGGGCACAGAGTGCAGCCACCTCAGGGGATCAGCGAGGCTGCCTCACAGATGAGCAGCTGGGGTGGCCAGTGGCCACACAGGCAAGTCTTGTAATGGGTTTTGCTTCAGCGTTGTCCTACAGGGCAGAGTAAGGGCACAGCCGTGATCACCCAGACAAATGCAGATCGACTGCATCAGCTGAGGGGATGACAAACAGAAGGATGAGGAACGGCGTCTGCAGCAGCTCCTGGTGGGATCAGAAGCAGCACTGCTTTCACACAGGTTTTGCTTAGCATAAAGGCTCCTCTGATGTTTCATGACTATCAAAGGCTTTGAAATTCACAGGGATTTTTCAAGGAAGGCAGAAGTTCATCTGAAATGAGAGAAAGATTACATTTTCCCTCCCACCATATTTCCAGCTTCCCAAGAATTTTCCTTTGAAGACTCCACTGCTCCCAGAAATGTCTTTATGATGTTTTTAAAGTAATTTCCTGTACAGGATCATCATTGCACAGCACAAGCAAATGGTAGAGGCTCAGAAAGCAAAGTATGGGGGTGAGAAGTGGGGCTGTTGGTGAGCTTTGGCTTCTCAGCAAAACCAAATCATCCCACTATGTAGTAGCATGGTTAGGAAGCAAGTATACCAGATGTCCCTAACTGGAGAGGGAGCGGCGGCTTTCTGAGGGGCTGTTTGACTGAGCAGTGCCTTGCTGTCTCATTGCTGGCTGAAACAAGAGACCAGATTCGAGCTATGGGAGAAAACCCACTTTTTCAATCTTTTTTCTCAAGTCTGGGTATGGGCAACTCCCATCTGGAAAACACCCTAAAACTGCCTGCAGCAAGGGAGAAGGGTCTACAGCAAGGCATTTTGTTTTCCAGCCCCTGGAAGGGTACTCCTCTCACTGGTCTGCTCTGATATCTGACCACCAGGGGATAAGCATAGGGCAGATTGTAGAAACTGAGATGAAACTGCTACTTTCCCTATGATAAAAGGGAGCTGGTCTTGAACTTATTACTCAGATTATGGTGGATCTGAATTTGTTTCCCCTTGAGCAGCAGCTACAGAGACAAAGCAGCTAGATTAAGTTTCACTTTCCTATGTAAAATGACTTAACTGGGTAGATAAAACCTAATATATTTGTGAAGGCTCATATGTTTCCCTGAGACTTGATCTCAATAATGTCTTAGGATTGTTTAATGAATTATTTTTCTCCCTCTCAGAATGTTAATAATAAATTATATGTAGAAGGAATGTACAGACTGCTTGAAATAATTCATCTAATATGAGTTCAGCTGCAGAACTTGCTGCGTTTTTCTTTCCACTACCTCTGAGCAAGTGCTTTTTGATGAGGATTTTGGGGCAGAGGAGTTCTCCCTATTCTTGCGAGGTAAGAAGCCCCTGGGGAGCTGGAGGGCAATGGGTGAGAGGCACTGGGGGAGGCCAGCCTATTTGTAAAATACATGAGGCTTCAGCATAAACCAGCTAGCCGTGTGTGTACATTGTTGTACACCTCCCAGGTGGACTTGACTCAGCAAAGCAGAGGCAGGTAACAGAGGAGAACAGTTTCTTGTTTGTATTAGACTTTTCTCCCAGTCTAGGCTGACGTGCCCTTAGAACAGCCCATGTCCTGCAGCTGACAAAGGAGGGAGCCTAGCTATGAAGCCCAGATCAGGACTAGAGTCAGGCATTCCACTGCTGGTGCCAACACCATCCACCCACATAGGAATGTTGTGTGCATGGGTCTCTATCAGAAGGTCTTAACTATAAGTGGGGTTTCCTTATTAGTCATGAGCTATAAATATGCATACTCTTATATATATATATATATTATAGAGTTTAATCCACAGAATATGAAAGTCTGTCCCTTAGCATAGTTCACCCTGGAGGTTTCACGGATCAGTTCACTTGCAGAGTTAAATAACAGCCCACACTATACCCACAGGCACGTAAACGGATCAAACTCAGCTACCCCACTTACTCTCAACAGCGCTTTGCTCACAGGGGGAAAAACAACAGAGCATTAAAACAGGAGAGAGCACCAGGAGAGTAAATGAAGGATGGCATGAAAGACACAGAGTGCTAGGATGTCAGCTGCATTTATAAACTTCCATTATTAGCCTTCACCTTCATCCTCGCCTCTTCCATATCAAAGTGCTTCCACTTTAAATAGTGCCATGCACCCTGGGGAAGCTGCTGAAAACAACTAGTGGAGCAGTTTTCTGCATGCAGCCAAGCCAGACCATGCCTTGCATTCAAACCAGAGGCAAACAGCTTTCACTACCCCCGACATTCCGGTACCACAGAAGGAGTTTAAAGCCAAGCGAGGACATTGAGGACTTTGCAGTCAAAGAAACAGCCCTTTTGAAGTGGTAGGATGGGCACTATCCCCCCCCTGCAGTGTGGGCACAATGTAGAGCAGGGAGGGCAGGAGAGGCTGGCATACTTCATGCTGTCCCCAAGAGCACAGGGCCATGGGCTAACCCAGTGATAAATAATGCCACGCATTCCTCTGACCGGTCACTGCACACCAGTCCCATCAGCTCTAGCTGGCCAGGTTTGTGTGAGCAGGAGAAAGCAATCTGAAAATGAAATCTTGATGGTGAGGGGTAAGAAAGGGTTCTTCAAATAAAAAGCAACTCTGTAGCTTTAGCGGGGAGTGCGAAATACAAAAAAAGCACTGAAAGCTTCCTAATTACTTGCATCTAGTGTTTGGGTGCACATACACCCTACAAAAGCATTCTTCCACTGGAAAGGTTTGCATTAAAACCACTGTCCCAGGTTCTTCTCTGCCCAAAAGGTGGCCCTGAGGCATACCAAGGCCGCAGGTTAGCTTGAACTCTTAAACAAAGAAGCAGGATATGGGCAGGTCAGCACTTTTGGTACTGCTCATTAGAGTGACTCACAGCTTAGTTACAAAGCCAGGTAGATGAAGATTACTCACTACTCCTTTCAACTGATCAGAGCTTACCTTCTTCCAAAATCTGAGTTAGCAATTGTCACCTTTGCAATCTAAGGGAGAGCCAGATCTGCAGCAGGGCTCATTACCATCATTTAGGCACATACCAGTCATCTTGTGGTGAGATACCACGGTGCTGCCAGAGGGCCAGGAGGGATGCTGTGGTTTCTCTGCTCTGCTTTCTGTGTGGCTCCAACACAACCAGCTGGTGGAATATCATCTTTCCGCCACACAGGGCAAGGGACTCCTGCTCCACGCACAGGGCACAGTCGATTTGAAGGTGGTCCCCAGGTTGCAGGCTGTCAGGCTTTAAGCCACTGAATAATGTTGCTTCACAACTGCTGTTTGTGTGAGCCAAGTTGTGGATCTGCCTTTCTCACGGGGCCCATAAGTCACTGAGGTAATTTCAGGAGAAAAAAACTCCAAGAAAAGTGTGAAAGAAAGATGGCAGACACCTATGTCCTCGAAGACACATAGGCATCTGACTGCTGAATGAATTAAAGGGTGAGGCAGATTATTTTTGCACCTTTAAACACAGGGTGTGGATTCATCCCAGGCTGGCGCCTAATTTTCAGAAATGGCACTGGGGACTGAAGAGCAGAGACTCAGAAAACTTCTTATGTATCATCCCAGGTTTTGCATAGTGGAAATATTACAAACACCTGAGGTATCCCAGCTCCTTCTTCTCTGCTCTGATAATGAATGTTTTTGCCTTAGCTAGTCTTCCCACCTCCTTATCTGTATAAACCCAGCATTTCAGAAGCAGTACTTCTGGTGCTGAAACGGGCAAAATCGCTCCAGAAATCAGAAACCACTTGTAGGTCAACACTTATTAACCTTGTATTAAACTGTGTGGTCATTATTGCTCTTGTGTTACACTATGCTCTTGGCAGTCACTACAAGCTCACTTGTAAAAATACCTACTCACATCTATACTTTCATCATGCTGGTTTACTAAAATAGCTCCCGTATGGAAAATGCTCTTCCATCCTTAGTTTTCTCTCTTTACAGCCATATTGCTTGTACATCTGCTTCTCCTTTGGTTGTTGTCAGACCTGCATGGCACTAAACCACTGACCTCTCCTATATTTGGCAGGGTGCTAAGAAGCTTTTCCATATTTCCCCACATTGATAACATCCTTATTTTTAGTGTTTGGGCTGTTAGAAAATAGGTAGAGAAAGGAAAGGAGATTTCTGCCAAAAATACATGCCCTGGTTCTTAAAAGAAATCACGTGTCAGGCATTAATTCAGCCTCCAATTATTAGGGAGACAGCTAAGGTAACCCTATAGCTAACAAGCACTACAGCTGCTTGTTGAAAGATCTTTGGGCCTTTCTGTAACAATAAAATGTCTGGCAGTTGGAGTTGCAGCATATTTACAAGGATGCCTTCAGAAAAATCAGTAGGAGAAAGAGAAAAGGGGAGAAAACAACTGACCAGAAATTGTAATTAATCTATGGAGGAGCAGGCCATTACTTAGGATATCCAAGAATGATGTTTTTACAGTCTTGAAAATAGCACTGAACACTGTAGGTCTGCATTCAGGCCACCAAAAGAGAAATCTGGTGAAGCAAGCGGGTGGAGCTGATTTTAATGCAAGGAGGAAGCGCCTCTGAAGTTATCCTTTTTCTTTTCAAATAGATTTTTGCATCAGGCAGGGATCAAGTAATTACTTTGCCCCTGTTCACAAGATATCTCAGAATAGTAACAGACCACACACCCAGGAGATGATTAAAGGAAGTCAGGGGTCAGGAACACAGAAAAGCTGGTGATACAGAAGAGAAGATTTGCATGGCCATTAATATTTCATGACTTCCCAGCCACGTGGTTCAGAACAAATATCAGCACAATAACGTAGAGCTGTCTGCCATCAGGTTGCATATTTCAAGACATACCTGAGTCATAAAGATATTATTTACATGCCTTTAACCATGAACAGAATACAAAATCCTCTGAATCCTTGTACCTATTGTAGGGAAAAATGGAAAGCCTGTCTCGGGGCTCAGCAGGATTTAAGTGGGGCCTCTGCCCTGGGCTGGACCTCTGCACAGAGTGAGTTTCAGCCTAAAAGCAAAGCATAAATAGCATTTTTCATACTGCAGGCCTATTAGATCTGGTACAAAGGAAAAGAGCTGCTGTACTGTCAGTAGGTCTCTTCAGCCACTATTCCAACCCATGAAACAAGAGTGCTATTTATATGCAAGTATATAGGTAGCGGTGCAGATAGAAGATCTTGTATTCTCTGCCATTATTCCCATTATAGACACATCAAAGCTGGTAATTAAATTTGGAAAAAAAAAAGAGACTATTTTTCTCACAGTAAGAAGAACAAGATGTGTCAGGGGTTAAGCAGAAGTATTTTGTCCCAGGAGTTTGGCAATTATGCTTTGTGAGATTTTATTCTGGGCAAACAGAGTTTGTGATGACATAAGCAGGTCCTTTCCTCACAATCAAAGCTAGAAATTTTTCCTGCCTGCACATGCCTGTATGCGGCTGGAATAAGCAAGCGGAGTGAGTGGTTCAGCTGACTCACCGGCACAACCTGACTCTCCTGTTGCTGTCAGCCACTGATGGAACTTTTCTCCTGCCTTTGCAACTGGGCTCTCCCTTTCCCAACCTGCTGTAAGTGATGAGGCTTTTGACTTGAAAGAAACGTTGAGAGCCAGAGTGACATTGCTAAATCGCCCAAAGGAATCGCTCAGAGGAGGGAGGCATGTTAGTATTGCTTGTCAAAGCTCCTGCTTCTCTGAGTCTCTTAGTGCTGTATGTGTGTGTGTGTGAAGAAAAAGGTGAGAAAGAATGAGAAGCTGTGGGGAAAAATCCCCAAACCAACAAGAAAAAAAGCACAGCACCAGAACTGCATCCAGTGTTTTACTGACAAGAATACAAGTCCTCACCCGGGGAATTTATAGCCAGAATGAGTCTAATACCACAGGGCCTGGTGGCCCTCTTTGTGTCCTCTGCAAATTACTCACATGAGCAGCCCCACTGACTCTGTCTGAAGGATTCTTCAATGAGCACAGTCTGGCTCACAGTGATTAGTGACAGCAAATTGCAAGGGGAAAAGGATGACAAGGGAGAAATTGCTCTAAGGCAACATTATTTACTGCCTCTCTCCCTCCTAAAAAGAGTCTGGTGTTTGACTATTTCATTCATTGGCTTCACTTCTGTTTTAAACCAGGCATTTCCCTGAGTGGAAATCATGTATTTCAAGGTTCCCTCACCCAGGGAAGTCTGAGGACAAATCCAGAGCAGGTGCAAATTCCTACTTCAATAATGTAATTAATTATTATCACCGTGAGGTACATAACAACTAATAAAATGCAGTTGTTTAGTTCATCAAGATAAAATTTTGGAAGAGTCTTGACTGAGGAGCTAAATCCCTACTTCTCCACCTTCCACTACACTGATGTTGGCCAGAAATGTTTGGTTTCCAGCTATCTCGTGGTTGAGTGTCACCAGGGATAAATTGCTTAATGTTGGACTTTGCTGAGACTAATAGTATGGCTGATGAAGTGATTTTGTTTTATACATACCTGCTGACACTGGTTCTTGCTTGAGAAACCCAAAGCTCTGTCTCTCGCAAACGGCATTCCTCTCTTTCCTTTCAAAGCACATTGGCACTGCAAAATTGGCATCCCAAGTGTAACTCTTCACAACTAAAAGCCTGAGGCTGCAAACACTGTTGTTCTTGCTTCAAAGTTAATTATTTTAAGGCATTTCAGTTTCAAAAATCATATGTTAGCTTGAGAATTGAACAATGAGAATCTTGTGTGACTGTAGAGATCTGCTGTTTGTATGTTAACTTGATGATGATGATGATGATAATGTGTGCATATTACTTGAAGAGCCATATTAAAAAAACAAAAGTCAATATTCAGCATCCCAATGAGGATTTTGAAAAAGTCACTCAATTTTAAGGTCAGCTCTCAGATGGAGATGGTGTACATCACAGGTATCATATCCTGTATTCAACATTGCTCGTGCACCTTTGTTTAACTGTAATGGAGAATGCTGCCTTGCTCCATCTTTTCCCAGTGCCTTGAATTTATTGATTATTATATCTAGGTCTGTGAAGACCATCATGTGTTAAACCATCACTTTATTGTAATGGTATCAGGATTGCTATAGTAAAAAGCTCAGAGCTGTTTAACCACAGCAAACAAACATCAGTGAGAGTATGTGTTGTGGACTCTTCAGTGGGCTCTGCGAACACCAAAAAGTTCTCAGAGCAGATAGGCATTTTCCCAAAAGGCAGCAGAAAATTTAAACAATCTTGGTATTTTGCTATCTGATAATACTAACAATCCAACAAGTAAAAAGCAGTGTTTCATACTCTAATGCTATCATCGTGCCTGTCTCCTGTGTTGTATTCAGAAATTCTCACTTCCACCAAGCAGGTACAATCCTATTTTGCCCATCCTCCTGGGTCTCAAGCGCTGTCAGTGGTCCCCATTTCTGCATTTCACTGGTGAAGAGACAAAGCAGCGCTGTTCCTTGTAGCCGCATCTCTGTCTCTTTGCCTCTCCTTGGACTTGCCAACTGTAAAAAACTGGAATGCAGCTCAGTCCATCCACAGCAAGCCTGCAGGACTGAGAATGTTAGGAACACATATCATAAAATACCAGGTTGGAAGGGATCCCAAGGATGATCTAGTCCAACCTGTCTTGGTAAGAGCATGGTCTTCACATGATTCTAGTACCCTGCCCAGCTGAACCTTAAAGGTGCCCAACACTGGAGAATCCACCAGTGGCTGCTGACCTTGTAAACAAATTTCCTCTTCTGTCTAATCAGAATCTTCCCAGGAATACCTTGTATTCATCTTCTCTTGAGACAGCCATCCCTTGAGACAGCACTACCAGTAGGCACCCACTGAAGTAATCTGGTCTGAGAACTTGTAGTCAGCTGGCCTACAAGACTGTGCAAACTTTTTATATAATGGATTTAACTAAGAAGTCAAAGGTATTTTGTTTTGCTTACAAGCTTTAAGTACATTCAAGATCGTAAGACACTTGGACTTCATGATCATACTAGAGTATACTCAGCATTGTTCTGCTTGAGCACTCTACAGTCTTGAATGCAGCCAAACAGGTTACATTCTATTGGGGTACTCCTGTTAACCTCATTTCACTGACAGGAAGCTGAGGGACAAAGATTCTGAACAAGAGCATCACTTGAGTGAAAGAGTAGCTTTCTTTATGGGTAGCTGGGGAATGCAAAAGGCTAAGCTACAACCATACATGCTGTGCATGTGAAAATGGGCAGAAACATACTCGACAGAGACAGACCCAAGCAGCCAAGCTAGTTACTGTGGGTGTGATGAAAAGATGGGGATTTATTGACCAGTACTTTCCCCTCTGCATCAGGCAGGTATATTGTCTCCAGGTACCAGGGATTTCTTTTTTGCTGGTGGTGTTGCTTGAAACAGACTAAAGAAGATAAGGCAATGGTGTTTTATGGAATAACATAAAAAGAATTTCTTATGATGAAAACCTAGTTAATCACACTCCATATATTGACACAACACTTCAGGTGATGGTGGTATTTTGTGGATTTGGCTGCAAGGATCTCACCCAAAATTGCACAAATCATCAGCAATGAAAGAAGCATCTCAAACCCAGGTGTTCCAAATAAGTGCCCTCACTATCAAAACATTTCACTTCCATCTGCTTGGATGGAGTCAGATATATTTAAAACAGACTTAAATAATATCACACTTGCACATCCTTGTTTAGACCTGAAGTCTTGCTTTTTGCCTTTCTATACCAAGACAGACCTGTGCCACCTGGCCATCCTAGAAGGGAGAATTTGTCTATTAAAATAGAACAGCACAGAAGGGGGGAGGACAGAACCTCAGAAGAAAAGAATAAGAAATTCAAATTAGGCTGAAGAAGGGAATAATTTCCAGCAGAGAAATTAACAAGTCTGCCTAAGATAACAGGAAGATATGGTAAACTAAGTTTTCAAGGACCAAGATAATTTCAATTTTCTTCACTTAAAATCCCAGCCTACAGTCTCTGATGAACTTACTGTCAACACAGCATGGGCTTGACAATACTGCTCTAGTTTAGGGTTGTCTCCTCTTCCTGGTTCACATAAACTCCAAAGTAATTTTAGTAATCTTCTCAGGACAGGGTTCAAACTCTGCCATTATTGTTATTCTTTATCTTCTTTTAGTTCAGATCAGTATGCATTTCCTACTCTGTCTCAGAAACAAAGCTGAAGATCTACTTCATTTGTTGCCTTTCAGGGAAAGAATCAAAATTGTCTCATCACTAAGGTTATATGGGAGAAGTCCCACAAGGGCATGCACATAATGGCCTTGTGGTCACCTCTGCAGTACTGGATCCACTCTTTATGAAAATGATCCTGAGATTTACTAGAGCAGTATGCATGTGAGGCTCTGCAGACTGCACCCATGTTAAAAATAAGACAAGGAATTTGCAATGGAAATTAACATGCAGTAACATCTCTGAATTGATAACAATGTTTGAACTGTTGGAGATTAGCCACAGGCTAACAAACTGTGCTTCCTCCATCACAAATCTACCACGACTAAGACCTTTTGAAAAAGCTTGTGCTCTGTGAAAAGGCACATACATAGGAGTGATTTGCAGTATCTTATCATTTCACTACCTCTGAAATGTATGAGGTACATACAGGTACATTTTCCCAAGAAAACCACCTTGTCTGGAAATCACAATTGGAAAGGTGTAGACAACTAACAAGATAAATATTACACTATTATTTCATTGAGCGTTTCTAACGCACATAACACAGTAAGACTAAAATAGTGATCCCAGTATCTTTATCATATATAACGTTTCCCATAATGCTCTTCCTCAACCTGCTTTTTTACTGAAACAACTTCAATTTTAAAAAATTCCATTTAAACACTGGTGTAGAAGGTACAGACTGACACATCTGTCATGATATTAAAAAGATATTTTCATATGACAATGAAAGTAAAGTAGGATTAATGCTGAACACTTGTTTGCTCAACAAAGCAAACCTGTGAAGACCTGGAATCTTCCTATCTTCAGGCAGTGGAACTATCACCTGCTTAATTAAGGCCATCCCTCAGTGAACTGAAAATCTATAGAATTAGTTCTGAAAAGGGTCCCACAAACAAAAATAATTTCTCTGCTTAGCCTCGTCTGTATAAGTGGGTTACAAATACATGAACTTTAGAGAAAACACTTTCATTTACTGATGAACTGCTGAAATACGTAGAGGTCTGACATTATTTGATGATTTTTCCTTGAATCTTACCTCTGATTTTATCCAGTTTACTACTCAAAGTAGTAACCTTTTTTATTGCTGAAGATGAAAACACACAAACTGCTGTGACAGAAATTAAAAAGGCAAATACGTGCTATACTATTTTTTGAAAAAAACCCACTTTTTTTCAGGGAGTTACTGGGTTTTTTTTTGGTTGTTAATTTTTAGAAGAGGTCAACAGGAACTGGCTCTCAGTGGTCCATTTTTAACTATTCAAGAACTTCATAGGGGCACTGAGAAAGCAATTGGATAGACTCTTACTACTTTTTTTGGTAGACCTGAAAACCAACATGAAAGACAGTATTTCAAACACTGCATTTTGTACTCTTTGGCATGAATGCCTCTCATTATTTTACACAGATATGGGTTAGGTTTGTATTGCCTCAAGGGAACTACCGTAACTGCAGCAGAAACAAGGAGCCATCTATTAATGTCAGGCCATCCTCCATAAACATACCAAAACACACACACGGATAGTGTTGGTAGAACAGTAGTAAAGTCTGTTGATAGAAATTTTCCAGTCGTTAACTTCCGCATTTAACTTTAATTTGTAGACCAATAAATCCAATTCCTAGCATGAGCATGACCAAAACTGGGTATTACTGACTTGGTGAAAGAGATAAGGAAGGTCAACACAATTCTGTTTTCTGGGGATCCAGATGGACAAAGCAGGGAGTTTGCACAGTGCAGCCAAAGACAGCATAGAAAGTGAGGCTGTGCCCAACACGTCAGGCCAGGACCGCAGGGTACGGGCATGCTTGCATTGGCATTTAGAGTAACAGCAAGGATGACATGGGGCTGCTTTACTTGCTCGAGTGGCACATGCCACGTAGTATCTCTACAGACTATGAACTACTAAGATTAAAGCTACCGAGATACGACTATATGCCACCACTTTGTTGAGACTCATCACGGAAGGTATCTTTGAAGGCTAATTATGCCAAATTTTTCTTCCTTGCTGGGAGGCTAAAGAAGAGGAAGTGTACTTTAACACTGACATTTAGCCTCCTCTCCCCTGCTCTACCAGACTTCTAAAGACGCCACACTTAACCTTATCTATTGCATGCTTACTTCTGAAGCAAACCATTTTTTATTTAAGCAGTGTAAAGCAGAAGGAATTTTTAGCAAATACCTTGATAGAGGAATTGTCCTTAACTCAAAACAGGTATCATCACATAAATATTAATGAAAGTGTAAAAAACTGTAACTTTAGCTCTTCTCCAATGTGTTTCTCACTAGGTTCATACTAAGGTAGGGTGGCAGTCTTATCTTAATTTTCTATAGTAATCAGAAACTCCCCCACAAACCAGTATGGTAACATTACAGTAGTACCCCGTTTCCTTATTTACTCCGAAGAATCGTAACAGTATGCTTACAAAAGTACAATAACATCAAAATCACTTGGTCATCTTTTAAGAAATTTATAGAACTGGTGCATCCACAAATCTATATGCAAAAAGTGTATTGCATGTTTATGGTATATAATGCATACTCGCTCCATTTCCAGTTACAAACAACAGCCTATGCGATAAGAAGCTCTTTAGCAAAATACACCGATGACCAGACGACCATGAAAACTTAAGCCTCTTGAACAATTAACATCCTTCATAACACTGCTGAAAGCATTAATGAAAATTTAAGTGGGAAAATGTACATTCTTTATTCTGCTGTTTAGATACAGAATAAAATTTAACTTTTCAGAAAATAAAACTATAGCTACAGCTTTGAGAGCTGTCAGTTTACTTTCGAGGATAAAGTACATGCACTTTTTCCAGTTACTTTATTGCACATAATGTACAGTCATAAATGGTGTTTTATTTACACGTCTTTTGGCAATGTCCACGTTGGCTTTTCCCCTCAGAATACATTATTTTGCACAAACAAAACCTTAAATGTTTCACACAAACTGCCATAATACAAGTCAAAGCATATATGTGTATATGTCATTTTATTGTTGCTGCTAATTCTTCTAAGAGTTTCAAATCTCAGTTAATCTTTGCCTGGGGAGGCAGATTCCCCCGTTATTCTGTTGTCGAAGACTGACACCCAAACTGCAGGCACTAAGAAATTAGCACTACAGCCTGCTGTGCCTGACCCCTAGCCCCTATGCAGAACCATACCACCTGCAATTAGTGCACAGGCACAGAGAAGGAAGAGCACTGTACTTTCATTAACCAGTTTGATTCAACATTGATTATCACGTGTTAATGCTACGGTTCACGTGTTACTTGGACAAGTATTCCACTAAAAGTGTTTTAGAAAAATATATCAAATACATTAAAAGAAAACAGAAATTCCAGTAACAATTATATACTTCCAGCCCTAGGAATGTGTACCTCAGATTCCATTCTGTACAATGTGCTATTTATGACAACTTTTTTTACCCAGACACAAAGAATTCAGTTTTATATACTCATAGGGATGTTTCCCTCAAGTAAAGTAATTTCTTAATGGATGGCAACAGACTTCAATTTTTCCCTGCATTTTCAGGGCAGAAAACCTTTTAGTGGTCCCCCTCCTAGAGTACAATCTGGCAATAAACCATTCTTTACACGTAGATCTTTGACATACTTTTAAAAGATATGTTCAAATAAAAGATCAATACTGTCAGTATACACTGAACATATGCTCATTAAAAATATCTTTAATAAAAATCCTTCAAGACTCTTTATGAAATATATCTTGAATTGATGACATGCACAACAATACTCCTGGAGAAACCAAATCTGTTGTCTTGAAAAGACAATTTAACCTCAGAATAATACAAACCTAACTTCAGTTATTTAGCAATATTGAAGTCATCCTTAAATTCAGTTCTAAACCCACTTTGCTTCTTTCCTATAAGAAGGCAAAGTATAAACCAGTTAAATTTTCAGACAGGCACTTAGGTAAATTAAGAAATGCCTTTGGTGGACAACAATGTATATTTTGATTTTAGAGTTTTTCCCTTTTTTTGCTGTCCTTCAGCTTTAAAGTACTATAAAACTTACAGTAACTTTCACTATTGCATATACTGAAGAATGAGATGAAAATGCACTGTGAACAAAGTATGACAGTAGTTGATATCTACTGATAAAAATATAAAATAATAAAAATACTACAGGACAGCAGTAGTCCTGGGAATAGAAATATTCTTCAATATAAAATACTAAACTTTTGTTCCATCTGAATAGTTTCACCTAAAATGGGGAGAGAACTTGCACCAAGCTTAAATGTGTGCCTCTGATAAAATACGTTAGGGATATAAATTACTGGCTCTGTAATGACACTTGTGCCATTATCCACTCAAAAAGTTTGGTATAATATGTTGTAAATGTCTAATTTTTTTATCACTTGCCTGTGGCTGATTTTTAGGATAGCAACGGTTAAATTAATCATCTGTACAAGTGAAACTATTCAAAATGCATTGATATTTCAGCTGTACCTAACATTTTCGTAAACAGAGAACTACATGCCATTAGAAAACAAACACTATCAAAGTTAGACTATCCTTCACTATAAAATAAAGATGCATTCTATTTTAATTACTACAAATACTGTGAAAACTCTTTAACACTCAAGTTTTATACTGTATGGATTTCAAGATAAATAGTTTGAAACATCATAAATTAAAGGAGGCATTTGAACAGATTCAGTCTCCTCATCTGAATTTTTACCATCTACAGGAAAAAAATCGGATTTCACAAACACTGTTGACATTGGAAAAGTTATCTACAGTGAGGATCTCCCTCAACATCAGGTGTAATTACTCTCAACTTAAGATTACAAATCTATGAGAACTACCTGGGAAATGTAAAGGAGCTTCAGACAGCTTAAGTTCTAAGAAAGGGAAACGTTTCCGTAAAAATATTTGCATAGGTGTACATTCAAAACAGCATTTCCACCATTTAAATTCCCTGCATTCGTTTTGCTCAAGTCATCCACAGGGATGAAGATCACATAAAGCCAGCCCTGGAAGTTGAAATGGCTGTTGCTTGGTAATTTAATGAAAGGTGTATTTTTGTACTTTCTGCAGTCACTAGGAAAAGATCCAGTTTGACCTTTGGCTTACATATTGTTCTCCCCTGAGCTAGGCAATACTGACAGACTATAGCAGAAATACAAAAAAAAAGTTACGTGAAAATAGTGTGGCATGAAGAAAATAAGGCACTTTTGGCAAAGAAAACCCCCAGATTTTGTATTTCAGTGTACAACAGAAGTATTTTGTGCTTAGAAACGTCACATGATGCAACAGTGAATCAGGTGCCAAAACCAACAAATCACAAATTACTGTGAGATTAACTGGAACCTCTGAATGGTTCAACAAAGAATCAAACTGGTTTCTGTACACAGTCATGATTTACCAATGTACTGGCATCTTTGCTCTTTTGCTGTGAGCCGACAGTAATTATTTTAGAGAAAGAAAAAGAAAGTGTGGAATTAGTAATGCAGATGCTGAAAGGCAAAGTGGCAAGACTCTACAAGAATGTCTCAAAAAATGCTACTTTGTTCCCATTTCTACTGGCACCTATTCCCCAAGGTAAGAGGCCAGAATGACCAAAGCCAACTTAATAGTAGTGTGCAGAATGTCAGCTGACAAACAACATAAAAACAAGTCACGTTGTGTTATCTGTGGTCACGTTCTTCAGGGTTAGTCCAGTAACTCAAGACTTTACATTCTTCCGTCTTTACTTGTTTATCTTAATTACACATGTAATGGTTAATAAACAGACATAGTCCAGAGTTAGTAGGTTGGTATTATAACATTTATTAAAATAATGCTATGGGTTAATAGAAACAGCAAAGAACCAAAGAATTAAAATGCAAGCTATGTAAAAACCCAACTAAAACCCAAATATGTCTAATGTATTCATCCAGTAGCTAACTAAAAGCCCAAGAAAGACAACACTCCCAATATAATAAAGTACTGCAAAACAATTGGCAATTTTTCAGTTATCAAAATTGTGGGTTTTGCATTTTGTATCCTTTTTTCTCAATCAGGAAAAAAATTCTTTTGAATGTTATATAACATACATATAAAACAAGATAGAAAAATACATTATAAACTTGTAACAATGGCTGTAAATACATTATCTTACATGTTTCTCATAGGCAATAGGTTGGTTATGGTACATATATAGCATGAAACTACTAAGATAATAAAGAATAGACAAATACATGTCATCTGTACGGTTACATACAAGCGACACTCCCATCTACCCACTCTAAAAAAATTACATAATACTGTCAGAAAGAAGTCTTAAAACTACTTATTTTAATAAAGAAAAAGTCATTAAAGAATGATAATACTGAGAACCAAGGCATTCAGAGATTTCAAAAGTCATGCTTTAAGTTGATCCAAAATTTTGTCAACTAAGTTTTCAGAAGTTTGTTCAGAGCAAACATTACTTTCACATGTCACACATCTATTCCATACACTTCCCCTCCCCCCCCCAGTAAAAGACCTTTGATAAATGTCTAAAATGTCCAGGTTTTATCACAGTTGAGATGAAACTGGATCAAATACTGGTATAGTTTTAGCAAATCTCTCTTCAAATGTTCGAGTGTCGCAAGTTTATTCAACCAACCAACCAAAATAAAATCAAAATGGCACAGCATATACTGTAAATAAAATCAACACAACTGTATGTGTAACAGGAAGACAAAGCCGGTGGCACAATAAACAAAAATCTAGCTGAATACGAAAGGATGAATGTCTATTGCATAGTAAATAAACTGATAATTATTTCCAGGTGAGACAAGATGTTAGATGAGGTCACCATGCAGGTGCTTAAAAATGTAAGCCCTCTTAGCTTACTGTTGACCTTTCATTTGGAAGCTGTGAAGATTTGCAAGAGGAGAATAAGTTGACAGGAGGGGACTAAAATTATCACCTGATATTTGCCAAGTTTAGTACTGAGCCCCACAAAGTAATACTTAATGTTTTCAGAATTAAATACTGTGCGTTCAACAGCTTCAGCTCTTGCAATTGCCCAGCTATTTGAACCTCATGTGGAAACAAAGGTTAAAAATAAAGTTTAGCTGGACTTCAAACAACTAGCTGATGTCCCTCTCCTGCTCATCTTTTGAAGAAAAGCCAACAGGGAAGATCTAACAATAGTCAAAGACAAGCTGAAAAATAAATAACTTCCATGCTGTTTGCCACTGCAGGAGCTGTTTGTGAAAACTGGGGACATGTTCAGTAACTAACTGAAAACTAGCCAAGCACTTTCAGTTTCATTATTCACAGAACATCCGTTTTCTGGGTGATGCCGAAGCCTACTATAGTTGATGTATATTTATTTCAACCAAAATCAAGAAAACTCCTCTCCATCCCTGAAAAAAATTACATACTTCCAGCTCTACAAACATTTGTCAGCTAATAATCTCCTTTAGCATGAGACAGTCTGTATCACAGAACCCTTTGGTTTACGTTGCACAAGTATGGCATTTGCTATGATTTAAAAAGTAGAGTGGCTGAAATAATAATGGGCTGGTTTGACAAAAACTTAGCAAGTATTTCACATAATGAGATTTTGGCAAAGTCACATCACACTAGTATGGCAAAAATCAGGTAATTAATATGGTCAACTCATCATTTGTCTTCCCTCACAGCTTCTTTCACATACTGGGCGTCTGAGTGGCATGCAGTAACTTGTCTGAGGGAGAAGCTGATTATACAAGACATTTGACTAAATGACCATGAAGAAAATAAGGCACTTCCTTTTCTTTAGACTTATTCCAATACTTAAAAAATAAAAAAGAAAGACTAAAAGGCTCTTTTGGTCTTTTGTTTCTTGACAACCACCAGAAAAAATCATTTAATGAAATAAAGGGTTTCTTTGTTCTTTTTTTCTTTTTTTATAACACTTGAAAGTATAAAATGCTACATTTCCAAAAATATATTTTTTTCTGCACCAGCACCCTTGTATAGTAAAAGTATCTACTTTTTTGTTCATTTTGTTTCAATGCACTACACTTTATCTACAATTTCATTACATGTATACAGCAAATAGGCAAGCATGGCTTTTACATCCTTAATGAAATTTTTTCTATACAGGGAGGTTTAAAAAAAATATTTGAACAGTTTGCCCAGTAATGTGACACATAATGCATGTACCTTGTTCTCATGTAATCTTCCAAGGAGATTAAAATATGGTTAAAACAATTTAAACTCGTATTTCACTTCAATAGTGTTGCTGTTTTGTCCTCTGCATTAATGTAGTTCTGAAAAGTCATCATAATCTGCATTTCATGGCACACTTTCCTTTAAAACGTCCAATTTGGCAGGCAATAGAAAAAAGGCTGCAACATCTGCCCTTTGAGGGCACTAGTAGTGACTAAACGGCGTATCAAATTTTGAATACTTTTTAGAATCCCTTCCCCAATGACATCCCTGACCAAAGGTTCATGCATGATGCATCATCACACAGTACATTCAGAGAGAGCTTTGACTTTTTTTTTTTTTTTTTCTGAGAAGAAAAATATTCCCAGAAGTCTCTCACAGTAACTGCCTCTGTCATCGGGTAGTTAAGGGACATCTGTCTCCATCTCGTGCGAGGCCTCCTTACCGTTCGCTTGGGGCAGGACACTAGAGGATGATCAGTGCGGAGGGATGAGTTGGACCTTATTGCTTTACTACTATTCAGTGCAGGTTCTAGAACCACTTTCACCCAAACAGGAGAACAACAAAAAGCGGAGTTGGAGGACAACAATTTCTTTGTCTGTTTTGTTAGATGGTAAGACGAACGGACAAGTGCCCCAGCTCGCTGCACTGAAGACAGGCAAGCAAAGGCGTTTACCAGTTAACTGATCAGCAGGCAGGCATGGTCAGGTCATCATTGGGTGAAGAGTTCAGAGGTCAGAAGGTCATAGGTTAGTTGCCGGTGGCGGCTGGGTGGTTAGAAACAAAAAAAAAAAAAACAAAAAAAAAAAACAAAAAAAAAAAAGAAAGAAAAGATAGAGAAGAGATTAGTTCCAGCTAGTGACGGCTTAATGACAACATGAAAACTAATCACAACTAATAAAAAAAACAAGCATGTTTAATTCTGACATACTGATCGACACCATCTACAGAATGCAATAAAATCATGACAGCCCTCCATCATGATTTGGACACGTGAAGGAGAAGCCCACTCCCACAAAACCGGTTAACAGGAGAAATAGAGATAAAATATGACTAACGACTAATGGTTAGTAGCAGTCGATGAAGGAAATTGGAAAACAAAAAACGATGAACAGTTTTTGAATTGGGTAGAAGATTTCTGGAACAACAGTCAGTGCACAGCATCAGTATCTGACTGCTATTAAGCATTAGTACTTCCCCAGGTGCAAGCATTAAAGCAACTATTAATGATGGATGTGATTATTAATAACTGGTTGTTAAAAGAATGGAGTCATCTAAGGAATTCTGGACTTAAGAGAAACAATTTGGTTCAACAAACTACGGGCCAAACAAAGGGTTTTTGTTCAATAAATTTTTTATTGCCTTTCATTTATTCTATTTACAAACAACATGGAATTTCTTGGCCTCATGATACAAAGCAGTACTAAACTGTAGTCTAGCAACGTAGGCATCATTGTGGGAACCAGGAAAACGCTCAGCCTGCTACTACAGCCAGCATTTTCCTGTTCGAAATACTATTTTACACATATAGGACACTTATAAAATGCACTTGCATGTAAACACTGTAAAAGTCCTGCCATTTTAAAGTCTATACTTAAAAAGCTCTAAGTACATGAAAAAATAGAGAAAATATCTAATTGATACTAATAAGGCATTTTAAAACTACAAACAGCTCTCTTTATTCATTTTCAAAGCTAATACTCTGCAAATACAATAAAATCTGACATTTCATATACATTCCTGCTTTATATTTTTATATTTTAAAAGAAGCCACCTGTAAATACTATTTTCTTTTGCAAAACCCCCCCCCCAAAAAAAACACCCCAACAAAACAAAAATAAAACCCCAAAACACAAACAAATTACAGTAAAACATAAAAAAGTTCTCAAGTGGAAAGTTATCATTCCCAATATTCTTGAGCTATTCCTTCTTTAATCATTCTCTCGCATTCTCCTTCACCAAACTTGGTCCACTTAACAGTAGTATGATTTTTTTTTTAAGACTCATTCAACAGCTTAATTATAGCTAATAAATTCTGAGGTTGATAAAAGGTTTTGTACTGTTGCCATTTTGACTAAGGCAGAGGAGATGAAAGTGAGAAAGGTATTCAGTGCAAAGTCAGACTTGTGCCATTATATAAAATGAAGTCCAGTAGGTGTAATATTCACAGATACCATTGATTTAGCAATCTTTCTTGTGGGTTCATTTACTTTCACATAACAAAAATGGCCTATCATTTAGGATACAGTTCATAACACTACCAAAAACTACTACTGTAACATAAATGAGACCAAAACACAACTCCCTGAATCTTTTTTTTTTTTTTTTTTTAAGAATCATGCTTAGTGGGATTTGTTTAAATTAAAACAGCCATTTCAAAAAGAAAAAAAATATTTCATGTGGCACAATCTTACCACTTCACAGGTATACTAGAAACAGACTCTTAAAGCATATTGATACTGATTACAATTTTGATTAAATGGTAATAAAATTTATACATAAATTATGTGACAATTGGTTTGGATAAATTCAAGAAATTCTCAGCATTAATATTTCCTGTGGAGTTTAAAATCAAAGCAAGCTACTTTAAAAAAATACCAGTACACCTGTGATACATCCTCTGCCAAGTCTCTGGCCTTCTACAGTACACACAGGTTTGTCAACTGTGCAACACCATTTACAGTTTATTACAATTAAATCAGTCAGTCTCTCTGTTATATGCATCAAATTCAATTCTGTATTATTTATAAACTGGGAGTTTATTCTGAGTTAAAATGAGCTATATTTTCCAACCCTTCACCAATTCTAAATGCTTAGTTGTAAAACATTTACACATTTGGGGAGTCTTGCTTTAAATGCAGTGCTTATCTCTGGAAAAAAAAAAACCAAACAAAACAAAAACCAAAAACCAAAACAAAACCAACAAAAACCCAAAACTATGCAAAGAATAAAAAACTACTTAAAAAGTGAATGCAATAGTACAACAAAGTCATCTGAAAGTCAATTTAGAGTTAAACCCCCCCCAACTTTAGACCCAATGAATGCAAAGATAGATTTAGTGATATTTAACTATATAAAAAATTTTCCTCATTGAAAAAAAAAAAGTATTTCGGTTTGCTGACATTGTTTTTCATGGCCATAGCTATAGAATTATCTTGGTGACAGAACAATCAAATAGGTGAATATGGTAAATACTGATAGCATTTTAATTCTACAATATAATTTTTGTACATTAAAAGAAATTTTTATTGCTGAACAAAGTTCTCTCCAAAACATTTAGTGAAGCTTTTAAATCTGTGCAATGGTAACCTTGGATTTCAAATTCAAAATACAATGAAGTTCGGTTGTAAAATTAATGTTTGTGTTTCTCAATACACACCAACATTACTTAGGTAAGACTTTAAAATAAGGCTCTCCTGAAATATTGATATGGTTTCATGAGAGAGATGTATGCATGACTTATTCCACAGGAGGTAAGATATTTATTTATCTTCTTAACACAGTGGGTTTCCACTTTGCTAGAGATAAATACTGTTCTGTCAGAAAAGGGCTGTATTTTAAAAGAAGGTGAAATGATACCAATAATTAATTTCAATTACTTTTACGTGACCCAGATAAAACATCTGGGCCCTTAAAAAGTATTTAAAATTTATGTTCAGTAAACATTAAAATGATGAACCTAAAACTACAAATTGGTATTTTCTCCCTGACAGCAATCCCTAACTTCCCCCCAAGCCTGTTTATCTACATTTACTAGCTGTCTCAGGCAAATATCTAATTAAACAAAAAGGTAGCCTCACCTGTCACCTGAAACTACTACTGCAGATCATGAAAGACCATGAGGAAAAACTGATTTTTGCAACATTAGGTCAAACTTTGATAGACAACCTTACCACCTGTTTCTCTTGAATGTGATAGAAAAAAATTAGAAAATATTAAAACCTTTTTCTTTATCTTCTTTTTTTTTTTTTTGTAAACATGGGCTATGATTTTCTACTGATTATACCCTGTTGCCCGACTGAAGAGTTCTCAAGAAATGAGAACAAGCCAATGGGCTGCAAATAGTATGCAGTGATATAAAACAATCTTATCGAAATCTAAAGTAGTGTCTTTTATCAGCTTTACACTTTGTGTAAAGACTAAGATCATATGAAAGATGAAAGTGTTACATAAATACAGCAAATATCCAGGAGGGCCCCTTTTACTGAATTGACCAAAATCTGTATTCTTTCCTGTAGCCAATTTATGGAAGGTTGTGAGAAGTGAAGTGTAGTCAGTGTTAGGAGATGTCAGATTTGTTATTGGAATTTGACTTTTGAATATTACAGTATCATGGAAACGTGCACAACACTGATTTGGATGAGAGCAGAATAATAATACTTGGCACGTAATGCTTTGCATCCTCAAAGCCCTGTACAAAACAAGAACCCCCACAACACCCCTGTGAGGTAGGGAAGTATTATTATCCTTATTTTACTCATGGGAAAACATACACAGAGAGATTAAATCACTTGCCGAAACCCACAGCAGGGATGGGGTAAGAATTCATCCCTCACACTACTTCCTAGTCAATGTCAATAAACCGAAAATATCAATTTTCTCAGTAAGATTAAATACTTCATTGAGGGGTCCAAAGGCATGACACTTGAGGAACAGGAGAAAAATGAAGATTTACTTTCCATTCAGGGGTTAAAGAGAGATGCCCAAATACTGGATGTCATCTCACCAACAGGACTTCAAAAGTTGCTTCTCCTTCAGGTTACACATTTTAGCAGCAAAAGGAAAATACCAAGAAATAGATTTTGGAAAAAAAAAAAACAAACAAACAACTCAAAACACCAAAACAACCCTCCCTTCTCCTACCCTTACTAATTCAAACAACTTTTGAAGTTATCTTCACAGCCCTTACCTTTCTGAATTCAGTTAGGTATCTGAGAACATGCATCCTCCTCATAATATACAGTACAGTGGCTCAAAAGTTTATTGGAAAAAAAGGAATCTAAATCTTCAGATTTCTCCAGACACAGACAGGAGGCATTTATTCCTTTACTTCTTTCTCATTAAGCAACCATCCATTCATTTTATTTTGCAACACCAATCTGATATTTCCACACCAATAAAAAGAACGAATTGGGGAGAGGGGGGAAGGGAACACGACCAAATTAATTATTGCAGCACTGATTTCATAGCATTTTCTCATGCAGATGGATCTTTCATTTTTAAAACTGTATCAGCTATAGCATTTCTATTAAATATATCAAAGTATATATATTTAATTGAGCTGGGAAAGCCAAGTTTACAAATTTATTTTTTTTTTAAAAACCGCCAGCATTCCCAAAGCTTTAAAATATTAACTGTTCAGATTTTGGAGAAAAATAATGAATGGGTCAAAATAGGGTATTTGGTTAACCAGCTCTGGTGTTGCAAATCTCATGTACACTCAAAGCACTTCTTACAAACAAGAACTGCAGAACTAAACTAACCTCGGTCTGCGGTCACAATCCTTTGGTAAGGATGGACACGCATATCGTGCCTTCGAACTTTAGTAGCCACCGCACCTAGTTAAATTGCAATTACCAAGACAAAGTTAGAAAACATTCACAGAAAACATTAACAGCAGGTTTATCAAAATGGATTTAAATGATCATTAACTACAAAAGTTCATTTTAAGAAAAGCAACAAGTTAAGGCACAGTAGTTTCAAATCTTAATCTTAAAAGGAAGTTTATCTGTGCAGATTAATATTGCATTTATTTTAAACATCCTGGCCTTAACCTGTTTAATCCATTCATTTACAATCCCAAAATTACAGTATTTCATGAAATCTATTAGACCCAAGCACATTTAAGCTTTACTAGTCACATATTCACTGAAGTGCCTTTCTTGCAGCAGGACTCTTTTAAATAATGCCATCTTTTAATACTGACAATTATTTGCTAACCTTAAGATCACTTCCAGTTCTACCACAAAAAAAAAGTTTTAAAGCAATTCTTCAAGCCTACAATTGTGATTTTTAACCTTTAAGTGAATAAGTATGAACTGCAATGAATTAGGTGATTAGTAAAGCAAACACTATATAGAACACTTAGCAGTCAGTATACTACTATACACTCATAAATTACAGCTACTCTGTAATAACAGGACCTAATCCAAATTAATAGCACTATTTTATTTTAAATCTATGTGCAAAAAAGTGCAAGTAAGTCACTGACTGCTAGGCCAAGCTTTTTTCAAGGCTGCTGAAACTAAGCATTTGTTAAAATTCAGATCTGATGAAGGATCAGTTAAGACCGTTCTTGAATTCTTAGCCTTTCGTTGGGAAAGCCATACCTGAAGATAAAAGGAAGGGAATTAAAAGTTAGTCACCAACTAAAATTTGATCCCAACACCAAAATCCCCCAAAATACTGATAGGGATGCATTTCTCTGCCATTTTTAACAGAATTATTTTAAGACATTTTAAAGGTCCACCATGAAAATGGACAAAATCCTATAAATGAGAATGAGCGTGTAACAAAATAAAACTCAATTAAAAACTAATTTAATTCAATTAACTCTATGCAATTGCTCAGACAATAGAGCAGATGTATTAAGAGTTATCAAATATATGCAACTTAAGTGGGAGTGTGGGGGTATCGCCCCCTTTTCCTTTTTTAAGTAACATTTTTTAATGAGATCTATTTTGGGCAATCCACCTCACACAGCTAAGCCCAAGAGTATGCAATGGTTTCAGATACCATTTTAGGCGTAATTTTCCCCTCCTCTCTCTTCATAGAAAATCCCGTGAGAAATCCAAGTTCCCTGCACTGTATTAAACTACTACTCTGGAAAGATGTATTTCTTTACTTGCTATTAACTGAACTCGGGAGAGGGGTTTGCTCCTACCCAGCAGCTGACAGCTACTCTGCTGAACTCTGTAACTGTGACTTTTCCCCAGGATGTTTCACAAGCGGACTCACAGACTGGGGGTAGAGAAGCTAGGGAGAATATTTATATGTTTGTGGGAAATTAATAAACTATATAGTTATCATATGTTCACTGAATTTTGGCTATGGGGTAACTGACAACAACCATAAACTCCTCAAAGACAGACCTCCTGCATACTTTTGTCCTAACAGAATTTTTATTAATGATTCACTAATCCTGCAAGACAGGATACATATTATATATAATATATATACAAAATATGGAAACATGCACACATACAGATAACTCACCAAGTATCTGTCACGTGAAACACTGATTTTTTGCAATACTTTCAACAAAATATTGACTTTGAACCTTATTGTCCAGTCTTCATTAGAGATGTTTAGAATTTGTGTAAATCAATAACTGCGACTGAACAAACTAAGATCAAAGTCCTATAAAATCAACATTATGCAGCACCAAGGTCATATGCAATTCAGAACAAACTAAAGAGAAAAAATTATTTAGATTCTGTAGAGGGTAGGGAAGGAAGAAACTATGGTAACTGCTTGCTCCATATTGACCAGTTAACTGAATTGTCATGGTTGCTTTATCATTCTTGCCTTCACACACCAACTCAGTGGTCTGAAATATTAGGAATGATGGGCATTTCAATGCAATGTATATAAAAGAAGCCATCAGTAGAGTGGCTAATTTTATCATACTTTAGTCAGAACTTGGTTTGCTTCATATTCATTCACTGAAATTATTTTCTGCTCACAAAACGATTTACAGCTTTCTGACACTGAGGAGAGATTTATCAGTTGCGTACTAAATAAAGCAGCAAAAACTCCAACTCAGAAAAGACCTTTCCACTCCATCCAGTTTTGCTACTAAAACAATATAGCAAAATAAGAATCTTCCAAAGATTGCTGGACGTTATTTTATTTTAAAGAGAATACAAATAAATCTGGTATTTATGGCAGCTCAAATGACAGGCAACAGATGTCTATTTAGCTTTTTTTGCCTATGTATCCACCATCTAATGTTATACAAACATTAAGATTTTTTTCAGTAATCTTATTAATATAAACAAACACACACATTCAAGAATGCAAAATATGTTTGAAATGTTCAAGAGCTGCACCATTTGAGTAGTTTTGATATACCCAAGTTAGGCTTTTGCTTCGAATCTGTTTCTTTGAGCTCCATGACCTCTACTTTGCAAATAAAAGCATAAGCAATACAGTCTCCAGTCATCCATGTATAAAGATCTTACCTAATACACCACTAGGTTCAATAGGATACTCAAGGATTGATGTAGCTGGTGCCAGCGTGTAGGGGTATTCATATGGTGTGTAAATTAAACCGGCTTCGGGTCCAGGTGGAACTATTGCAGCAGTGGGATGAGGAGTTCCGTTTGGCATGACAGCGGTTTGTATTTGTCTGATCAAAGGCATTATGGTAGGGCCAGCTGGCGTAGGGGTACGCAGGGCAGCTGGTGGGAGAACAGGCGCAGGCCCAGTAATAATCCTTGGAGCCTGGGCTGTTGCTGCAAGAGAAAAGGCAAGGGCTGCTACAGTAAGCAAAGAAATTCAGAGGAAAGTATGGAGATAGCAGTACAAAACGTGGAAAGAATGGGAAGAAGGGGAAAAAGTAGGAAAGAAGAAAAATAAAAGGAAATCATTAGTACATGCGCTGATCACACAGTGCCAAAGCACACCATTCAAATGCAAACAGCTTTCCATTTTCCAGTGTGATTAAGTATGAACATGCAAAATAAAAAAGCCATTATAAAACAGTGAGGTAGATTTCTCAAACAGGTTACACAGCACGAAAGCTCCGTTTAGACCACATTTCTTCATTTATGCTATCAAGACTGCATGAGACTGAGATGCATGCAGGAAATACAAGGGAAATACTGTCACAAATACAAAGAGTACAAAATTTAGTGCATCTACGAGTCCACAGACACTCAGTTATGCAGAGCTGCTGTATGAGTCTACAGTTTTTATATGACTTAAAATTTTATTTAAACATATATACAATTCCAATTTCCAGGATCAGTGAAGCGAAAGTTGACCCAGAAACATGAATCAATCCTCTCCTACTCTAGCACGAATATAATAGACTCAAATGTGATTTCCATATCAAATTTCACCAAAAAAAAAAAAAAACCAAACTTTCTTTGTACTAGAAATTTACTACAGCCTTGCTTAATTTAAAAAAAATAGATTTTTTTGTTTTGTTTCAGCGGGTTTTGTTTGTTTGCGGTGGCTTAATTTGGTTTTTTTAAGTGGTGCTAGCATGTTTCATTAAGTGTTATTTCAAGCCTGTTGGCACACCAGATGAACAACAACTTAAACACTAACACATCTGCTGGTAACAGTCAATCCTAAAGGGTTATAATTTATGGATTTCTGTGCACTACTGTTGATCTACATTGGTTTGATTAACTTATGGGTGGCCTGACAAGAGAAATGTGGTAGAAGTTTTTCAGATATTTTATCATTATTTTTTAAACAAAAGTGCTCAGATAATTTAAAAAAAACCCTCAAACTTTTCCTTTCTTGAACAGAAATAAAGTAGTATGGCTTCAACATGTTCAACTTTTCAGTAAAATCAAAATACAAAGAGTAAAATTGTCTTACTATGAAAAAATGAGTATTAGTGTGGAAACCTCTAGTCAAAAAATAATAATTCTATCTTCCTGCCTACACTGATACAATAGACCAATGGGAACAGATCAGACAAAGAAGTTGTTCAAATTAATACAGAGGTTTCTATGCAACAGTTTACATCAATTTAAGCTATTCTGAAAGCTATTTTACTCATAAATTTTCAACAATTTAGAGACTAACATATATTTAAAACTGATTTAGCTTCAAATATTATAGCGTTCATTAGAGTTGAAAGATTTAACATTGTCATTGTAGTGGTAAAAGCCCTTCCTTATTCCTTTTTTCAAATCAGAATAATAACACTGGTGAAAGCACTCTCAAATTGACCTAACTGCATTCCAATCTTTAAACATATTCAACATTGAAATGGTGACTGTGTGGAGAAAACAAATTTGCAAATATCAGTAGGCCCTTAGTGAAAAGACCGGTTTAACTGTGCTTACATTTGACATCTGTATCACAGCTACAGCAAAAATTTAATTTGGAAAAGGAGCTACATTTTCCAAAGGAGAAATTAGATTTTCAACTAGAGAAAATAATTGGTATCACACATAATAGGTATATGCTTTCATTAGTAAGTGCGTGTAATTGATTTTCAAGTGCAAACTTGTGCATACATGCGTTTGCAAAAGCATTTTCACACAAATGTAATGGAAGTAATCGTAAAAATGGCTTGTTACATCACTGATCCCTGTGAACTCAGCTGTGAAATCAGGTGATGAATTGTTGGTAAAACATAACATTGGGGGTACGCATGCAAGCAAGATGAAAGGAAGGAATGTAATACAGAAAAATCTATTCACAGTATCCTCAACATCTATAACATTTTAAAATTAAATCTCTAAAATTGAAAAGGAGTCTATTGTCCTTAAGGATGCATTAGGGAAAAAAATTTGTACAATAGGAAAATCTGGCTCAAGGGCTGAAATTTTTTATACTATGCATTTGTAAATGTTTCAACCTAGACAACAAAAAAAGGAGGGGGGAGGGCAACGGAAAAAAACCCCTCCAAACTGACATAACTTATCACCAAAAGATCTTTTCCAGCAGCTACCTACTATTTTGTTGGGTTTTTACTGCATTCCAATTCCCCAACATAGTTGCCACTGTACACTTTCCAAAAAGTATCTCTAAGAATCAAAACCTGCAAACATTACTATGGCATTGACCCTTGAGCTTATGACATGCTTACGTGATTTGATGTTGGCATCTCTGTAGGTGCCATTCAGAATTGCAAGCTCCATCAGCTGCATCTTTTTAAGGCTGTCTTCTCCTTCTGCCTGCAAATGAAAAGATAGGAAGAATTCAGGATTATGAATTCAGTAGTGCACAAGATCTAAGGGACCTAGAATAAAATGCCTTCAAGCAAAATACCTGCTTACGATTAGTCACAAAAAACAGCAAGCTTTGCTAACTTTTCCTTGAAATTAAGGGCAAGCTGGCTGTTGTCAACATTAAGTCATGCTGACAAACATGTTTAAAAGTGTTTTGGAAAAGAAAGCTTCATAACAAATCATAAAAATAGAGTTAAGTGTAAGTTGTGCTTGACAGAAATTGTTTAAGGAAATGTCTCCTCAAATATGTGTTCAGGTACTCCTAAAGGTATCTTTTAAAAAATTGTATTATTGGGCCAGAGGAAGAATAGGCATCACAGATTTTAAGCACTGCAATTTATTGTAACTTGCTCCACTATAGTTGACTATAGTCAACTGGAGGTGGGGCAAACAAAAATAAACAACAAACTTTGAGCAGCTTTCCAGACAGGATATTGACAAACGTCCTAACGCTGAATGCCTAATTCTAGCACATGTAGATGTATTCTGATGAGGATATAACCACTATTTACATAGCATACATTATTCTCAGTTTTTCTTCAATATAAATTACTTCCCTGAAGTTATCCACTCCACTGCTATCATGCAGGTTGCGTAAATATTAAGTAGTGTTTGGTAAAAAAGGGCTCACTTTTTCAGTTAATAACAAAACATGTCAAGTAGTATAATTTCAGTTTTAACACCTGGTATTTTCTGACCTGTCTTTCCAGAAATACTACCATTTGTTTAGTCTACACTCTAACATGCAGAAAACACAATTATGATATCAGAAACCCAAGAGAGATGGTCAATGTCTACTTCCATGTCAGGTTACCCCTTGCTTCTTGTATAGAATGCCACTGCTGAAATTCTCAGATGCAAAAAAGGGCATCTTCACTGTCAGCTGCACTGCATTCTTCCTTTGCTAAACTGCATTTCTTACATTTTTACTTATCTATTCACAAAATATTTTGCAGGTATTTGGAATAGCATTTTCCAAGTTAATGGGAACCTGTATAATAACATACTGTGCCATCCACTCTGAAAATCTGAAGTCTAGTTTCAGAGAGAGTTGTTCACCTCTCTTAGGCTACAGCTCTTACAGAGGTTTGAACTCAGATTTCCAAGGGCATGAGTGATTACAAAAACACATAATTAAAAGCCACAAAGAATAGAAATCAGCACCAATAACTGTGTCTACTAAAGCACAGTACCAGTGAAATGTATCTCAAAGTAGTTATGAGTTAGCATAACTAACTCATAGCAGTGTTCCATATGCATAGGGAAATATATTTTCAGGCTAGTTTGCAGCAAAGTACTATCATGCATACTTTACTCCCAAACTAAAGATAAGGAATTTACTAAATTACAAGACAAAAATAGTTTTAAAATTTTATCTAAGCAAATACAGTACTTATTGTGAGACGTGGTCAAGGGCCACCACACCTTGCAATGAAAATTTTAACAGCTGATTTTTACCAACAACATAAAATGGTAAGATGGGTCAACACCAAATTTCTTTCAGATGTCAGAAATTGAAAGTCCTAACTGTATACTGAGGATTTGCATAAACACCTAGATTACCAAACAGTAATAATTTATGCTGTTGTTAAACATTCTGAATGTACTGAGAATTAGACATTTTCTTTACATATTACTGTATTACAGACCAAGCTGGTACTAATACTGAAAAAGTAAATGCACATTCAATTACCATTTTAGCTACAAATTAATTGTAAGGTTAAGTACTGTACTATCCAGAAACCTCAGACTCCACAGCCACTAAAATGAGACCCTCTGGAATACAAAATATACCAATTCTAGCAAGCTTAACATGACATACTCAGAACAGAGTTACATTTTAAAAGTAAAATTTTATCTTCTGTTTTTAAAAGAAACTCTTATTTCATTGCATCTTTGCTGATAAATTACTTAGGCAATCATGACACAATAAAAACAATTTCAAATCTATCTCCCTACCCAGACCTGACAAATTTTTGTCATTCTGGATATACCTTATCTAACTTTGTTAGCAATAAAGATTTTCTTTTTACCATTGATTCATCTTTTCCCCTCCCCCCAAAACAGTTACACTGTTATTGGCTTTTTGTTTGTATTCAGGTATTTATTTATTTGAAAGTGTGCAACAAGAAAACTTCCTCACAATGTCAGCTGCCTCTCCCATACAGTTCCATTAATGTTACTAAAATTGCTCACTTCCTCCAAATAAGGCTTTAGGTGATTGATTTACACCATTAATAAGTCTCAGTAAATGCTGAATCTTACATTCCACTTGATGGGATAATTTTAGTAACTCTAATCCCAGATTTTGCACCACAGTGAATATTTCCCAATCTAACTATTTATAGGATAATAATTTAGACAGAAATTATTTTTACCCTTCTGACATGCCCAAAAGAAGCAGTTATAAGTCTAAGTAATTATTCTTACTTTGAATCTTTAACATTTTCCTGTAGGTCACTATTCCTTTCTATAAAAAATGATGCTGCAATTATCTAGGTTTTACAAAGTATGTTTATGAAAACAATAATGGACTTCATCAAACAAAGCAAACCAAGTCCTTGTCTTTTATTTTTGAGATTTACTTCTCTGGACTACTGCTGTTGATAAACTTCTTTTAAACTGACGCCAAAACATTGCTTAAAACTTTTCCTTAAAGACTGTCAGTAAAAAAATCAGAGATGTAAGATGTGGACTTGCATTATCAGACATTAACACTAACTTTTTGACTTTTGGTACTTTGATTTTTAAAGCACTTATGAGATAGAAAAAATCCAACCCAAACAAAACCCCAACCAAACCACTTTAAAAACACCTTTAACGCTGACCACAAGGTCATCGTTCCGACTCCTCCCAGAAGATGGCACTGTTTATTATACAATACTATCTCCTTAAGACCCGGGTGCTTAGCACTATTTGCACCACCCTACTGGTGGTGCTTAAAATCCTGCCACCCCCTTGCACCCTAAACTTGCAATAGTCAGTTGCTACATCTCCTCAAGGTGAAGTCAGAGAAGTGGTCAGGACCCTTTCAGACACGCTGTCATGTCCTACATTCTCTGGCATCAAGATTTCCACTTGAACATCATTCACCAATAGCCAAGACCTCAAATTTCCAAGAGCTGGGACAGAGCAAGAGGCACACGCTGACAAAAGATCGAGTGAGGCACAGGACTGGATCTATCTTAGCCCCAGGCATTTCTGCAGGCACTCTCTGTTAAAGCAAAGAGAGGTTGCATCAGGGATACAAAGGCAATCTCTAAAGGGACAGTACATTACCTGTACATTAGCTGCAACAAAGCTCAGTCATTTGTAGCAAAAGGAAGCTACTTTGAGCAAACATCAATAAGGTCACTTAAAGCCAGATTTGCATTACTAAGTTGAAGCTCAAGTGATTGCCTCAAACCTCTCATCCTCTTAAGTCTCCAGTGCTTTCCTTTTATTTATCATGTACAATATAACATGCAGATTAAGAAAAAAACCCCTTAAATGGTATCTTCAAACATGATTGTTTAAATGTAAGCACTTGCAACTGCTCACTGAATACAAATACCGAAGAGATGCAAGTAGTAAATCCTAACAAAGCCAACTGTGCACAGACACCAGCGGGTACTGATTTTTAAACACATGGCTCCCATACTCCTCACAGCAGCTCAACTCTACTTGGGTTAGCAATAAATAGACCTAAAGGAGACCAAAGGCCAGTGAGAACGATCATTTTAAGTAACTCGCTTTCCAGTCTTTATCAGAGTAGGATTAATAGTATCAAGGCTCGAAACACTAGTAACAAGTGCCACCTATGTGAAGTCTCTGGGGAAACACTTCCTAAATTTCAAACTAAATACACAGCGCTGACCATACCAATGCCCAGTTACCCCAACTGTCTCACCTACACTGAACAAAACTGACAATTTCACAAAAAATTAAAAAAAAAAAAATAAAAAGAAAAAGGAAAAACATAATAAACTGGTATTAGTAAGAGCTTGTTTCATGTCATGAAATGGGAGGCTCAGATAAAACACCAACGAATTCTTTTCCTTATCAGTGTCCAAGCTGTACTTCAACCTCGGATATTCCAAGATCCCCAGAAAATCCTTTTGTTTAACTAATGCTTCTGAAATTATTTTTAGGCACTGAAATGCCTCAGATTCTCACAGACACACAGTACACCCTGAAGAGTATCATATGGTTTGAACTTATTTGTGTACAAAACATACACACAACTAGATACATATGTTATCAAAGTGGAAGACAGACAGGCATGCGGACTCCAAATGTAAATGCCTTCACTGTGCTATGTTGAGGAAGGACTTCAGAAGACGACATCAGTTTTCAGAGGTGACAAGTAGACTGTTAGATTCTGTGTACAGTCAACTCTGAGAAACCTGTAACAAATTACAGTAGAGAAGAAAGGTACTATCTTAAAATAAAAGAAGGACCAAGCAGCAACATTTATGACAGAGCTGAGATCCACAAGCCAGCATCCAGCAGAGACAGCCAGTGCCCACACTGCCCTGCCATACTGCCGCTGGATCCAAAAGGAACATGACCGCAGCTCACTTAATTCAGAAACCAAACAATCCACTCATTTGTGTGATAGCAGCAATGCTGTATCCTGACAGAGCTCCTTGAGCCTCACAGGCTTACCCAGCCAAGTCTCAGAATGTACTCCAATTCTCATTAGTATCAACACTGGAAGGGAAGGCTTTCAACATATCTATACAAACGTGGATACTTTCCCCCTTATAATGCTCAGTTTCCTTTTAAAGTAACTGCTTTGGAAAACGTAACAGATACATTTTTTTCCTAAAAGCTTAAACAAATAGATACACTTATTTAGGTGATATTAGTGAATTTCACTGATAGGCTAGCTTCCAAATGTCATGCATTTTGGATGACATTTTTGCAAGCCTGTCACATCCCTGCACTTCAGCTGAATTCTCATGAACTGAAGTGAGCTCAGCCCTAGGAAAGGCAGCAGACAGTTTTACTATCTGGCACCAAATGCAGCCAAGTCTGGCTTAGGTTAAGGGATCAGTCCTTTATAAGCTGTTCCAGGGCTGTCCTTTAAGTCTCAGAGCAGGAGCAGCAAGTGGGAAGAGGAAATTGTGGTGAAGTAAAACAATGGTTACATCAACTGCAAACACAAAGGCCAAAAAACAATCCACCTTCCCCTGCCAAAGGCAGCAGGCCTGTCCCAACAGGCTCATGGGAAGAACGATCAGGCAGCCTCACCAATACCAGAGCACCAAAGAGCACTTACCTTCCAAGCACCTCAGCAACCTCTCACGAAGACCTGCCTTCCTGCCGGCCCCACACTACTGCTGGTTAAAAATCAACACTCAACAGCAGCTTTGCACCCATCCTGCCACCCTCAGAGAACTCTTCCAGCTACCACATTTTGTGTAAGTCCATATGCTTTCCTACACATTTACCTTAAGTAGAGAATTCTTTCAGTAATACATTATACTTTTCAGTAGCAGGTAAGATATTAAATAATTTTACACACACTCAAAACAGAAGGGCAGAGAACATGGCAGTTATGGAAAAACACTATATTAATGAACAAGATGATATACTTAACATTCTTCCTCAAACAGAAAAGTAATTTATAATTGCCACAAAAAATAAACAACTATTTCACCACCTGGAAATATACACATTAAATACGAAGACTTTAATTATTCTTTAGACTGCCCATCTGTATCATATAAGCCACCTGCAATTTATTAATTTAATACCAATTTTGGTAAAACATAATAGCACCACTGAAATATTTTACTGTCATTGATCTTATCCTGCTTATCCAGGTGGCAGTGCTGCTCCTCAGGGGTCTGTCACCCTGCCCTCCCTCAGTCCCCAGCTGCCACACAGCTGCAGCCTGGATGTTTGCACTGTGACACTAGTTGGATCCTCCGGGCTCTAGAATGCTTTTATCTCCCTGACAGAGAAAAATGTTCCACTGCAATTCACTTGTAGATCAGTAAGTATTCCTAACATACCATGCCCCAGTCAAACAGTCTTTACACATGAATGTCTCTATTCAGGGCCAAAACCCTGCCATTCATAATTTATAAACAAAAAACCTTAGAAACAATATACTACAAATTCCTGGATATACACATATTAAACCAAAAAGCAATCTCAGGCATCAATATATTTTAAAATGTACTATAAAGGCTAACACATGTTGGAATTTTTGAAGCTAAAGGATATGCAGTTACAATCTGTATTTAGAAGGTCTTTTTTAATTCCTAAGGTGTTGGAAGACTGATGTATCTATAGCAACAAAATCCCAGGCAAGATGGCAGGTAAACAGATGTAAAATACAAAAATCAGCTTTCTTAAAAGACTCTGAATGGGACTACCTCTATTAATCAATTATTTACTGCAAGAGATTAGATTTCACTTTTGTAAATGCTTTTAGTTCTGCTAAATTATTCTTTTACTCAGTATTAAAACAATACATCTCGTGATTCCTTTCCCTCAAAAAAATCTGGCAAAGACCTTCAAGATTCCCATGCCCAGAATGTAAATATTGATAGTTAGAAGTTGTTGGTAAACATACGTAACTTAGACTTTCTCATCCTTGGTTATACGCTTCCCAGGGCGATGGAGCAGAAAGTGTTCACCATAGCTTTGTTTGAGCTCAGCAGTATTTGCCAAAGAGGTCTCTTCTGGCACAGTTTGGCAGCTATTCTTATATTGTATGAAACTTTCCCATACACTTTTGAGACAGACTTCCAGACCAGCCATATTTCTGGAGAGTCCTCTATGTCATCAACAATACTATGGCACTGAATAGGTGGTAAACTATAGCCCAGTTATTTCTCTATTTCCTTCTCAACACTGTTGCATATTGCTATGTCTAGGAGGACAGGCAAAGATAAATTAGCATCATTATTTCTTCTGGGCAACACAGTCTGCTTATCTTTTCCAAAGCAAGCTCTCAGTTCAAATGATATGCAAAGAAGACCGTGCTGTTTCACTTGAAAAATTCATTGGTCATAATGTTAAAGATACACTAGGGGGAAAAGGCAGCGTATCTTCTTACACTTCACATCACCTTATCTGACATATCCCTGTTTAATCATGATACTTGGCTCACCGGTAATATTTTTTAGAGTCCGTATGCCCTCCCTCCCCAACTTTCCATTTCTGCAAGAAGAAAATACAGATAAGGCACAGAAAATCTGCATGAAGTGCATTTTATAAGCCAGGATGAAATACAGCATCAGTGGAACTTGCATGTTTGCTTCATCATGTACCTCATATACTAGCTGTTAACACACTGGGTGGGGAGAATAACCAGCAGCATTCTGATTGACCTTAACAGATTTTTATGTCTGTCCTAACATTTCTTCAAGACAAATGTGATGGGTTCATATTTAAATCAACACGGTTTTGAGCTGTCAAGGAAAAAAGGTCCCTTGGATAAGTTAAATTAGACACTCAACAATACTCAATTTCAGAACTTGCTTTTTGCCAAGTGTTTCTTTTTTTTTTAAATTATAATTCCTCTTTTCTTTGCAAGTCTGTTTTAATGTTGTTAGGAAAATCAGTAACAAGAATCTCTACATGCCACACACAACAGCTTTAGCAATTCATAAGGCTCCAGAAGAGGAATGTATCTTTCATGACACATATATATACACATACTAAACCCCAAAATACCCTGAAGGAAAAAAACCCTTACATTTAAACAGTACCATCCAAATTATTCTTAAAAAGACAGAATTATAATCACCGATTATTCTGAGTTCAAAGGGAGTCACAAGGATCATGAAGTCCAGCTCTTAAGTGAATGGCCTATGGAGGGACTGAATCCACAACCTCGTCATTATTAGCACCCACGCTCTAACCAACTGAGCTAATACATTCAGATTTGTTAGCGTAGACATCTGCTGATATTTCTATTAAGATTCAAATGAAATATCTATCAATAATGTGATCTAAAGCATTAGACCTATTTTTAGCAATGTGCATGCCCAGTTAAAAAAACTTTCAGAGCTGAACACTTTATTTTGGTAATTCTGGAACTCTAGACATTCAAAATTCCTCCTCACTGAAAATGGGAGGTAAACTATAAGCACACTGAATTAGATAGCAAGCCTGTGGCACAAATTTCCCACATATGTCTCTAACAGCAACATCCTGCGTACCACGAACATCCTAGGAATCTGAACAGAGAACACAAACACATATTATGCAAGTCTTTATTCCAGCTGTAGCCTTTGGAAAACATGTCCATTATGTTTTAAATTTGTTCCCACCCAGACATAATAAAAGTAAAAAAAATGACATTTCATATCAAATTTAGTAACAAAGAAAGAACATGAGAAGTCTCTCTTTTTAGACCAACAGAAGAAAACTAACTGCTGGTGACAAGGAGCACAAAGACTGTTGCTGTGAATTAGTACACATCTTTCAAGTGTACCTTCTCTTACGTGTTTCATTAAACACAGGATTCAGGGTTGCAGACTACCATATGGGAATTCAAGCTGCAGTGGTAATTTTTAAGACATTTTTATATCCAGCTTGATATATCCTCAACATGTAATACTAATTAAAACAAATTAGTGCATTACAATAAAGGGTAAACCCATCAATGTTTAGGCTTCTCCAATTATTAAATACTAGTATTCAGGGAGCAGTGGTCTTCCAATAGCTTCTTTGACTGTCACACTTGTTTCTCCAGTCACATTTTCAACAGAAATCGTAACAGCTAAATGCAATTAAAAGAATTGTTTCTGCATTTCACCTACAGTCGCTTCTGTAAAATGTCTGCATGAATTGTTTTATTTTCAAAGTAACTGTCTTCTGCACACACGTAACCTCTAAGGTGGAGTCATCTAATGACTGTTTGACTCAGAACTCTGTATAAAGCTACCATCTAGAGAAATAATATGTTTTTAAAACACAAGATGCCCCAAAATTCAACAATTTTTTTTCTTAATTTCTAATCCAGTTAAGGAAACAGAACATTGAAAATTTAAAAGGAGCTACACACGGTATATACTTGCAGTAATTCTCAACAGCCGCTAAAAAGTGAATGAGTACTAAAAGCTAACAATTACTTCCAACTGCTTACAAGTATATGATCAGCCCACAGCTCTGTTGAATCTAACATCACATATGTGTCTTATGTGCACTTTACTGGTACTCTAATACCAATGTTTAATTACTGTTCAAAAAATCGAAGTTAGCTCTTCCAGAAACACCACAGATGCCTTTCCTGTCCTTGAACTCCCAGAGCTGATGAAGTCCAAAAGGAGGGCGTAGTAATATTCTGACTGGTCGGTTTCCTCCCTTATACGGCTGCTAAAATCCACTTTCACACAGCTTAAAAATACAGAGAAGTGAAAAAACTAATTGTGTGCATTCTCTTTAGGGGACAAATATGTCAATCATATGACCTTCTGTTTGAAGGCTCAGGCTGCTCAAGGCAGCATGTTGCTAGGGAGAAGGCTTTCTTTGCTATTTACTGAGCTTTCTTTTAAGCTTTTAGAGACCAGCCAACCCTTATTTTCCACAGACAGGAACAAGAACCCAGTGCTGCCTAGCAGAGGCCAGCACAAAGGCCCTTTGAGGAGTGCCTCTTCCCCACGGAGCCAAACCATGGCTGGGCACACCTTACCACGTTACCTCGTTCGCAGGCACAGCCCTAACCTGTGGCTATTGCAATGGGAAGTGACCTTTCTGTCCCCAAGAAGGAAAGGCAAAGGCAAGCAATTCCTGCTGCTGAAGGCTGCCATTAGGAGCGTGAGATGCAGGAGCAGCCACATGTTGGGAGTTGTCCATCAGTTAAGAGCATCAGCTAGTGAAGCACATCTCTGATGTTAAACCAACTCCAGCTAGCCCTGCAGTCACATAGGAGCTGAGAGAAGGCATAGAAGTTTCTCCTATCAGTTTGTATCATTAATTTATTTCTACACAACAAATTGAGCATTAAAAATATTTTTAAATGCCTTATAAAGTCTCAATTAGCCAAAATACTTTTGACATCTACAAGTATTACATAAAAATATACATGCAACAGATTTTACTTTTGTAATCAATTCCATTAATCTTAGCAATTTTAGTTACAAAAGATTAGTGGACTCTTAGTAAATCATTAAAAATCATGCAACATACTTCAGTTTCTTGTAACTACTCCAGAATAACAGAACTGATGATAATTTGACTTTTTTTTTTAATGCAGTCACATAATTTTCTAGTGTAATCATCCAAAATAATTCAAACATATGCAAGTCTGATTTTAATTATTCATCACAGTTCTCAGAAAAAAAAGTGGAACTCAAAGCTGGAGTAAGACCCATTGGTTGTGTCAAAGAAAATTAAACCAGCTTCAAAACATTTCAAGATATTCACCTCTTGGGCTTTGGGAATTTATCACATACCTAAAGGTCAGTTTTTGTCATCCATATTTTGATAAAAAAGAACCACCTATTTTTCACAGTGTAGTAACACAAAAGCAGTTTCTTATGATATTCCACTTTGTATATGAAATTTCATTCTGCTACATATTGTAAGATCAGATTATAAATACTTATTATTGAAAGTAGGGGACATCAACAGCAAAAATAATTTAGTTGTGGAAGTATTACTAGTGCTTTAAAAAAACTCTGACCATTCTGAAAAATAAGATACCATCAGAAGTGTTTTCTGGAGTCTGCAGTAAAACCTACATTTTTTTTCTTCCTGCTCAAGACTATTCAGATGCCTTGCATAAATAACAGTCTACCAGTTTTGTATGTTGGCCATGTTTCAGAATTCTGTCTCTCACAAGTAAGTACAGGTAATGACAGTTCACATATAGAAATGAGACTGTAGTATAACAAACATGATGTAGTCTTGTATCCAGAAGGTACTGGGATCATGAGATCAGACTAGAGACTTGCCAAAATAAAAAACTGTTTAACCTGACCAGAATTTCTTCATTTCTTTTTTCCTAAAATACTACATTACCAGAACCTACTAATTAGAATTTGTTTTCTATACATGATAAGACAATTAAGTTCTTTAAGTGTAATTTTCTGTCCTAGAATGAGAGAAGTATATATCAGGCCTATCTTAAATAATTAATTTCACCATTCTTCCCTACTGTTCTACACACTAATTTAAAAATCTGTCTCCTCAGCAGACACAGACACTCAAGTAACCATTTAGCACGACTCACAGTATAAATTTTATCAAATTTCACTGCAAATTAAAGGCTATACTGTGGGGGGGGGAGTGGAATCCAGACTTCTGTGCTTCTATTTGTTCCTGATCTTTGCTTGTTTTATAGTGTTGTATCTGGACAGCTTGCTACAGACTCTGGATCAGATATTACACCAAAACTGTATGCAATAGTTTTCCTTTTGCATTTTCTAAGCAGCTGAATACCTGAACTGTGGCTGAAACAAACCACAGTCACTGAGCCATCCTGTATCTATGCTGTCATGTCATGCTCAGGAAATCGCTCTTGACAGGATACTCCTGCAATATTTCTATGCAGCATCTTCCTTCCAGCCTTCTAACTAACCTTAAATTCCAGACACATATTGTATGACCTTTGCAGAGAAAAAGCAATGTTGATAGTAAAAGTATTAATCCACCCTAGTAACACCCCACCATTTCAGTGGTAACAATTTCTTTCTGGTGCCTTGCCCATCACTCTCACTCCATACTGTATTGTCAACTGCATATTGATATGTGATTTCCACCTGCTTTCAGAATAATCCTTGAGTCCTTGTTATACAAGTAAAACTTGTCCCACTTCTAGATTTCCTCCTCGATTATTCACATCTATCTAAATCTGCTTAAATATTGTTCAGACACTTTGGTTCTCTAAACATTTATTGTTCTAATCCAACCATTAAGAGAAACAAACTCTTTATAGAGTTAGATGTTAGAAATATGTACAATTAAATAGTCTTTCAGAGAATTACAGAGCAGAATTATACTTTCGTATTTCAGTAGATAAGGTGCACACCCATAAGCAAAAGCAGCTTAAAATACATTTTCTACAACAGGATAAATCACCTTAGTGCCTCTTAATCTCCTGAGCTTCAGAATCTCATGAATATTTCAAAATAATACCTAAAATTTGCATAGTCTCTAATTTTATGGACTATATTCTTATACATAGCACTTGGCAGTAAAACCTTCTTTAATGTGTGTAAAAATTATACATAGGGGAAAAAAAATTCAAAGCCCAAACCAGAATAAATTTATTTTAAGCTTTCGTCTTAAAATACAGATATGGCTTTAGCCATCAACGCGCTTGTAGCAAGCGTGGGTAGAACCCTTCTCAAATCTTCGTTTGCGAAGCCTAGCCATGATGATGACAGATATGGCTGAAGCAAACCCTAAAAACTGATGCAAATTTTGGGATACTAATGAGAGTAACTGAAAAATATTCATTTACCCATCATTAATGAGTACAGACAAATGAAGTCCTTTTCCTTAAGTCAAGGGAAATATGGACAACAAAGGTACAAAAGGTGTGAAAAGCAAGGCATATAATTCTGAAGTGATTCAAATAAATGGATAAATTAATGGAATTTTGTTTCCAGAATGTGTAAAAATAAGCTGCTGTGCATCAGTGCATGACTGAGTTCAGAAAGCTTTGAAAAACTTTTTCAGACTTTGAAAAACAAACAATGGAATGGGAATCGATCAGATGGAAAACTTAGGGAGGATAATTTCAGAGGAAAGAAGTTTAGGTAAGTTTACCTAGAAAATACAACAGTCAGTTCTGGAATGCAAAAAATTAAAATGCTATTCTTAAGACTTTTACCCAGACTACAAATTAGTTCTGGATGATTAGGCTGAGGTTTTACATTGCTGTCAAAGGAGTCAAAAATTCTTTTTCAAGATGTAAAAAGCCTCTCAACTGGCACTCCTATGGTACTTCAAGCCAATTTAACCAGTGGTGGTCACAGTCCTACTTTTTCCTCACTTTTGCTCTCTCATATCTATCACTGTATCCATGACTGAACTATGTCAACCTGCTAATCTGATAACACTTTTTTTTTTTTTTTAAATCTGAATAGTTTTCTACCAGATTACAAAACTCAAAGAGCTCACTGCAGGCTCACCAGCATAAGGGAAGAGACTGAGGGGAGCTGAGACCTTGCCTGTGCAGTGTGTCAACTGACTCAGCTCCATGTGGAGCTTAGTCTTGCTAACTTCTGAAGCCCAGTGGTCTGATTTTCTAGCAGGAAATGACCACCTGACAACTACATTAATTTTTGTCATATTAAAATATATAATTTTATTTTTATTCTCCATTATCCTACAGCATTGCTTTGTATAGCTTTTGCCCATTTCTCTTTATTTACAATCATTCTCCTTTCTGACCTTCTTTTCTCTTGATCCTGACCTTCAGTGGAGAAACACTACCGTAGTTTCTCTTGACCAATTGTACCTAATAACTCTAGCGGTTACCTTAAACTATGGGAAGTACACTTTCTCTGTGTTGTAGACTTGTTCATCAGATGCAAAAAGCCACAATCTCAACCATTTACTTTATGCTGTTAATATCTATACACATTCATATTTTGCAGAGATCTTTGAACTTCTTTGGTATTTGCACTCCATGTCCTAAAAAAACATTTAAAAAACCCCTAATTTTAAACCTCTTCTAAACCATCATCATCCTAAACAGGCAACTGTTACGCCTTATAGAACTAACTTTAAATCCATATCAGTTAAATCGTATACCCAATACTTACAAAGCTCCATGTTAAGAAACTGAAAATAATGCTTAGTTTGGTAGTGTGAGAATCCTACAAAAATCAATTTCCTTATTAATATTTTTCCTTTTTCTGTATTATATTCTTCTATAGATCTACCCTAAGTGAGAACTCTTGATATTCTTTAGCCAAGATCTGTATGACTTAGATGATGCATTTTATTTTCCCATCTCTGCATACAATGATAATTTTAGTGTAACAGTATATAAACATTAATCTGATCTGGAGTTCAGATACCAAAAATACACATGCATAGAACCTATTCCCAGACTATTCACTTACAAGTTAGCAAGTGAAAGAATTGCAGAACGAAACAAAACTGCTGGAAGCTAAAGATCAGAGTCAAAAGCAACGATGCCCCAGCAAAAGTAAAACTGAAGGGAGAATGGATAAAAATATTTTGAGTTTATTAGAAAAGAGGGAGTGCCTGGAAAAGAAACAGCTGCTACCTCTACTGCTCTAGCAGAATGCACATTTCTTTGATTCTCTGGATTCCTAGACCAGCAGGAGCCAAGAACCCTCAAAATACAACAAATTAAACACAGAGAACAAGCACTTTGCATAGCTTCCTGCTTCTTCCCCATTATGGTATTCCCACCTTGTCTGTGTGCATATCCCTGAAACTTCCTCTGTGTTCTCCGGCACTTGGTGAGACACTCAGCAAGTGGATTTACCTCTCAAAAAACCTTAGCAAATTGGTGGGTTACTTTTCTCGCACTTAGCAAATAAAATCAGCTCAAGGAAAGGTTTGAAAAGTGCTCTTTTATGATATCCATCCACAAATCAAGTAGCCTGCAGCTGGATTCAGCAATGAAGCGGAAGTGTACTTTTGTTCAAACTGTTAAACAGGCTCATCACAACTCATGAAAACATATTGTAGCTGGAATCAGATTCAGACCTAAGCAGGTCCACCTCAATTTTACCTAAGACAAGATTTTTTTCCTGCATGCCATACTTTTAGATGATAAAACCATAAGGTTTCTCTCTGCAGTGCTCATGAGGTAAAGGACAGAATATCCTTCGAAGGAAATATCCATCTTCTATCAGGTAACTTGTCCAATGCATGTCTTCATTCATACTGGAGAAGGGTGTTTCTGATGTGCCTGATCAATAATTTTTAGGTTATCAAAACCCTTCATTAAAAAAACCCAAGCGAAATACTAGGTAGCAATTCCCACCCTCCCTTCCAAAGGTATTGCAAAACTAAAATCATACTATGTAGCCCAGATTCAGTTATCAGTAATTATCAAATATCCCTATCCCAACATCTGACCTGGCAGAAAAAAAAAAAAGTTTAAGGTGTTCCTGTGCTCCCACTGCCACTTACTTTCACTTCAGCTGTGCAAATTAAGCAGAGAGGAGAAGAAGAGGGCACAAGATGTGAAGTAAGATAGGTCCCAATAAAGTTACACAACCTATGAAACCAAAATTCTAATAGAGAAGAAAAAATCCCAGAGTATGAAATTTGAAAACTGTAATACCAATATGCCTCTTTTTTTTTTTTTTTTACTACCTGTTTTCTATAAATAGCATCAATTTGCAGAGCTGCTGTAAGCTATTGAAACTAAGTGCTGTACTCAATCCAGTATCCCAAACAGTTCTCTGTAGCATTCCTTTTCTATACATCTTTTTTCTAATCATTTAGCATCCCTCTTATAATACGGAGTGTAAAGTACTCAAACTTGCAGTTTCTCAAGCCACTTCACACTTAGATAAATTTTGCCTTCCAGTAACTCACCCCAAGAACTAAGTAAGTATGGGGATGGGGATCAAGTCTGATGAAATCAATTTCCTGACAACCTTAAGCATGCACACTCTGGAGAAAATATAATTAATATAATGAACCAATACTTCTCAAAGTAACTTTAAATGAACAGTTAAAATTCTGAGTATTAGTATATATGCTGCTCTTGTCTTCATCTAATTTCTTTGGACATATTTCTAAAGTTTCACAGAAGCAGAGTACCCTGAGGCCACCAAACAGCTTCAGCTGCATCATTAGTAACAGTTCAGGAATTTGTTAGAATTAGCAGCTGTTCAACCACTGAATCACCAGCACAAATTTACTATTTTCCTTTGCTAATTTACAGGATTCCTGCTAGTGATGTAAGATTGTATCAAGGAGTTCTAACCGTATATTTTTACGGCTTTAAACTAAAATTAAAATTACTGCCATTATGGCACTACTGCTCTCTTTTTAATTAGTTCCGCCACCATATCCTAATAGTTATGATGAGTAAAGATTTGAGATATGTACTCAAAAGGATCACAAGGAAGCATTTAAGCCTTAAGCTATATAACAGATATAAATTATTTTGGGGAAAATACTGCATAATCTATCAAGTATGACATGCCCTTGAACATAACATTTTGAAAGCTAGTATCAAACTATTCAAACATGTACAATCTCTCCTGTTTCTTTAAGTTTTCAAATCTAAGTGGCTAGGAGAACATCAATATACGATTCCAAACAAGCAGTGCGAAACACTGGTCATCGGTTCTCACTGCTAACAGCTGACTTTTTGAGCACAACTGAAGGTTAAACAAGCATAAGTGATGTTCATCACTTGAGGCACTTGTGAAAGCACCAAGTCCATCTTCTCACATTTCAATAGCATCGGTGCTGACAAAGAAGTCAGCAGGTCAAAGTCCAACTCCCTTCGGAGAGAAGGCAGGCCTGAGCTGGGAAAACATTTACATGTGACCCCCCCAAAAAACCAGTTTGCACCTAATTTGTTTTCTAAAGAAACCTTCAATGCCCTTCCTCCCCTTTCAGAAGCAGATTTGACAAGTGTTATAATAAATATTACATGCACAGAGGAAAGTTGAAATCAATAGCAGGTTAATGTTTATTGAAACAATACAGAGAACTATTTTTAATAGCATTACTTGAAAATAGATCAAATCTAGCAAAGGAAATTCAATTTATGTTTAGAGCAATCAGATTTTGTTTTTTACTCCAGGGATTTGTTGCAAACTCTGTCTCTCAAAATGTGCTTACTGTACTGTATTTAGCAGAAGCAGTTTAGCCTTAATAAGCTGATAGTCTGCAAGGGAGCATGGATCAACTTATTCTCATTAAGAATGTAAGCAGCTTTCTAACAGCATTCTTTGCTGTTCAGCCCATGCCAGAGAAAGCAGGGATCTCTCCTCTAAACCCCGTAATTTATGAGTTTATTCAAACTCGCCAAATTGCTTTAAGTAAACGCCTCTTATATTTGAAAATTCCCATGGCAACTCATTTAGTTTGGCAGGAAGGCAGACCCAAATTCAATCCTTTTATCCTCCTGCTAAACCATTACAATGGTAATTCTGCTCTGACACTCTGAAGAGACTGCTAATTACTGTACTCAGGTCCCCAGACAGATTCCCCATTCAGATTAAAATGGCTGTGCAAGGCAGAGAACAGCAGCAACACCTTTGTGTACAGGAAGGGATGTAGTCTCACATTACCGGTCTTCACGAGAGAGACTCCAAAACTGCAAAGACAAAGCACCTCCTATCCGCTACATTGTGCAGAACAAACACCAAGGAAGGCAAAACGCCGGGTGCATGACAGCGAAGGAGACAACCGAACCACTAACTTCGGTGTTTTGACTACTGAAGATACTTAGTCACCTCTCAAATGAAATTAATTAATTTCGTTATTGCTATTATATACTACATGTAATAGTCTCCAATACAGATCAAGGAACTACATGCTATGCTACTGAACATTGTGCCATTATATGGAATGCGTAAGTGTCCACTGTCTCTCTGTCATCAGAATGTCTCAATTTTTAAAAAGCCACCTACATCCTTTTATAGCATTATTTATTTTGAGAAGGGAGTGTGAGGGTTTTTAACGTTTTTTTCTCCCTGTCATTTTTAATGAAGAAAATGTGAAGGAAACTAATGACTGCTCTCTAGCTCTTTTGCCCTAGCTGTTCCCTCTTCCACTGAAATGTAAACAGCAGCTCAATGTTGAACAGAATAAACATTTGCTGTGTCTAGACCAACACTTACTGTACTGGAAAAGCCTAAGTCCTGGCTTAACTCATTCTTCTACAGTGAATGAAGAAGATGGTCTCTCTGTCCTCCCACAGAATTTATTTTCCTAGTTCTCTGAAGAAGTAGAAGGTAATTTTTATTTTTGCTAAAGCAGAAAACAGGAAGGCATGGGTATTATAAATGTCTAATGCAGCTGGAAAATCAGACAGGAGAACATCCGCCCTGAGATGAATTAAACAAGACCAACATCCTATCCTCCCCAGACTAGCAACTTTTAACTCATTTAAGAAATGTTGTCAGAAAAATCCTTAAAGACCTTACCATCTTTTACAAATGATCATAAACACAAGCACTAAATCTTCAGATAAAATTTAAGTATGCTCTCCTATACATACTACCTTCTTCCCTCCTTAGAGCAGCAGATCTAACTACCCTATCCCTTCCAGTGGTTCAGTATGGACACGAAAAAAAGGAGTAACTGGAAAAAAAAAATAGGAGGAGAGAATAAATGCACTAGATCAGAAGGATTACAAACTTATGAACCCTTAAAAATTTCTTCGGGTGGAGGCAATTATCTCTTTACCAAGAGTTCTGGGAAGATAGGCTTCTAAGTTTTTATTTATTTTTAAATCTTCCATAGTTCCTTTATGAGTAAGCAACAACTCCTCAGTGTTATGGCATTATCTCTCGAAGACTTGTTTTAACAATCTACCCCAGTTAGCTAGTGATGGATTGTATTAATGAATATGGATTAGCTTTGATCAGCCTGCATTTCAGGTTCCACTAAATACTAGAGATTCTTTCTGTGAAAGTCAGTCAGTGTAAGGAATGATACTTGTCCAAGTACTGCTAGATTATTTTGGAACCAAATTTGAGGACTTTTATGGCATTTAACTTGAAGAACAACATCCATCAGTGATCTGCATTTCAGAGTGCATTTGGCTAGTTTGCCCAAGGCTGCTCATCACTATAAAAAGTCACAAATGTGTGGTTAACCAAATGTGCATTTTAAAGAATCACAAACTAAGTGGTATGGACGTGGCTGTAAAATTATCACATAACCCTTTTCTGAAGCTAAATACCACACTCAAAATAGGTTTTCTCTGACCAACTCATTTATTTGTTCAAAAGCTTCTCTCCTTTTGCATAAGAATTAGGCTGAGACACATTACAAGGTAAAGGTACTGTATGTTGACAGCGCCAACTCCAACAGGTCCTTGCTTTCAAGTAGCTCCTGTAGCTGGAAATGCTTCGCATACAAACCTGACCTCACTCTTTCTCAATTCTAGATTCAATAACTGACTATCTTGAATTACCTTTCTTCATTTCCTTTCACCTGTATAACCTTAAGATTAGACAAATTCTACTATCCCTATAACAAGGGACAAAGTAAAATCTTTATATACAACAGAAGAAACTTATTTATTGATATGCCTCTGTTAAACATCTGTAAACCCGTGTATAAAACTGACTTCTTTAACAAAAAAGGTTGGGGCTATTGTCATAAATGCACTGAAAAAACTTCTATACAAGGTTCAGAAATAAATGAATACCAACACCCCCTCCACATTATCCCCAATGCTCATGTCTAGAGATTAAGTAATTTGTTTGTTTTTATTTTAAAATCCATCTCTTTATCAGCTTGGAGAAATAAAACAAGGATGCCACGTATCAAGGATGCTTATTAATCACTCCATCACTTTATTTAAAACTTCTGTGAAGGAGTATCACAATGAGGCATACTACAGCATCTTTTATATGACATAGCATGCCCAGAACAATCTGTTAGCAGGATATTACATATATTGGCCAATTGAGAAACCAAACTGGTGCAGTTAGATGACCTCTCAGTTTGACCTTTTTCATCCCTTTTACTGATGGCTAAAGATCAACTAGATAGAAGTAATTTATTTCAATGTAGTGTATTATTGCCATTTTTTCCCCATTTAACACTTGACTTTCTCATTTGTTTCACTTACATGTTTATTAAAGCTAAGCATTTAACTGACATTTCTAAAAAGCAAGTCAGTCAGAGAAGAAAAAGAACAAACTGCTGAATACCACCTTTAGTCAATTTATGTTCTTCATTGTTGACCATGACCTGAATAACTTTTGTTTCTAGTAATAGTTAACACTTATATAATTGTAAATTTATCTGTTTACATGAATATTTTATACAGTCACAATTTAAATACTATTTTACCTTTGTACATTGTTCTGTCACATGAACTACCAACATTTGCTCTGAAGTTTGACGATCTCTTGCAACACTCTTCATCAGAAATTGTGTTTCAGAATTATTAGATAGCTAGAGATATAAACCCTTAGTTAAGCTAAGGGTTTATATCTCTATCTAATAATTCTGAAACACGATTTCTAATGTGTACCTGATACTGGCTATTCTATTGGCTATGCCTGTATATATCATTACATTAATTTCAGATATTTCACCTCAAAAAATATCTTGTGAGCTTTCACTCAGAGGCCTCCTTTTACTGACGTAAGCAAAAAATATACTTTCACAATTCAAAGTATTTTGACACTTTCACATCAGAAAACATTCTTGCAGTTAAAATATTTTCATACCAGTTACTGAATTAGCTTTCTTATGCTCTGAATCCATGTACACATTAATTGTGTTTTTAAAAAAAGGTACTGCAATTTTGGAACAATGAACTGAAGTGTCATACAAGAAATATTCCATTTAGGTGTAAATGTTTAAGTTCAGCAGGTACTCATCACAAGAAAGATAACTGTAATATGCCTAGTTTATCTAGGACTGTGTGGCAATTGAGATAAAGAACAGGAATATGTCTCTGAAAAGCTTAAGGAAACATGGAAGTACCAAATCAAAGCTGTGTGAAAAGAACGGTGTGGAGTCATTAAATATTTTGCTAATGAGATGAAATCAATTAGATTCAACACTTAAGAGTCACTTCAAGGAACACAGAATGCAAGTCTAAGAGCTGTGTCAGATGCGCGCCCAGGACAAGATGACAGCACAAAAGGACACAACAGGTGTGAGTGCTACAGAGTTACACTTATAAAATAGTTGCAGGAAAAATGCAGTGAACTGTTGCATAAGAAGTTATGATGAATGGTGAAGACAGTTTTTTGAAAGGAAAAAGCTGAAATGTAGCTGGAAAAAGACAGACTTCTTATGTAAAACACAGGACTAAGAACAAATATCTTTTACTCATAAAACTCAAGTACAAGGATGAACTTTTCTTAGCTTTGGTCTCATCAACATTTCTTCTAGAGCAAGAAAACCCACAGTAAACATTACTACAACTTTTCTTCCTTTCTCCAGATGAAAACTTACCAGAAGTAGTAAAGAACTTGGCAAGCAAAACCTAGACACAGTCTTATAAAGTTACTCAAAATGGAAGGAAACCAACTTTTAAAATGTTAAACAGAGATCAAGCCATGCATTTAATTTCAAAAGATACTAATTTCCCGTTTAATCTAAAGTGAATAGTTAACATCCCATATTTGTTTATCAAAGTACGACTTTAAATTCTGTATTAGCTTGATTCATAACATTCGAGAAAGTTAAATTTTCAGTAAAAAAAAAAATTACAGAGATATTCTAAATCTACTGCATTTTTAAGAACAGATTTAGTTCTAAAATCCTATATGCAATGGCAAACAAGAAACCCAAAGACAATCTTATCATGAAACATTTCTAATGAAATGCAGCCGTACTGTTAAAAACATCTTTTAAGTGTAGGCTGACTCATCTAAGAAAGCAGTCAAATCCATCTGGCCCAATTAGTGAAGCAGTCTACAACTTCTATCAACAAAAAAGTTTAAAAAAAAAAAAACCAAAAAAAAAAACCAAACAAAAAACAACACCAAAAAATAACTAACAAAACCCCCTCATATATTGCTCCATTTGGCCTCTACAGGCAATTCTTTCAATGGTTTATAAGGATGCTAGTGAAGTCAGGACTAGTACCAAAGCACAAGTACAAACACCCTAACGTAATGTACTTTCAGATATAAGGATCATTTGAGATAAAACCATACTGATGCATTAATTATGCTTGCCCGTACATTATGCTTGTCAACTACGGTAATTTTTTAATTTAGTGCCTGTTGGTGTTCTATATATGGTGTGTATCTTCATATGCCTGTAAAACATTCAACGCATACCTATGCTGCAGCATGTCACACTGCACGTATTCCTCTACGCACAGTGTAAGTGCTACAACCAGAACAGAAGACCAGCTCTTCTGAGCAGGAGCAATAGTTCAGAAGCCCATACAGGAAAGCAGCTCTGTTTTATCATTAGACAGTTACTGAGGCTTACAAGTATAGTACACATGAGACACCACCTATGCGCATTAAAGGCAGTACGGTCCCAAATACTGTATACAAATTCTTCTACAAATGAAGGAGTGCCACGCCCATCTTCCCACAAGAAAAGTAGTTCAGTATCAAATTTCAAGAACAGAAATATCTTTTCATTTAAACAAATAAGAATTAATTCCTGGGGTTATGACTTAACACTTTATTAAAGACACAATATTTTCATTTTGGGATTTCTGATAATTTTTTAAGTCAAAGACTACTCTATATACTTGTATTTGGCAGTTTAAAAATAGCAAGCTCCATGTGCTTTACTGTGATGTTAAAAACCTAGATTACCACCTAGACTTCCTCATGTGGCTTTGCCATTTGTAAACAGTTAATCTGAACATCATCTGAAATCACTATGTGGCTTCATATATTGTATTTGGCTACCCCAAGAGTCACCAAACAACAAATTTGGTTTTACTTTGGTTTTCATTAGGAAAGTTGATAATCCATTCAGTTAAAAGTTCAAGGCACCCTTATAATGATCTGTGCCCCCAGTTTTAACCCTTCTGAAAGCTCTTCAACAGTTTAAGATACAATATACTGTCAGCCTTACTAGGGAGAGTACAGGACATCTCAAGAGTCAGAAAACCCAAATGGTTTACCTAAAGATAACCAGCAAATAACAGAGCAGAGGTTTTTGTGCAAGTCAGTGCATAAAACTGTTGAGAGTGCATAGTTATGTGTGCAAGGTCTGGATGTTAACTACAGCTGCCTAAGTGACAGACTGGTTCACATACCATTTTATTGTTTTCCCAAAACATCTTCTGGAGGAGGCTGCAGGACTCAACAAGGATTCAGAAATACCAGTTGCTACACTCTGCTGGAAGCAACATATTCTAGACAAGGCAACAGAAGACAATGCATAACAAATATTCTGGAAGGTGGTGGAGAGTTTACAGAGGACCTAGGAAACTACTTCAAAAGCAAGTGTGGATAGATTAATGTACCAAAGCATTGTTCTTGAGAAAGGTCCTCATTACTGAGATGAGAACTAATTTCACTCGCAACAGATCCTTCAGGATTATGGTGCTCTCTCCAACCACAGCAATGCTTTGGTTTTAATATATTTTTCTCCCTTTTGCAACTGTGCAGAACTAACATCTACAAAGAAAAAGACAGGAGAACCATCGTCTGGGGAGCCTCCCTAAAATGCTGCACTTCAGGCAACACAAGAAAAGAGCTCTGCACTGTAATGCTAAGTACTTGTCATAGGAAGCAGAACTGAGATATAAATCATGGTCAGATCTATTTATATTTCTGAATCAACAAACACTGACAAGTGAAGGAACAGTCACATGTATCAACATCTCTTTTCCAAGAAACTATATGGAAAAACTCTCAAGTTCAACCACACTTTCTAGGTGGTGTCATTTTTTGTCTCTCTTAACTCTGGATTACATGCCAGACAGGATAGATATTGATTGCTGCCATAAATGCAACATATCCATGTTCTTTTGAGGTGAAGAAACTTTTATCACTAGAAACACAAAAATTATCCTGATGAAATTAAGCCAGAAATCGCGGCAGGAAAAGAACTGGTTAATTAGTCAGACATCTAAAGGATGCCCTAATAGTAAAGTGTGAAGGTATGCACAGAGGAGCACTGAAAGGATAATCTGAAAAAAAGATTCCCCTCCCCCAGAATCCACAGTAAGCCCTGATTTCTATGCCTTTAAGTGTATTATTTAACTTGTCTGGATTGGCAATATATGTTAATAATATTAATGCTTTAGAGGAATATAGACAACTCTCAAACTAGGAGTTGTTTCTGAAATTGCTTTTTTATCATAAGTTACAGGCTGATGTTCCAAAGAAAAAACTTAGTTTTTCCACTTTTTACATAAGCTCCCCTTGAAATACAAGCTGTTCACAGAAGTCGCGAAGGAGCTATATTTTCTGCTCTTATGCCAGTTAAAGTTCCCTGCTAACAAACTGCTTTAATTAAACAGGATTCTACTTCGACATTTCTGTGAAAGAAATTATTAACTTAAAAAGCAAAGCTTATTAAAAATAAACAAACTGATATCAAAACACCAGAAGGAGTAATTGGTTTCTTTTTCCCTTTATGATTCTACCAGACACACCTCCATCAGAAAGAATTGAATCTAATAAGAGGAACCATGCCTTAAACTACATGTGCTTTCATTAAATAACACTGAATCATGAACCTAGTTTCCGTGGTTACCCTCAACTTTAATACTAGTCTGAGAGGGTATGTATGATTCACATTTGAAGGAAATTGATTAAACAGATTAAAATGCAACAAAAATTTAAAAAAAAAAACCACCTAGAATATGTCTCAACGACTCATTACAAGTTGTCTTAGCAAAGATTTCTAAAGTTTCCAAATCAATGTGAGACTAGTAAAAATCGCTTCTTAGCTTTCAAACCTAAACTATCATTAGTGTCATAGACTCGCAACTGTGCACCTTTCAAGTTCTTAGAAGTAACCTAGACTAGGATTTTTAGAAGAGTCTGTATACTTCAGATGTACAAAGTACTATTAATTTTAATGGGCTCTAGCTATTGGACTCCCTTAGGATCTTTTAAAAAAATCCTAGCTATAGACAGTAGTGAAAGAAAGTATTATTTAATAACTTATTAGCATTTGTATTTTAGGATTGCTACAAAAAGCTGTAAAATACATAAAGTGTAAAGCATGGCATAATAAGAATAAATTACACTATTTATCAGCTTTACTGTCTTACATGCTTCACTTTATTTTTCAAGCACTGCAAAATTATTTGCATGGAAAAACGGGATGACATTTTCTCAAATTATACCGTTAGAGTTCCTCTAAGGCTACCCAGTTGAGCAGGACTCCTAAGTGACCCTGCACAACTGCTAATCTTCCAATTTATTTTTAAGGAAGACATAATTTAATGCCTAGTTTACCTGTAGCACAAAGGCAACATAGCTGGAGATATTTATAGATAAGGTTAAAAGTTTCTCCACAATAATATTTCAGCAATATGTAGAATTTACAAGAAGGCTTATGCAACAAAAAACTTTAAGACAATTTTTAATTAATTCTAAGCTGAAATCAATTAAATTGTTATTAGCACAACTTTCTGTATGGACATCATGAACCTTCAGAGTTTCCCCTAAATCTCCAATCCACTATGATAGTATACACTTTGCTCATTCCTCTGTTTTCAAGAACGACATGCAAAACTACAGAGTGCTACAAAAAGAAATAGTGTTCCAGTAATGACCTCTCATATACTTATTTTTAAGCAAACATTTGCCTCTCAGAGTATTTCACCAAACAGGACAGTGCTATCCTCAGTTTATAGACAAGGAAATTTATTTAAAGAGCATGTTTGCTACCATAGGTGAGAACAAGTGTTTCTACGATCCAAGAAATTTTAAAAGCCTGATTTTTTTCACGTTCATCTTCCTTGAATCTGATTGACCTTCGGGTCTTCAAACGTAACAGATTTCCCTGAAGCTTTTCTCATTGCCAAGCAAGAAAGTATCTCTTTGGAGAGTTTTCCACCATCCACTAAGAGCAGAGCTGATACTCCAAGACTCACTAAAGCAGTCCTTCTCCATCGCCCAACCACTTTCTTTGGAAACTGATCAGTAATTTCAGGAATCACTACCAAAAGGCAAATGCAGGCTTTGGTTTTTTGCATGCATGAAGAAAAAACAGTATTCTTCCCAACACTATACCAACTATGATCTAAATAACAAGACATCTTTAACTGAAAAATCAGATTAACACAGTATTACCATATATACTACAGCAGGTTAAACTGTGGGAGAAATTCAGACACTCCTCTTAGATCCCTTGGCCTTTCAGAATTTATTTTCCAAGAAAAAACAAGTGATTATACTCCTGCGAACAGCTTTTCTGCACAATACATTAAGATTTTATTATGACCCGTCTGTTGACAGTACTGATTTTGACTGTTAATTCTAACAAACTAAGCAAGCAAGCTCTCATTTTAAAACTTTGAAACTTTTCATTAAGACCCTAGAAGCTACAGGTCTACTCATTGAAAACTAAAACCTCAGACCTGCAGACACAGAAAAATAAGGCCACCTGCTGCCTAACACAGCCAAAAGGCCGAGCAATGAACTAGAATTGCCTACTTCCATCACCACAGCACTCAGGTGCCTGTGAGTACATACGACAAATCTCTACTCCAGCTTCTAGTTTCATTTCACCTGATGTATCATTTGCTTGCATTACTACAACTATATCAGTATAGTTACTATGGTTGCCAAGAAAATCAGGGTAGTCAAAGTTAAAATTTTGTTTTCAAACTAGGACACATAAGCTAGAGAGTGAAGGAACCACAAAGAAGCTACTTCTAAGATGGGAGCATAGTGATGCATGCAATTACAAGATTGAAAATTAGTTTTCATCAAAACTGCTTCAAATGATCTTAAGGCAGCCAGCTCCAAGTGGTGGCTTTGGGGCTTTTATTTTTTCAGTCTCATGAAAAAGGATTTGTAATATACAATTTTGGAGGCTGTGGCAAAGTATCTATCAAAGGCTGGAATTATTTATTTATAAATAAAGCAACTTAAATTCATAGCATCTACAGCTGTGTTTGGTCAAAAAGAAAACTTCACATCTTCCAATCCATTTATAAAAGGCTAAAACATTAAATGACTGGATACAGTGTTAGAGACCCCTGACTTCTTCATTAGATTTGCTGGTCCTCAAATTTCCCTCTATCCAGTATTTCCAAGCAATTTGGAATTTAAAACATACTTCACTTTACAAGAGATGTTGTGGGAACATTAAAAATTAGCTAATAATGGTAATACTGAAAATGTAGAAGGCAGTGCTTTTTTAATTAAGCTATCACTATTAATAAAGTATGTTTGAAAATAAGGGTGAGCTTTTAAAATACTTATTAAAATACACAAGATCTAAGATAAAAAGTTATTAAAGCCCATACCATCTCCAACAATACACTAAAAAAATATACTACTTGATGGAGTCTTAAATGCTTCTCCTTAACTCTGTTCCAAGCAATGTCACTTTCCAGTAAGATCTCATCTAATCCCTTTCCAGGACGGTTTACCACTCTCCTGTTCAATGCAAAGTATGCTGCAAACGACCTAGTCCAAAATTATATAAGCTATTTAACACAGTTAGCTCCAATCTCTTATATCATGCCCATCTACGTTTCTGCTGCTAACAGGGTCCATAACATTCCTGTATTAAAGACTCAGCCTATAAGCAACTTATGAAAGAAAGAGAAACCTCGCTATTCCTCCTCTGGAAGCTCAAGCATTTCTACAGAAAATGTTTTTAAAAAGAAGCACTTAAGTTTTCTATTGAATAGCAGGTGAAAAACCCTGGGCACTTTTCCACAGGTTAGAATTTTCTGTGTTCTGATATCAAAATAGAATAATGTAGAGCAACTAGATGACTGTATATCATCAGTCAACATTAAACCACAAATGTTTGTATGACAAGCCTTATTTTTGCATAATTAGAAATCTGGATTTCAAAACTAACACTAGCAATAAAGAATGCTTTAAATATCTGGAAAGGGGAAATGTTCACTGTTTTCTTAGCAATTGCAAAGATTTTTGTGTGAAACAATAGTAAAGACTCTCCCAGAAAAAAAATGCCAAAAAGACTTGTACATAAAGTGTTCCAACCACCCTTAATATAGTCTGGTGTTTAGTACTAAAATTTGTTAGAAGTGTAGGACAAAAAATTCCTACTCCTTATACTACATCTCCCCAGGAATTACAATTCTACCATTTCTTTCACTTTGGTATAAAGCTGTGATTTCAAACAGAAAATCAACCAACTGGAACACAACTCTAACTCAAAATGAAGGATAAGAAAAATAATGCATGTGTAATTCATGGCAGTTTTATCATCATCTTTAGATGAACAGACAAGGAGAACCTTAATCATCCACTTTTTGAATAAGGAGAGAAATATTTTAACAAGATTTTATACAAAGATCCTACTACTCTACACTTCCTGCTCCATGACCATCAACAGAAAAAGAACAAAGGTATGGAAGAAAAAATAAAAATAAGAAAAAAAAGACTACAGGAAGCATGGAAAAATAGTCAGGACTCAAGGAAGCAAATTTTAAAAATGGGATGAAAAACTAAAAAGAAGTTACAGATACCACAAAATGAATTACCAGAACAGGTCAATACATTTTTTTACCATTTTTTCTTCCACAACTATGCTACCAAAAACCCAAACAGATTAAGTACATTTCTGGAAGACAGACAAAACCCATGCAGAACCTAATTAGAGCTCCTAATCAATGCATAATCCTGCTTTGGAAGGGCATGTGCCTACTGAAGTTTCAGGCAACAGAGCTTCTTTGTTTCTCTTTGAGAAGAGACTATTTTGTAAGTTTCCCAAGGTCTTTTTCAGGAATTAGATCTACCATTTCTCAAGTTATACATTTGTAGCATCTTAAATAAATTAATACAGAGGACAGTGGAGAAGAAGGAAAAGGGGAAAAGAGATAGGGTATTCAACAGGAACTTTAGATAAGCACAATTAACTGATTTCCTTGGCTTCTGGAAGCCATCAAAGATGTCCGGAAGACTCAAGAGTAACAGCAAGATTAAGGCGCGTAGAAATAACCGTTGAAGCTTCTTTCTCCCACTAGTATAAGGAAAGCTGAGGGAGAACAAGAATCCGTGTGACTGCTACCTAAGTTCTAAGCTAATAAAACTAGACGTATTCACATGATTATATCTGATTATGACTACATGTCCAAATTTGTGAAACAATCAGTTGAATTACATATGAGCACAGATCATAATAAATTTGTATTTACCCTTTAACTATTTGCCAACTTGCTGAAAATGGAAAGTTAAAAACATATTTATAATCATAAAAAGGACATTTTATATCACTTTCCAAAATTACTGTCATCACAGAATCACACAATGGGTGGGGTTGGAAGGGGCCTTATGAGAACATCTATTCCAACCCCTCTACTAAAGCTGGTTCACCCAGAGCAGGTTGCACAGTATAGCATCTGGGGGGGGCTGAATACATCCAGAGGAGACTCCACAATCTCTCTGGGCAGCCTGTTCCAGTGCTCTGTCACCCTGAACAATATTCTAATGAACAATATTAGTTTTCTTCCTTGTACTACAGCAATCATTTCAGGAGAGTTAAGGAATTTAACGGAGTTTAAACCAGATTTACTTCGATTAAGTTGAAAATAATTTAGATACGTTGCAGTAAATATGGTCTCAAAAAAATCATTTCCATCAAGAGATGTTATTTTGGTGGTAGGGAACCACTGGTCTACAGTTTCCACCACAGTACACAACAATGGATAGAGCCACTTCTCACTTGCAGCTGGCCCAAAATAATTTTGTTAATAGTCAATACTAATGTAAACTCAAAAATCCAACACTGCAGTAGCATATCAAGTACAATATGTAAACACTTCCTAAGTGAACTGGTGTAAGACATTCTTGTTCTCATTTTTTAAAACTCGGATTTGCATTACAGGAAAAACTTTCAGCAAAATAAGACCATTAAAATGAATAGCAAAATTACTTAAGGACTACTCAGCATAACTAATACTCTATTTAATTTGTGAATAAGCTACTGAAATTACCAGTACTAGACATACTGGACAGCAGAAAATAAGAGGAACACCTACAATCCTCTTGTTTTCCACTGTCTTAATCAGAAAATCACTGCAGCAGGATATTTTGTTCTCATCCTACCTGCAGGTCAACATATTCGCTTGCCATTGTATAGAAGTTTATTTAAAGGTGGTCTGCTGCAATTCCATTTTTCCCTGTCTGCCTATCATCATTCCCTCACTTCTGTCAGTGCTAGAACAGACCTAACTCTGTAGCAAGTCAGCTAGTACAAGGTTAAGCTCTCTGCCAAGTGGACTCACTACACGGTCAGATGAAGGCCAATACTTTCTGATGCAAAACAGGAGGCAGGAACAGCAAATCATGAAGGAATGGCAGGACTGCAGCAGCCCTTGGTTCATACTCTCATGGAAACATTAAGCCCACTTCACACTACTAAAAATAACACGCTATCACCTCTCCTCCACATCAAAAAGTTTACCATGTTATCCAGTAGTCACTGCCAAGATGTTTGGCTGCTTCACTACCATAGGGCAGTGAAGTTTCCCATCTGATCATTTACATGACTTTCACTGTGAGAGACTCGTATCTAAACAGACAAAACAGGTGTAATACAGCAATTTCCTAAAAAGATTTTAAGGACAGCATTATCCTTTTTCTGCTATTGTATCACTTACTACTTACTAATTTCACAACTTGAATTAAATAAGCAGCAAACAATGGATTGCACAGCATGACCAACATTTCAACAGGAAACTATAGAAGGCAGCATTATATTCTCACTGGCGAAAGCAAAAATGTAAAACCAACACACCATGCAATAATGAATTAGAAAGAGCTATTCAGGGAAGCCAAAGTTGCATGCACAATTTATTGTGGCCTTTTAGATGCCTAGAACAAACAAAATCTCCTAATACCTTTCAAATTTCAAGCTTTTGCTACTCTTAATTACAGAGCAACAAATTACGTACAGCATTACTATAATATCAACTTTTTAAAATAAGGCTAAAGCATGGTTAAAAATGCCTCTTTTTTTTTTCCCATCTTTTTTTTCCCCCACGGAATTCACAGCACGCAAAGTTCTCAGGGTAAAAATTAAGACATCCTTCAGCTTACTGTAAGTAGATGAAACTAAACCATAATGAAAATTTATAACTCTACCTATAAGGAAGGTATTAGAAATTTACTTTAATTAATAAACAAGCCCTACCACATGACACTTGTTGAAGGCAGTCTTTGGGACAGAAATGCTTTTAGGTTATCCAACTGAAAAATAAACCATTCTACCAATACTATTGCTCCTTCATTACATTCTCAACTGTTATACAAAGAAAACGCACATAGCAGTGACTAAACATAGAAATATCACCAAAATAACATCTCTAGTAACAGGGAGTAAACAGAAGGAGGACAGTTAGTGAATGAAAACAAAATAAACATCACTATCAAAAACGCTCCTGTTTGTAAAAATCACACAGTGTACAGCACATTTACTTTCCCATACACATAAATTTAAAGATATTCAAGACTGAAAAGCCTAAAATCACTACTACAGGCAAGATCCAAATGTATGAACAAAATAAAAATCTTCTACTGAAACACTGTTTCCCACCCATCACAACTTTAAAATTCCATTGTCATAGTGGTAAATGATATACACAGTTTGATAGTGAGCATCACCAATTAATACTGTGTTGTAGTTGTCTTCAGAGAAGATGGAGGCAGCAACCAAGTAAAACCACAGCTGCCCCAGCACAGGAAGAGCACTATAGAAAATCCAAACAACAATGATTCCAGACCACATCAGAATAGCTAAGTAGCAACCCAGAAATAAAATCTTTTCTTCAGAAAGGAAATGTGTGGAGTGAAGGGAAAAAGGGGTAAAAAGTATTTATCCATAATTTTAATTTTTTTGTACGTGCCTCATCCTATACAGAGGACAGGATAAAGGTGAATTAGCTATTAAAGAGACCTGGACACCTGCAAAATGAAAGGAGTATCTATATAAACACTTTCAGCTAGAAGAGTTCTTAGAAATGCATAAGCCTAACATATCTACAGCAGAGGAATTAAGCCCTAAAGTCCAGGACCTCAAAGAACAACTTCAAACCCTTACTGATGCTATAATTCCTTATGGTATACTTATGCATCTCCACTTACACAAGTCCTGTGTTTTTTCTTACATTCTGCGGTGCACAATCCAGAGCACCTTTTGCCTTTGCTTTGCAAGAGAACCACCCATCCTTAGTGAACTCTTGCAAATAACACGCAACTCTCAAAGTTCTTACGATCAGGAGAGATCAATAATCTGCAGGATTCACTTCAGAAGGAGGCATAAGGACAGTACAGATCAATGGGATCCCAGAAGTCTGCAGACTACTTTATTGTTTCTGCTTTTCTTCAAAGAAAAACATGGAAGAAGCAATACCGTATGATCTTGCAGGTCTAGAAAATGACCAGTATCTCACTGAACTATGGGAAGAGGAAAAGAATTAGTCCTATGGAACATGATGTACAGTCAAAATTAAAAAAAAGTTTCATACCAAAGAAATGTAAATTAAATATAAACTAATAATCATTTTAAAAAAATGCTGGCCCTTCTCCCTGGGGAGAAAAAAATGGCATTTTCAGCCAGTCTGCCTCAAGTTGTCCTTTTTATTTCTAAAGATAAACTGCTTGACTATACCACCATCTTGGTAAAAATCTATTAATTCACATCCACAAGAAAAAAAAAAAAATCACTAGTGATACAGGTTCATAAAGAAGCATACTTTAGTACTGAAACAGTCTCTGTTCACCATGTACATTCAAAGAGAAATTCATTTTAAGAAATTAGGCTTTTTAACATCTTGAGTACAAAAATAACTGATCATTCCAAGAAATTAGCAACTAATTCCCATCTCTTAGCATTAGAACACTAACACATTTCTGAAATTTATCTCAGAAACTCAAAGCATTGTCACTGTATGGCAAGAACGAGAATGAGTCTTCCACATTCTCAAATTTTAATCAAGTTGAACTGCAATAAAACAAATACATTTACATATTTTTTCAATCCTTTTATATTTATCTGAAAAACAGTAATAGTTGCAGGTATTCTACCACAAGAAAGGGAATTTCCAATTTTCTAGTCATACATTTTAGAGTATCTTCGCAATCTTCCAACATTCACAATTTCACCCATATTATTATAATTCACTAGTATTTCCTTTTCTCCTCATGGTTATCCTGATTATTCGAAGGTTTATGGTTTCCCTTGGAAGTTTTCAATTTGTATCTTTTAATACTAAACTGAATTTTTCAGCTCTCAAACTGCCTGAAACCATAATCTGATTAAACAGCCATTTTTTACACTAATTGAGCAGATGCAATAGGTGGTGCAAAACCAAGTTCACCTATACAATAATTCATTAGCACGTGCTACGCATGCCTGTTTCAGCAAGGCATAATTTTGTCAAATTAGAGCCAGCAGACCTTTAACTCCTGCGCAAGTAATGTGCACCACCTACATCTCTCATGCCTATGTGTAATATATAAAGATGATTATGAAGTGAACTGACAAAGTGTATTTCAACTGATGCTCTATTTGAACAATAGTTAGCCCTGTGTTGTTGTTTTCTATTAAAAGGGAAAACCAATTATTTCTGTAACGAGGATTACAGTGCTTCCCCAACTGATTAAGTTACTAAATGAGCCAGAGTGTTTTCAAGACAAAGATCTGGCTGACACTACCACAATGAAAAAAACTACTAAGGCCTTATATTTTTTTTGAGACTCAAAACACACCCATCCAACAGCTCCACAAAACAAGTATAACACAAACGTACACAGAGTACACACACTGGTACTTCACACATACTGGGGATTTGTGACCTATCAGGTGATCTTGCTGACTCTTCAGTCACATTATTCAGCAACAAGAGGGGGGTAAAAGAATCATAAGTATGGCAAAATGAATTCTGCATCACACGGAAATTTGAGCTGCATGTTCTTAAAACTATTTGCTTAGTAGTACTTAGAGAACGAACATAAGGGTTTCAAAGTCTTGCCCATATAAGAAGTCTTTTTCTTTCTACCATTTCTGATCCTGACTATAAATTCAATTCTAATGTGCTCAAAGTCTCTTTAATAAATTAATAAATTCTGAAGATCTACTTTCTCTAGTGATCTACTGCTTTCAGAAGCCGACAATGTGCAATGTCAGGGGTGTAAATTACATTTTTTTCATACCTCCTGCTTGGTATTCTACCATTTTTTGATAATTCAAGAATTAAGTCTCTCTCCCCCTATCTTTAGTAACTTTTTAAAATGTGTTCCGAATAAATTAGCTTATAGAGACAGCATGTGTCACCACAGATTTCCTCACAGCCAGCATCTATTAGCATTCACTAAGCACCCCAAATCAGTAGTCATTTTAAAACCATTTAATACTTTCTTTCTCAAGACAATCTCAAATTTTCCTCATAATACGGAAATATTTTCCACCACTGAAAAACATAGATCTTATTCTCATCATTTTACAGTGGCACAAAAGTGGTGGTAAAAATAAGCACAAGATGCAAGTTAATGACATGGGATACACCATACAGCCACACTTGCTTTGTGTGAGAATACAGAGAATATCCAATAGAAGGGCTCTCACAGGGCAATTCCGGTGTCCGCAAAAGGCTTTAAGTCATCTAGCTGACCAGAAGGCAGTTTATATTATCAAGAAATAAAAAAAGACAACCCATTTTCCACTTTCCCTACGTTTATTTTTCCCCAGTATAGTGACAGGAAAGCTTTTTGATACTAAAGGATTTTGTTCTTTTTGAAAGAAAGTGTTTAATGTGATGATCACAAGAAAACATGCCTTCTTTTCCTAAAGTATCAGAATCATCTCTAAGTGAAACATAAAAGCATGTCATATTTTCCCGGCCTTAAAGTGATGCATACTAATACTGAAAGTGAGAAAACCAGTGTTTGCAAATAGTTTTTGCTTTTTAATGGTGATAGTTTCCTGCATCTGTATCTAAAAAACAGGCAAAAAAAAGAGACATCTCTTTGAAATACTATTGTGTTATAAGGAATAATTCAATCTCGGATGAGACATTTTAAAGATCACTAGAGTATTATAAGATAATATCTAAACTTCATTTTAGGATGCCTCTGCAGGCTTACTCTTACTGCTGCAGTATTAGTTGTATTTCAAAAGCAACTTTGAAAATGGAAATCAAAGGCTTGCATACAAATACTTACTGCAGGTATCAGTAACTTTTTTACTTCTTCAACAGCCCTCTTCAGTTTTATTTCTGCTCTGTTCTGAGCATCCTCCACAGTGATAAGTACATGTAAATCTTCATTCAGGTGTTCCCAGTTGGGCTTGCCTCGGTTCTGTTCTTCCTAAAAAAAAAAAAACAAACATGGAAGCTATGAAGCACTTACATTCTGTATGAAGTGATCACATAAGCAGTAGATAAATTCTGTGAATAGTATGAACTGTATTTTCAGCCATAATTCTTCATACTTTGGAGAATGTTTAGTTTTATAGGAACTTAGGCTTCAAAATATCTTTTTGGAGATTTGTATGTGTTATGGAATCTCATACCCTATTAGTTTTTGTTTTAAGACTATAATACAAATGCTGTTTCTTAGAGTACCTTTCCTGGCTGAACAAAGGAACAAGAAGAACTACAAACACAGTCTTACTTTAAATATTCTCTGGAGGCTTCCAGGAGTTAAAAACATAAGATATACTAGTGGTTAAGCAGCCTAATCTTCTGAAGAAAAGTGAAACAGACGTCATACATATTCCATGTGAATCACTCCAAAGGACAGGAAAGCAATTCTTCAGTGTTAAAAGTCACTTTTAAATACTCATGAAGAAAAGATTCAAGACTCAAACACTATAAAAGGACTAGAAGTTGTAACTTTCAAAGCAGAGCTATGTGTACTGGATGAAGGCAAGAGAGGAGATGGCAAGGCTTTAATACTGAAGTCACAGAAGAGCACATGACAAGACAGTCACCATTATACAGGTACTCTGTCACACCCATGACATCAATATTCCCAAAGATAAATCTTATGAGTGTTTTCAGAAAGGGAGAGCAAGCTAAATAAAACATTTTTAATGTAGACAATTTTAAACAACAGATATCAATACATTTAAGTAACACATTCAAGTCTTTCAAAAAATGATATAATGAAACAACACAGAAGAAACTTCCCATTTCCTTTTTTATTAAGCAGTAAATATAGATAGCTAAATTTCCCCAAAACCTCGCTTAAATTTGACAATACTTAAAATGTACTAAAACAAGTAAAAAAAAGAGAAATGTTTATTACAACTTTTGAATCTCAAAAAAGGCCCACACAAACCCCACTTATTTAAAATTTAAAATGCTGGACATAATAAAAGACTCTCCTATTTGTAAGATACACATTTGTGGTTTGACCACAATTCACACTTTAATTTTGCTTACCTTATTTTCTTTAATCACAAATGTGTCTTTTCCCCCAAATTTCATGAAAAGTTCTTCCAGGAATTCAACTATTTCCTCAGAATGAGGAAATATTTGAAGATTTAATACCAACAAATGCTCACAGTGCTTTATATTCATATATACCTGAGGGATCACTGTTCCTTTGAATGTTTTATTTTTAGTTCAGCTAAGTCTGAAATGTTCTGTGGAATGGATATGGATAAAAATGGGGGAGGGGAGAACAGAATCATAATAGATAAAAGCAAAATTTATGTAAAAGAATTGGTACTTGAAAGGAAACTTCATGATTTATGTCACATGCACATATACATTAATCCATACTATCAGCTACAGCGGTGTGGGGTTATCTTAGCCAACTTTGTAAACAAAGGTAGCTGTGAAAATTCACCTCTGTGAATTTCAGAATCTAAAGAGAGAAAAATAACCCTTATTTATGAAACAGAACCTGACGCAAAGAGCAGCTGAGTTATAATGTTCTCTGCTGCAATTTAATCTTTGAAAGAACTATTTATGACAAGGTATTCGCATCCTATTTATTCAATCATGATCAAAACTCCAGTATTACTATGTAAACAATTCTACTTATTATTTTTTAAATCTAAAGCAGGAGTGAGGTGTTTTAAGATGGTGACAAGCTATATTAATATGAGGTAGTACAAAATATTACGTTACAGCTAAGATGAATGAGAGAAGGTTCCTAAACCAGCAGAGGGCGGACCAAGAAACATGCAATTACCTCTTCTTGTTCTGACACAGTGCTGGAATGGGAAAGGTATTAGTTACCAACTCAAGATGCATGACAACCTCCACTACTGTATTATTGCGGTGGGGACGAGGAGAAGGCCAAGAGAGACAAATGGACAAATGGCAAGGAAAGTTGTCTCCAAGAAAAACAGCAAGTTCTGTTCCCAAGAGACGGAATGCCTAAATGCAGTTTCCGCTACTACGCAATTTAACACCATATAAATAGTGTGGGGAAACAAAGGGGCCTTACAGTGCCGTATTGATTTCTTTCATTATGAAAATAATATGGTGCAAAGCTTCAGAAAACTTGGAGGACTTACCATCTGTCAGCAGCAAAAATTAAAATCCACATTGTTGTAGTGTATTCATGATTTATAACTTTTACAACACAAAAAAACCTTTCTTTGTTATCAAAAACAAGGCACCTGCCTCTCAGTTTTTTATTATTTAAAAGTTTCAGATTAATGTGACATCAAATATTGATGCTGTACTCCAAATTATCTGTTGCAACACGAGAATTTTTCGTTCAGTTAAAAAAGAGAACTAAAATACGTACACAGGACAAACAAATGATACAGAAGATGGGTTTTTTTCCCTCCTAATTTACTTTTAGGTAGAGCACATCGTGTGTAAGGTCAATAATCACAGGTATTATTAAGGTCAGACCTTACAGCACAAGCAATCATACAAACAACTTGTCAGTAAGATAACTGAACTAGGGTATGACTATGACATGCTCTTCTATGGTCATGAAGTACATTAATAAAAATCCTATTGTTTAGAGTACTATTTATTAAGTCAAATGGCAAGACTAAAAAAAAGATTAAGAAGAATAAAAGTCCATACTGTGTTTTGAAAAAAATAGTTAGTAACAAAAGGAAAAAAGACAGAGTTTGGAATGGGCTTGCAGTCTCTTCTGTTCTACCTCAATGCACTGGGGCCTTGAACTCTGCCGGTGCTTCCCTTTTGTCCCACAAGGTTGTTTTCTTAGTGGGTTAACAGTTTTCTAAGAAATGTTTCTTGTTCTCTTGAAAATTCTGGTTGAATATTCTACCAATATTTATAATTGATTATTTGTTTGCTTTTACCAAAATTAGGAAATTCACATCTATACTAGCTCATTCATTCAAACGGAAAGTCAGATGCAAAATAACAAACACAGTTATGCTGACAGGAAAGAGAGAACCTGCAACCTCTTGTAGTTAAGAGCTGCAATTTTTATGCTACCTCATTCTCCTTCTAAATCCTAAAAGGATGGTTTGAAAAAATGTACTTTCCCCCAGGGAAAAATCTTTACTTATATTAAATTAATCCTCTGTGCAGTAAGTCTTGAAAACATCTTTTACTGTAACAAAACATTGTTGAGGAAGTCTGAACTGGTAAACTGAATATACCTGGAACACAAGTAGGAAGTATCTTTCTTTAAGACTCATGAAATATGTTCCAAGATCTTAAGGGTTGATTAGGGTTTTCTTTAGAAATTTTTCTGGGAGGAAATGGTGAAAAGATGGGCAGGACAGAATGATTACAACTCAACTTGCTGCTTAACTTAGTACAAAGAAACTAAAATTTGTGGTGGTCTTAAAGTGAATTGCAGATACGACAAACCAGATTGACATCACAGATTCAGAGAATAGCTGCGGTGGGGAGTGGCCCTGAACATCATCCCAGTCCAAACCCCCTGTTCTTGCTAAACTCATGCACGTTGGGAAGGGCCAGGTTTTAAACATCTCCAAGGATGGAGACTCCATCACCTCTCTGGGTGACCTGTTCAGTGTTCAAGCAGTGTTCAGTGACAATTAAAAAAAGCTTTTTCTGAGGTTTAAATGTAGTTTCTTTTTTTTCAGTGTGCCCGTTGCCCCTCGTCCTTCGGTAGTAACTGTTGGGCAATTCAGCCTAGTTGCCAGATCTACCTATTGAAAAAGCAGCAAGGAGTAAGAGAAATTGCCATAAGAATTATTCTGGGGAAAAAAACCATTTGTTACCACGGCAGCAAGAATATGCACACTGAAGAAAGAAACAGCACCAGGAAAATCAGAAAACCTAAGACTTGGGGAAAGAGAAATTCAATAGCATATATTCAAAATTACATACACAAGACATAATTCACTGCATGAAGTTTTCCTGCATCCCAAAGACTGTTTATGGAAGAATTATACAGGAAATATGGAGACAGTGAAGATGTAAGAAAGTACAGAATAAAGTGATTTATACCACAACCTTGGGAACAAGATTATTAGAAGAGCTTAATTACAACCAAACTATGTTGTCTGCTAAATTAAAGAACATTAAGAACAACATAAATGGCAGATGAAATTTTACTGTGCTCCTTGTTTGGCAGAAATTTCAGTATCTTAAAAATGGCCTAATTCTGTAAACAGATTTGCTTTCATTCTCTTGCCTGTGCTTATATACTCATTATCCTCAGAGTACCTATACACAATAATGGCCTACTTAATATTTACCTTGCTATTAAGGTCAATGTATCAGATACTTAAAAAAAAAAAAAAAACCCAAAAAAAACCAACACAAACTTGCTAAAACTCCTCAAAATTTAGCTGAAAAAAAAAAAAGTAACATAACTGAAGAAATTTTCTTGGGAAAGGATTTAGGGGGGAGCTGAAAAGCAGGAAAAGGATGCCACTGACTTGAATCTATACGGTGAAACTTAAATATTAGAAAGGTTGTTCCATGAGTGGAAATACTGCAGTCCCTCTCACTGGTAATTTGAGTCCTGTGTTTTCCATACCCCTCACCATACCACAGTAATTTGAAGTCGTGGTCTTACACCTCCTGCATCTTGGGCCTTAATGGCCATTCCTATTTACATCTTCATATCCCATCCCAAAGCTTTTTTCTTCATTTCTCAACCTCTGACTTAACAAGAGCTTACTACCCTTCTGTAAGCTACACAAAGCAAATGATTAAAACTCACCTAGACTGGAGTACTAAGTTAGGTCTCTATCTAGCCAATACATTTCAAAAAACCCTAAAACCAAAGGAAAGAAGTGTCAAGGGTAACTGAAATTGTTAAAACTATTCAAATGTTGAAAGGGGGAAATACCTTCAGAAAGAAAGCCATCACAAAATATTTTGTCATCAACTCTTCAAAAAACCTCAAACTTTATTTCTCACCACAAAGACAGTATGGTCAACTGCCTAAAAAAAAGTTGATGAATTAAAAACCGGTGAAGTAGAACCCAGTCTTTTCCAGCTGTCAGAATGCCATTAAAGAAAAATACTTCCCTAGTATCTGTTTTTATGCAGGCAGGGAAATACTAGTTAGACAATAAAGAAAGAATGAAAGAATGAACACTATGAGGGAAGAGTGGAAGAAGTTTTCCACATGGCATTTTTCAGAAAGCAATGGCCTATGGTATTAAAAAAAGTGCAACTTCTCTCCTATGCACTTTTTTCCACTCCATCTCATACAGTTTCCAGTAATGTAGGACACTAAAAAGGTACAAACACAGCTCAGCACCAACAGCAGGGACCTTTTAAAGAAATTAAGCTGCTGGCTCAAGCAAGTGTTAAGAATGGACCTTAACACTCTCACTCATCTTGAAGTGATAGGCTATTAAATTCTATTTTCACCAACCTATTAAACAAGCTGCTCTCCCTACTGAATGACAAAAACCACAGAAAAGCTAGAGTAAAAGGGAAGAACGTTTTCATATAATGTCAAACTGAACACTAAAATTAAAAGGCATCAGAATAGCTTTAGTCCTTTAAACTACACAAAGGTTTAATTCAAGTACATTCTAAGAACTTAAATTAAAATTATCCTAAGATATAAAAAGCATTATCATCCCTCATAACCATTTCTCACAGTCAAATGAAGGAGGCAAGATGCGGAGAGAAGAAATTCAGCTATTTAGTAAAATTACCACGCTATATTTTGTCTAATAAATTGTGCTGTAGGTACATTACAATTGACAGTAGTTCTAGGTGAATATTTCTTTTCAATAATGAAAACATTCACATATATATATCAAAATTTTAAAAAAAAGTTTAAAAATTGTGTGAATTTTTAAAAAAAGTTAACATGTTGATTTAAAACAATTTCAAAACAGAAGTTAACTAAGAAGTCACAAATTAGATCATTATAAACAAATTCTAGTCCTGAGCCAATGTTAGTATTCTTAGATAAGAGTTGATAGGTATTGTACCCATGCAACAATGTCTGAATCAGTAAGTCCAAGAGAAACATAAATCAATCATTCAGTACAGTTCACATCTTACTTTACAACCTTCTGTTGACACAGCTGAACTGGTAAACCAGTCCAATTCCAAGTCAGAGTAATCTACGAAGAATGTACTTTTCCCTCAAGTTGTTACTCCCAGCCTTTCACAGGCCACAAGAACTGCCCATCTTGTGTTGTTCAACACAACTTCTTTTCTCGTGACTGTTCCTTCTGCCAACCTGAGCTAAAAGTTTTTGGCATCTCTGCTGCAGAGACAATTTAAACATCCTGAAGACAGAAGATTTCTGTAACATATTGTGGAAGGAATAAACCACTCAGAAGTCTCAGTCTACAAATAAATCCATATCAGCTGATACATATTCATGAGAGTTCCAGCTCTAATGAAGCAAAAATCACTTGAATCATCTCTTACTGTATCATTTTGTGACCAGTGTAATAACTTGTTATGGTTCACTCTCTTACCAGGTAGTCCTTACTCCTCCCACTGGGACGGGCTCCAGCATCACACCACCCCTTCCCAAAACCAAGCCAACATGCTGATGGCAGAAATCACCTCCCCCCTCCCTCTATTTTCTCCTGGACAAGGGAGTTTAAGATAAGGAGCTACTGAGTGCCAACACAAAGTCAGTGCTATAACTGGGAAGGGGAGAAGATGAGGGACCATATTTTAATACATAAGTGTCCCTTAAATGCTGGCTCACCACGTCTCATGAAACTATCCTAAGTGAAATCCAATTACGCGCATGCCAAGGACAGAAAACAGTTACCTTTATTATCTCATATGAAGCAACCTGCTCATCTGTGTAAGAACTAGGTACTAAATGCTAGTATACTCTAGCAATTGTAAAGTGGAGTTTCCTCCTTCCATTTTTGCCACTGAAATGTTGACAGGATCTACTGGTGAAAAAAAAACAAAACAAAACAAAAAAAATCCTGAAAAACAACTCCCCCACCCCCAGACCTGTATTCACAAGATAGAGTCCTGACAATAATATTTCAATAGAAGCTGTTAATTTAGATGAGGCCTGCAAACAAAATAAGTGCTTAGGTAAGTAGCAAAACCAGATGATTTTATCAAATTCCAAACCAGCCCTGCAGAAAAACAGTTTAAAATGATGCACTAATTACAGTATCTGTTTGAACAACAGAAGTAATTTTATAACATGAAGCATCAGAAGACACTGATTGTCCTAACCCCTGCTGATAAACTGCTTTAATTGTGCAGTTACAGTCAGGCAAATTAACACAGACTTTTGCTCCCACTGAGTTTCTAATGGTAGCAGTTCACAAGCAGAAAGCTGGTGAAAAAAAACAATGTTACAAAGAAATGCTGAAGGAGTAGCACCTGTTTAGGGAGAATACTGCAGCTTACTTCACATTTAGAATTTCTGATCAAAGTTTTCACCTACAGAAACAACAGATGAATTGCTTAAATTAACAATTCCATACTTGCTGTTTCGAATGTCAAGCAAGTTAGCGTTATTTAGAATGTCTTTAATTATAAATTATTACTGTATACTAAGCCCCCACCAAGACAATTTTGGATTTAAAAAGTCAGTATCTTCCAGCACACATTAGACTAGCTGGTATCTATCAAACACTGTCAAAGGGCATTATAAAAGAATCTTTTGAGAACTATCCTGAAAAAAAAAATCTAATGGCATGAAAAACCATAATTTTTAAATGACACAAGAGGATTCTGTTCTCTGTCTCAAAGCCCCAGCGCAGACTTTGTGCTCAGAAAACTTCAAACCAGGCACCGCCCCAAGTTCAGATCTGCCCTGCAGTCAAAATGGTTCCTGCATGCTCGCAACACCACACTGGATCTTTCTAAAGCTGTGGCTTCACAGCACGACTGAACAAAGCTGATCCAACCCTCCGGATCTGCTGACAGAAGAGGAAGCCCCTGTCACCACCCCAGCTGGCACACTCACGCCCCCTGCTCTGCAGGGCTGTGGCTTCTCCAGAGAGCAGAGCCACCAGAAACTCTCTGTCACAAAGGGTAAGTTTCCGTAAAACAGGCAACAGGACTCCAGCTCTCCTCAGGATTTTCTTCTTCCATATTTGTCTCAAGTTGTGCCAGTGTGTAAAATAAGATTTGTGGAACAAGCTGTATTGTCGAGTGCTATCAAAACCCAGGAGCCTGTTAACACTGAATATTTCACCGTTGTGGGATGAGAGCAAAAGAGTTTTGTATGCATTGGAATCCTCAGGGAAATAAATGAGAATTTAGCACATGAAATGCATGGCATAAACTCAATACCTGGATATATTTGTTAGAGAGGAATGTAATTTTTAATATTGATACTTAAAATTACCACAAAGTATCAAATGCTACCCAGTCAGAGGAGTGAGACTTAATTTCTCTGACTTTGGACTACTTCTGAGTTTTAACATTTTAACTTCACCAGTATTCCTGGTGTAGTAAATTTTATATGGACACAGTGTTATACTGAGATCCAAGTACGATTTTATTCCCCTACAGAACAGGGAATAAGCAGTATGAAGCATTTCACAATGCTGTGATGCTTTTTACACACTGACCACTTGCTAAACAAATATCAAATTCCCTCAAAAAATAATGAAATTCAAATAAATCCTGGATGAAAGTCTTCTTAAATCAGAGTTAGCTTCAGATGGCTTTTTAAAAGGAATACCTCCACATTTGAATCTCAAGCTACAAAAAGCATTTTTAAATGAATGCTTAGACCAACAAAAGCCAATCTGTGACAGTGGACACATTCCTCAGAGTATTCTCTGATCGGGAAATACAGAGAGTAAGTGTTCTTCAACTCATGACTCAAGTCCACTCTTTATCAGTCACTAATGAAATTAACTTCAAAACAACCTGCAACTGTTCTAAAATCACTTCTGCGTAAACCTATTTGCTTCGGAGTTTATGAGCATTATTAATCGCTATAAAGCTCATTCCACTATTCAGCTTTAGATGAAGAAAGGCTGAAAAACAAAAGTATTATTTTATATGCCTTATTATCTAGCAGCACCTAGGTATTGTGCACAGATAGTAAATTAAACAATTTACGTAGTCTTAACATACTTTAGAATTTTTATTTTACCAATAATTAACAGGATGTTCAAAATAGAAAGTATATCTAGAATAAATCAGGTTTTATGAACATAAAAAGGGATTTATCCTAAAGTAGGACCAACATGCCACTCAAATAATATTTTACTATATAGTACTATTAAATTTAGTATTTTAAGTACATTAAGATTCTTTTGCTTATGTCAGTTTTTATTTAAGCAGTATTCCAGCTGTATTATATTTTAATTTTTATTTTTTTTTATTTTTTTAAGTGTATTTCCTTCTCCCCAGGAAGAAGACTAGTACACCAAGGTACTAGCCTTGCTAATGTGTACCTCTGTTCCACCTGAAAACTTACCAAGGTGTCCAAAACTTCGCTAAAGTACATGCTGACAGGAAAAATAGTCTTAATTAAAATGAAATCTGATGCCTCTTTTTCATCTGGGATTCTCAGACTAGGAGATCTGAAAGTGTTGACACCCAAAAGGACCTAATCTAATATACTTTCCAGAACTAACTCAAGGCATGTCAACTTCAAGAAATTTGCTCGAAGAAAGAAGTTGCAACTGCAAGAAAATGAAGTGTAATAATCCAGTGGCTGGTACACTGGTCCAGGAAATGAGCATCAAGATCCTAGTACTGCCTCAGGCAAAAAGGCATCAACATCACCAGGCTGACATTCCAGGAGTGCCCTAACATCAAGGCAAAGAAACACACAAGGAAGTGCTTTCTACTGTGCCCTTCATGAAAGCAAATCACTGCTCAGGAAGTGAGGGAAAAAAAAAAAGAGGCATCCCTAGCCCAGTGACACAGGACTTCATCAGGAGTTGGGTTCCCGTGGCACTGGAGCCTTAGGACTGGAGACTTTTTGCAGCTGTGAATAATTAAGTAAAACATATAAACAGCATGCTGAAGTGAAACTTTATTTATAACTTCAAGGTAAGCCTCCTAGTTTTTCCTTTTTCCATTCATACAAAACTTTTACTTTCATCTGTACAATGAAAACAAATGCTGGAAAGCATCAAAAGCACCTGTGGCTTAATGATTTGGGAACTTAGGGGAAACACCTGAGCAGTGGTTTGACATTTCTGAATACTTTATTATTTACAGTAAAATGCTACCATTATTAATCAAGTGTATTTAAGGGGACAAAAAACCTCCCTGTTTACTCATTGGTTACTAGTCAGTCTTCTAGTATACACAGCATAGTGCTCCCCAATATTTCTTTAGGTGATTTAATAGTTAAAAAGAAAGCAAGCAAACAAACAAAAAAACAAACCCCCCAACCCCAAAACCCTGTTCTTGACTTCAGTTTGGACTACCATTTACAGCATGTCGAATTTGGAAAACTGCGCTCTGTGTAGTACTCGCCACTAGCACTAGGCCAAGTGAAAACCATAAAATAAATTGTATTTTTGTATTCAAAACGTGATCAGCTCATAGGCTAATAGTACAATTTTACAAGTTTTAAAACATTTTCTTTCCTCTTTTGAAGTACTGTCATGTAACTTTCATCAACAGTAAGTGCTGCACATAATTGTGGCATCTGTCTTTACTGAATTTCAACCATTTTTATTTCTCTATTCCCTGTTCTATTTCTTCACTGCCTTGCTTAAGACTTGATTGCTGCTTTGCATAGCAAACCTGGTCAGTGCATAAACATTTCCCATATCAATAATTTGAGCTCAGTGTTAAATTCCTCCATTTCTCTATTAAACTCATTCTCTAACACCTGTGGATCCTGCTCTTTTATGACAGCTCTACATATAAACGAAGTTGAACAAACCATAAGGGCTAAGAAGTATCAAAATAAACCCACAATTTTCTTCAGGTGCTATTCCTGCTTAATCTAAACTTGATTTAAAGCAATTTTGACTCATTTGTGTTAAAAGTCTAAGAAGTAAAGCTACAATAATTCATACATAATTTGTGAAATTTCTTTTTTTTTTTTTTTTTTTAATAATTAGGAATAAATGACTGGGTTTTTTTCCAAGCTAAATTTACCTACCTGTTAAAGGAGGGGAAAGAAATAGAAAGAGGAAGAAAAAAGTGTAAGTGACCTTTTGGAAGTATCAGAATAAACAGCTGCTGACAACCTACATTTTAATGCCAACAGATCAACACTTCTATTTTCTTCACCTTATTTTGCCTGTCACTTCCACAGTCCAGCAACTCAGCCTTTGCTCGAAAAGCCAACCATTTTGCTTTTAGCATTCCCTCAAGGAGGAGCTGCACATATATGCTCTCATATATGTATATATGTATGTATGTGTGTGCATATATATATATAAAAAAATATATCAATACAGATTCCTCTGCATAAATCTTGGTGAAGGTCTTAAGAGATTATATTGAAAAGACAACTCTGTAAAACTGCAATATACTCATGCCAACCCTTTGGGTTTTTTCGTTACAAAACAACTGTAAGCTTCTGAGAGAAAATTATTCTTCCCCATTTTAGCATGCTTTTAAAATTTACAACAATACACAATTACTAACCTTCTTAATGTCTTTTCAGAAACTGCTTAAGACTCAGTAAGAAAAATTCCAAATCTTTGTACAAAAGTATAAAAAGATGTTGCTACAGAATATTTGTAACAGAAACTTAGATTTAACATAACATAACCTCAGTGTACCAAGACGACTGAGAACTGCCACCCCATAGGCTGCAATGTAATAGACAAGCTTCAGACAGTAAAACTGCACAGAAGCTAAATTTAGGAAAATAAAAAAGAAAATTCTTCCCTATTCCAACCCCCGCCCCCCAAAAAAACCCTTAAGAAAAAAAATAGCAAGTTTACAGGTTTTACTTTTCATATGATCTTGGTTTAAGAATATGAACAGTTACTACTCCTTCTTTAAAAATCAGAGGATGTAATGTAAAAAAATAATTACTTTTATAGTAGTATGTTGTTAGCTTTACCTTAGGGCATAGAGATCTTTAGGTTTTTACTATTTTCCAAAGCAACAAAAATAAGATACTCATGACTCAAACTAAACATACCTAGGTAGTACCTAAGTTTCAAATAACTCAAATAACTTCCCAAGCCATAAAGAGAAATGAAAAAAAAAATTTAAAAGAGGTAAAACAAACATTCAACACCACGGATTTTTTTTAGATTGGTTCAGGGGCAGACTGGGGAGGGGAAAGGGTATATAACTTCAATACTTGAACCAGTGACACTTTGCCAATAGTACTTCACATCTGGGCTGCAAGAATGCAGCCAAACACAAGAAAGAGATCACGGACAGAAAAGCAAAGCTGTTTTTACTGCCAGGGCCAGGTTGATATGGTTGCAGTGCCAGAGCTTTAGATGAAAACCTGTATCTTGAAATGTCTGAGAATGTTTTTTTCTGTTTTGGATATGTAAGCAAATGATAACTGAATTTTGGTAAGAACAGGCAGAGTCAAACTGGAAAAAAAACAGGGCGAGGGGAACGGAAGTAATCAATGTTACAACAGCTCTCATGCATAAGCTGAAGTGCTTTGTGGAATCCTGACCTCAATGAACAATTGTGTATCAAGTACTCATATGATAATACCTAGTATTTCTCTTATTTCCCTTTTTGTTTCAGTTCTTGGGATGAATCTTCCTTGAAGATTTCCTCAAAGATGTATAATGAAGACCAGGTGCCTGAATTTCTCCTTCTTCCTGCAGGTCTAACCAGGATGGCAGGAAGACTCAAGTGCCTAGGCAATTAAATGCTACCCTGAATATTTAGATTCACAGCACCTCTTATGCCAGCAAGAAAACACAGCACTAAACATAAACCGAACTTTTTCATAAGCGGTTGCTTAAATGAATACTGACAACTTCAGACACAATGCCTGTGCTTATAAGTAGAACACTGATCTTGCATAGTTACTTCAGAGAAGGAAACTGTCCCAAATCCCAAAACAGAACTATTCTGTTTCCTTGCATAGAAATGTTTCTTCTGCAGATTTCAGTACAACTCAGCTGCCAAGGCTAACTACACACTCCCACCAAGGGAAGTGGGCCCATTCCTTTGTCCTTCCCTCTTTGCCACTTGGGCCTTATGTAGCCAGTTAACACAGCAGCAAACTACTGCTGTCAGATTAGGTTTTGCCTGTTTAGCAGGCAGAACTGGCTCAGTGACACATTCCTCAAGTAGCAGGCTGAGCACAAAGGAGGGCACAGGCATGTCTCCCTCTGTAGGAAGCTGCCAGCCGTCACCTACACCTCTGCCAGGCTTCACAGCAGCCCAGCAACTCCCAACAGGGGGTGAGGATGGGGAGCCCCATGTTCTTTACTGCTCAGTGGACAGGTTGGCACTTATTAGTGCCACTTACAGCAAATGCAGTCTTACTGTAATACATAAATTGCTATTTTAAAGTGAAGTATTCTGAAAACTCAGCTTTCACTCCAAATTAGGCGTGAAAGCAATCAGCACTTTTCACTTCCAATGTTACATCTCAGTTGCCTGAGAAATAAGCATTCTATTTCCCATATTTTTAAGAAAGGGTGTGTCAAAGAAAAAAAACCTAATCACTCACAACATAGTGATTAATTCCCCCAAAAAATAAATTCATGTAGACAAAAAGGTCACAACCGGCAACTCCAATTCTAGCATCTTTCCAGCTGAATATGCAATCTCAACACTCTTCTAAAAATATGTAATTTCACAGCAGACATCAGTGGGGTTTCAGCAGCCCTGCTTCCCCTCTTCATCACACAGCAGGACTAATGCTGCCCTATTACATAAGGGTTTTTTTTAAGGCTTTTGTAATGGCTTAGGAGTGCTTTCCAGTAACGAATTATATAATTAATATGTCACTCAATTATTCACTCTCATTTCTTTACACAGTGATTTCTCCCACAGTACCATGTTGCAAATTTTCAGATTTTTAGAAGCATTAGAAGAACACCTTGTCTTTTAGGCTAGAGAGGAATGAGACCAAAAATAATGCTCCAACTTAATTATGCAGTCAGCAGGTCTCCTGAAACTCTATTACAGAAGGGCTTTATCTTAGTGACCAGGTACTCTTAAGCAGGGCCCATGGTTCTTACTCCAGTGCTTACAGGATGGTTTGCTCTGCTCTAAACAGTGGACCCCTCTACAGTCCATGAGTCTTTTGGAGAAGACAGTCAAATTCTTTGGTTAATGTAACTAACATTTTCCACAGAATACTGCTATTGAACAGACATTATGCTACAAGGTGGCGTAAGTTCACAGCATGTTACCAAACATATTGTGTCGCCCAAACAGGGCAAGATGTTCTTTACAGTTTGAAACGATTGAAAAGCTAAATTTCATGGTCACTCTAGTCCATGTACTAACTCATTGGCTCTATAGCTAGAAAGCTCACCAGTCAATTGAAATGTTTTTATTCAGGTTGAGTCTCCATTCATACAGCTCTTCTGTTTGCGTTTGGTTTTTCCCCATTTTCTTTTTTTGTTGTTGTTTGAGGGGGGGTTGTGGGGGGTTTTTTGGTTTTGTTTTGGTTTTTTTTCTTTTTGGTTTGAGGAAAGGGCTGTGTGAGCTTTATGTTTCGTATTCATACTATGTTAATACTTCCAAGCAGTGCAAAAATTGTGGTGTAGTTAGTTGTTGTCCATGATTTATTAAATTTTTTCTTCAACAGTGACCCACAATCAGTAGCCTATTACTGAGTGGATCAAGGAATATAGCCTTTTACACAGCTATTTATCACTGCTAATACTGTTAGATTTTAACATATTTAATAGTAACAGTCTAGCCTTAATTTTTATCTCCATTCTCTTTTCTTTGCTAAACTATTAAAACAGCGAGTTCCCTCTTAAACTGTAAAAATTTACTCTTTTGGCAATTACACAAGCATATGTTTAATACATCTCTGGGTTTTAATCATTTCACTCCCTCCTAAAATAATTCCATTCTCTCCAAACTTACTCAGTGCTAACAAACCTATTTGTAAACAAACAACCTGAACAACAACTCAAGACAGATGGAAAATATCAGGGCAAGATACTAATGCAAATTAAATGAACTAACTTCTACTTAAAAAATAAATGAAATGTTGTTATAAACAATACAGAAAACTCAAAATTTGCCACTGAGTAGAAAATTGACAATTAATATTGGCTAACAAACTAAAGCTGACGCCTTGAAAGCACTCAGAACTGATGCATCAAATAGCCTCAGCATACATGCTTGCTTTATATTTATGACTGAAACCTTGCACACAGTCTCTAATTACACTTTTATTGCAGCAGTTGCATCAAATCCTTGCTACAATTATATGGGATTTGACACACCCAAGCTACCACCCAGATAACTCAATGTGACCACTGTTCCAAACCTTCTTTGCAACCAATTTCATGCAACAATTCTACTGATTATAATGACTGCAGAATAAGGAGTATCCAGCATGTTCTCATGGGTAGATTAAAATGTAGTAATAGTCTTGCCACTTAGACTGTATAGCTGGGTGCCAGCCTGGCACTGATATTCAACAGCTCTTGAGAATACCACTAATAATACATTAGGGAAGCCTTTCCTACAGTAATGATGGATATTCAGGATCAGTAGCCCTCTTTATCTCTCAGGTGACATCAATCCAGTGATTTTAAAAAAACAACCAAACAAAAAAGACTAACACAACCAACAAAAACCCCAGTCTTTACACCTAATGAGCTGAAATCTACAATTTTTTTAGTTAATTTAAAATACTATACACTTCCATCACCTCTTTATATAGTATCTGTATAATACATTTAAAATAAAACCCTTGTGAAATTATTGAAATAAATAATTTATGTAAAGGAGTAATTATAGAAATTCTGTCCACTTTTTAAATTGTAAAAAAAAAGTGTACTAAAATCCCTGTTCATTATGTCAACACAAAAGAATGTGAAAGCTACTCATGACTTTAAATAAAAGTCAAATATAATATTTACATATATACTGGTTTTAGGAAAAAATGTCTAAATATGCGTCCTTCAAGATCCCATTCACTTAGCAGTCCTAAAACTGCTGTTTAGAACACGGTATCATCCTTCGAAAAAGACATCTGGTTTCACACACTTTTTAAGTCCCACAGATTTTGGCAAAATGTACAAAAACATAGTTTTTAAAAAGCTCATCAAATATAGTGAATTTGCTGGCATCTTCATTTGCATCATTTTGAGTTAAACTGAGTGTGCAAACTAAGATCTATTATTAACCAAATTATCACATCTCTATTGCAAGTCACCATAATATGAAAAATTGAGGCTTACGAAAACTTACAAGTTCCACTTTTTCAACACAGTGCCACATGGGTAGATCTAGCCATTTGCCTCAGCTACCGAAGATATTAATGAAGAGAGAAATATTATGAATAAATACTGGACAGATTAAAAGAACCAAACACAATGTCATTGTAGTATAAAGCTGCAGAAGCAAAGCAAATCCTTGATGGGTTAATGAAGTCTGAAGGTATCTAAAAGCAAGTAAGTTCTAATAAATTCCAGTACATTATTAGAGACATGCAAAAGTTATTAAAAAAAATTAACTGCTTCTACTCTTCAGAAGACAAGTTCCAAGGTTCTTTTGTTAAAATGTCTATTATATACATTCTCAGATTGAATGCTTATCTGCCCACACAAAGTCAATTAATTAATGTACTTCTGAATTACAAATGCTGCAGATGGTAAGACTGGGTAAAAAAGGTCATTATGTGCATGCCTTTCTTACGTTCTACAGTGGTTTCATCCATCTTCGAAAGTAAGACAGCACTGCACATGAATTGAGGACAAGAATAATTCCACACTTCACTAACATCCTAGACAGAAAGGTAACTTCCTTCATTCTAAATGTTTCCCGTGCTTCAGAAAAGCACAAGCATAATCATTTTCTTCAAAATGCATTTCCAACAAATGACAAAGATGTACTGCCAACTAACAGGTGCTGACCTCCCACTTCCAGACCTGGCCACTTTTTTTTCCCATCCTGTCCCTTCTCAAAATGGCACCACTATTTATTTGGGTCAACACAGCTTATTAACTAGGAAATTTTTTTTATCCCACCGAACTCTTCTCTCACATTAGCTGACCGAAGTCTAGCTTCTTTCCTGTTCTCACTGTAACCCTCTAACATGGACTAGAACACTTTTTTCCACCTCCCAAAAGAGAAGTTGAGTGAAAGTCTCAAATATGTGCAATCCTCTATTGTTATGAAACAATGCAAATTGTCTGGTTTTATTCACGATAAGGAAAAGTCAAAAAAAATTTCAGCAAAACAGATGGACAATTCTTTCCTGTACTTCCAGTACAGCCCTTAGATGATGTGGTATCTTCAGAAGAAACTCAACATGAGCTCTCAGAAATGTCCCTAGCAGAGAAATAAATAGGTTTAGTACTAGTACATAAGAGCTTGTTAAAATGTCCTTAGAAAGAATGCCAGAGAGATTATTTGAACACCAGCAGCTGGAGGTAGAAAACATTATACACTGATATATTTTTATTTTTTAAAAAGAAAATCACTATGATGGTCCACCGAACACAATTTACATTTTGAAGACAGGTTCAAAAGAAAAAACTTCAGCAACTATTGTCACAAAAATCTTACCAATATTAAACTTGCATATTTTTGTAGTTAGATATTGCAACAGTGTGTAACTGATGTGAAGCCTGTCAATAATCAATAGGAGCTTAACTATCACTTTCCTCACACAGAATCATACAAAGCCATTTAGGGAAGGAGCTGAGATTCTTTTTCAACCAGTCTCCTCAAATAATAGGTGATTTGGAAAAACTTACTGGAATGTTTACAAGAAGTAAAACATTTACTTGCCTCTACCTCCAAAACTGCTGGATCATGGCTGTCTCTGCTCTTAAAGGAGACCTGAAAAGCAAAAAAAAATTGGGCTTGTGCCCTATTTTGCTTCCTTAAGATGTTTGAGAGGCATGAAAAGTTGGAATTAGGGTTTGTCTGGGGGGGGGGGGGGCTATGTTTGTTTTTTCCCCCCCTGTGATGAACATAAATTATCCCTTCTTTTTTATTTGAGACTGAAATTTCAAGAAGCCATAATACAAGGCAACCAGTTAAGGAAAAACAATGCAAGAGTCAATAGAATCTAAGTCACAGAAGAAAGAACAAACTTCATTTTTTTTCTCCTCACCCCTACTTCCTTCAAGTTCTCCTTCATTTGAAATGATGAATAACACAAAAATCCCTTTCCACAGTTAAGTATTCTTGCAGTACCACTACTAGTGGTACTGGTGATTTGCACACATATTTATGATTTTAAATTACGCAAGCTAAGGAAAAGAAAAGGAAAAAATTCAATTAGAAATCTGATTGAGTTTGTATTTTAAAATTCTAAGATAAAATGTAATAGAGAAGAAAAACTCAAATCCCTTTCAGGGACTCTTTATGTTTCAAAACAGAAAAATAAGTAGGAAAATAACTATTAGAAGTTCTCTGCTAATGGAAAAGAGAGAAAAACCCACAAGCTGCCTAGCTATAAAAGGGAGACAAACATGACTTCCCCTTCCACTACTAACATGGCCTGTAAGGCGGTTTGTACGTATGCTATAGTGATGCAGTTATAAAAGCAGCTGTAATGTTTTTTCCTAAAAAAATAGAATATTACATCTTATAGCTCGAGGCAAATTTAAAAGTAACATAAAATTAAAAGTCAAATTTATACCAGATGCAAATTAGCAAGGAGCATAGTTTATTTTAACTGATGCCCATTACTGTTGGTGCAACTAAACCAGCTCATTAATTTTAAGTGAGATGGGATGCTACCATGTATTCAATTCAAAAAATTGTTCCAAGCCTCTTCTCTCTTCCTTCCACCCACACTTCAACTATGTATTTACCACATAAGAAAAAGGAAAGTCAAATTTATTTATTTTTATGAAAAAAGGGAAATAAAAGATGTTGCTTATGAAAAATGTGCAATCATCAAGAAAAGCAAAAGCATGATGCCTAAAAATAAGAAAAATATACCCAAAGTACATCCTTAGAACACTATTTAAACACAATATAAATGCTCATAAGCTTTCTATCACAGAAAAACTACTCTCAACCAGTACAGGGTTATATACCCAATGTTTTAAGTCAAATCTGTGAACTGTTTGAAGTTCCTCATAATTCACGTTCATACATGGAATGTGATCTTGCTGAAATGCTAAACCAATATTAGACAGGCCAAAGACCTGAACATCTTTACCTTAGATCTATTACTCAACTCAAATCTCTACTTCCAACAATTATCATGTTACTTCTCCAGCTGCAACAGCCAAAAGGCACCAATTCAAACAATACTGGTACTTAATTAAATGGTCCAGTGGCATAATTCAAAGGGGGGTTACTTTGGCGTGCAGTATTTTGGGACAGTTGGTTTGTGTTTGCGGTGGGTTTTTTGTACTTTTTGGGTTTGGGGGTTTTTTTGGTTGGTTGGGATGGGAGTTTTTTGGTTGCTTGGAAGGAGGCATGCTCGGCGTTTTGGTTTTTTCCCCTCCATTTATATTAAAATATAAACAGGTAATGGAATTTAAAAAAAAAAAAAAAAAAAGGAAAAAAGAAACATTTTAAAAAAGTAATTTAAAAAAATCAAAATTAAGAAAATCAAGTTTAGTCCAGAAGAGAGACTTAAGAGATCTAGAAAGTATCAGATTCCAGAATCATACACAAGGCTGTACTAAACCTACAGAAAAAAAAAGTCACAAAATTATACTCATTTCTCCTTCTGTTGAACAAGAATTGTTTTCATCAAAACCCTCCTACTTTTCTGGGTGAAATTTATGGTGACATAGCAAATGAAGTGAAAACATTTTAATGCAGACATTCAAGTATCTCATATCATCGAATGCGAAGGTGACGTTTAACACTCCAAGTTGAGTCTATTTAACAACCCAGTTGTCACTGAAAATAGCAGTCCTGACTCTGCTACTTCCACTGAGCTGCCCCTGCTGCTTAGACAATTGTGCAGGAGCCAACTGAAGAAACTCACAAACTCAATTGACTCCTGAGGATGCACATGAAACAGTGGGAACAGATGTCCTAAAGCTTTTAATGGGAACTGACCATTAGATCAATCCAAACATAGCGCCATACCACTCACAGAAAACCTTCAGTAATTTGCAATGGCAAGAAGATTTCGTCCTTTGAGGACTACTAATATGATTAGCTTACAGAGCTCAGGCATTACTCCGCTTAAAAGTATGTGAGCCTCTTCAATCCTGCATAATTTGATGAAAACTTAAGACATTGTGAATTAAATTCTAATTTAAGGACATAGAGGGTTATTTCAATATTCATTATGTCACCTTAATAAAGAAAAGAGTATTTATATTGTGTAGAATTCACTTTTAAGTTTACCAAACGTATGGACGACACAAAAACATCTTACTTGTTTTTAAAATAATATTTTTAATACTCTTTTTACTATGCAACACATCCTACACATGCAACATTTCTGCCTATGCAACTACTTCATACAAAGTATTAAATCCCATTTAAATGTTATGGAACAGAAGTGACTGACTGACTTCTGGAAAAAAAAAAAAAAGAAAATTAAATCAAAGTATCCCAACTACCAGTTTCAGTGCTGTTCTCCACAGGAATCTGAAAGAAATTAATCTGCTGCTGTAATTTATAAACAATGCCTAGACCATATACTCAAAATTCCTGCTGCAAAAATCATACAGTCTCACAGAGAAAGACACTTTTCACAAAAAAGTGCTCGTGTAAGTCAGAAATATCATCAGCAAAAATTGTTTATAGGGTTTTTCCCCTCTCTTAGTAAAGCATGTTTTAACTATTTAACAAACTACAGTAATACTCAACTAAAGTAAAAGCCAAGTTTTCTGTGCTAGTCATGCTGAGCCAAGCATATACAGTATAACCTTCATATCCTCCCTATATCTAGTGTGATACATACGAAAAATTTCAGCTGCAGAAAGCAAGAAACTCTTTATCATCACAGAAAATGTACTTGTAAAAATCACAGATAAATGGGCATATATCAATATGTTTAGGAGGGGAAAAAAATTCTTTTGATACTGTTTTCACGATTTTGTGGAGACTTAACACCTTGTTCTCAACTCACTCCTGATCCCTTAGGTCTGGTCTTGTTCGTCTCATTCAACCTGCTGCAGAACCGCATTTCCTGCTCTCTGTGTAGTACGATTGTGCCTTGCCTTTCTTTTTCACAGTCCTTGAAGAAACTCAAATTTGTCGCACAGATGAGCATACAGTATGATCAAAGCAACAGTACTTAATGCACACACACACACAAAAAGAGAAAATATTCTACATGATTGAAATTTTAGTTCTCTGAGATTAATGTAAACCACACTGGAATCCCAAACTTTTAGCGTGATCCTTACCAATAAGCTATTTTCACTTTAATATGTAGGAATGTACGAAGTCCATGATGCATAAAAAAATACACAGATAAAAAAGCCCCAAACACGTAAAATGCAACTTGATTGTAGAATTGTTACAGTTCAGTAGTATACATACACACACTATATATCTATATTATATCTATAGCTACCTATAGATATATTTAGATAGATAGATATTCTGTATATCTTGACCATTATCCCTCTTCTTATGCTTAAGCTTAACTCCAAGTCATTTTTTCCCCAATTTCAGAGACTTTGACCAGAAGGAATAGTCAGGATTATTTAATCTGGCCTCCTACATATCATAGGTCATTATTTTTCAACAGAAAAGAAGTGCTCTGACAGTAATCATTAAAAATTGGTTGAGAGCGCATCCAAGGTCGTCATAACTTGACCATGCTATACATTGAATTAAAGTTTGTTTCTAGATGGATTAATCACATTTTCTTGACGAGAATTCTCAACCACTAAAAATCTGATTAAAAAAAATTCTTAGCTTTGAGGCATGTACATACCAAGGGCTAACTAGTAAATTCTCCTTACTTTCTTTCACAGTAAATTTTGAATTTTTGCCCCTTAATCACATTCTCAGCTGTCCAAATGGCTAAGAAAAGGGAGAGAAGGGATAAAGAACATCAATATCATTGTTTTCTACTTTAAAAAAATCTTATGGAGTTGTGCTCAGAGTGACCTTGTTAGAGACTACACTTCAAATACCAGATGCATGCAAATACATTGTTACGTAGCCAAAATGTGGAAATACTGATCCTACACAGGCAGGATCTGAGCCTGCTAGAAATTATGATTCACGGTGCACACCTACAATAAAACTTAGTTTTATGACATGCTTTCAGCAGGACTGTTTTCATCAGAGAGAAAAAAGTATGTTTAGCAGGTGTATATATATTTCAAACGACAAGTACCATCAACTCAGATTACAGGGGAAGATAAGGGATCTGAATTTTCCTCACGTGGTACATAAACCTTGTCAACAGGACGTTTAACAAATAATGTTCTTTGGGAGGACTACTTGCAGAACTAAAAGCTCTCAGCTTCTAGATTTTTCATATCCTAAAACTTCTTGGTAGAAGAAATTTAACCGCTTATTCAAAATTACTGAGATAGTAAGCTTTTCCTATTTTGATCAAGTGTGACTTTACACAACCATTTCTGTCCAACTTTAATAAATTAATGAAGAATTGTCCATGAGGTGAGTGCAGAAAATTACCTGATTTGTGCACTCCAGCTGGCATTTTAAACAAACAAAAAAATCCAAACAAGCAAACAAAAAACCAACAACCACCCCACCCAAAAAAACACCACCCCCCCAACAAATAAAAAACCACACAGCAAAAAAATAAACCAAAACCCAAAAACCAAACCACACAACGCAAACAAAACAAACAAACAAAAAAAAAAAAAACAAAACAAAACAACAACAACAACAAAAAAAGTGGACTGGAAAAGAGAATTACCATTCAGTCTTATACTTAGGAACCTCACTCTACTGCACAATCATAATACTGCAGTTTCTCCCAAAAGTGACTGCAAGTCCCAAAAGAATAGTAAAGAACACAAAGGGAAACGATGCTCATGCAAAAAGGGTCTAGGAAAGGCAATTGCTAAAGGAGGAAAAGTTCCTTTATTTTTCCACATTTTAACACCGTAAATAATTTCAAAACAGAAATTTTTTCCTCTCTGCAAGAAAATCTGAATATAATTTTAAAAATCTGTATATGAAAATAGGAAATTTCTCTAAAAGAAAATACATAAAAGAGTTCCTCAAAAATGTAAGTGAAATGAAAAACAAAGAAAATGCTCAAAAAATTTTAGGAAACTTTTTTCAAGTGAACGAAGTCAATGAAACATAATCAGAACGATTGAATTTAAACAGAAAAATCTCATAGTCTTGTTATATTTGCTTTACAGAGAACAAAAAGTAGAATATGTCCATTTAAGACTATTCATCCTGGAAGATCACAGTCCTCAAGTTTTTTTAAGGTAGGGATTTTATACTAAATGCATGATAGTCAGAGGAAGCCTTACCAAACTAGCTTCAATATTAGAAAAACTATCTGTGGTTGGACAGTGTGGGTTGCAACACTCAGCTGTAAAGTGAAATGACTATTCAGTGGGAACTTCTGATCACAGGAAGCCACTTAATCACTGCAGAACCTAATCCTAAATACATGAGCTAACACAGTTACACTAATACTGTGCTGCAGCACTGCTATGCCATGAACTAATTTTGCTAATCTGAACACATGTCAAATTCACATGCCTTTTTTCTTTTTTACAGAAAGCCCCCCGTTTAAGAAAACCCCCTTCAAAATGCCAGATCATAAAATATCTTGACAGATTCTTATTTAATGCTTATCACCATTTACTTGCATGAAAGGGGAATTGTGTGGTGAGTAGGAACAAATCTCCATTTACCTAAAGAAAATATAACTAATAATCATGCTCTTAATTAGATACAAATAAATAATTTAATGAAATGTATCACTTCCTATGCCCCGAAAAAATTTACTTCAAAAAGAAAAGCAGACTACTTAAAAAACATGCCATTTGTGAGATCTCATCTAAGAAGAGCTTTGTACAGTTTTCTTTCTGTAAATCATGATCAATTCATACCATTAAAAACTTTTTTCTTTAACCTCTTTTCACCACAGCTTGCTTGCATCCTGTGAGATTATAAAGTTCCACTACCAAATAAAATCTAGCATTCTACTCTATGTTTAAGTTTTTAACAAAACAAGAAAGCCCTTTGAGTGTCCACCCTTTATGAAGTCTTTTAAGATACTGATTTATCTGTAATGATTTTTGTTTGTGTAAGGTTATGTATAAGACTAGTCATTACTGCTAACCATTCAGTATGCGCAGTATGCCTTCTGAACAGACTTTATTAATTGTGCCTAATTACTGCAGGCAACCAATCTTACTCTCTGCATGTGACCTCTATTCACCCAACAGTTGAAGCTCTGAAGTTTTAGTTGAATTACCATGCATTGCCATATCCACTGAGCTCTTCAAAAGAACTTCGTGTACACGCTTTAAAGCTGCTACAGTAATTACTCCTTTTCACTTACTGTTTCATATTTTTGGCCAAATTAGTCTAGCATCAAACATTCAGCTTTCACTCCAGAATAAAGCTGTTCAAGCTTGCTGAACAGACCTTTCAAACTTCATAAGGAAAGCAACCAAGCCATTCCTTAATTTTGGTGGATGAATGAAATAAAAAACATTTAAGTGCTACTCTAATAATTTTATACCCTTTTTTACTGCCTACTGATTTAGTTTGTACATTCTCACTGTTAGAATATTCTTCAGCATTGGTACCTGAAGAAAAGAAAGACTACCAAGTCTTCTGCAATAACTTCCTTGCTTTACTCCTCTTTTGTTATTTCTATTTAGATATGCAAAAAATAGATGCTACTTTGAGAAGCCTATCTCAGACTGCATTAGGAAACATGTTACAAAGACACAGAGAAACTCAGTCAATAAATTTAATTTTAAAATATGCTGTTTCTGACATGTGAAATATGTAAGATACCATGTCATGATACAGTAAATTCAAAAAAATAAGCGAAATAAGGACCTACGGCAACAGATGCTTCCCATAGAGGAATGACATGGAACAGGATAAGTATAGGGCAAGTGTCTCCCAAATCTGTAACTTCAGCATTGCAGTTAAGGGTTGGATTTTTTTTTTTCAATTCTACTATAACCACTATCATTAAATGGCAAGATTTAAGAGTCACAAAGATTTAAAAAACAAATAAAATAACCAAAGCCCACCACACACTCGTACCAAAAAATACAAAACTTTACACTGTCCCTAGGTTCAGGGAAAAAAAAAAACAGAGCCATCTTCAAACAGCTGAAAATATCCCGTTAATTTTCTTCACCTCACGTCTTCTCCACCAGATAAACGAGGGCATTATCACTGTTTAATACAAGTTTTAATTGAGTACTGTCACTGGTGGGAAGAAAACTGTGGAACCACTACTTTCCATATCAAACAAAGCAGGTAATTAACAGCTATTCTGGCACAATCCCTTATCACCAAAATACACAACATTGTTAAGTTCTCTCAATGCCACTGCTTTGCTCCAACAAAAGAAAGCTGATGTTTCAGGGTCACATTCACTTCTTTAATACACAGGCATAAATTTACTGCTCAGTCAAACACCTATAATTAAACACAAGAAGAATATAATTCTAATATTCAAACAGGCTTGCATATGAGTGGGATATCTCCCCTCTAAAGATGATTGCCTTTCATTTTTTAGTTTCAAGTAGCTACAGTTCACTTAGTTTTGATTACATAGCAATTAGATATGCAAATACAGAGATCTAAAAAATGCTTTTTCAAATGTCAGATTGTAAGCAATCAAGCTTATTCTTTTCTCCTGTAAGCACAAGCTATTCATTAAATAGCTATTGTCTTAAAAACATTCCAACAGATTGCCTTTATCAGTGTTTTAGAAGCAAATATCTAAGTGCACATTACTCAGAACATAGCTCATCAAGGAATGAAATTGATCTTACAATTAATTTAATATATACATGATAATGGATAACTAAGTATAATCTTTGGTCATTTTTCATGTTGTTATCAATATCGAAGCTCACTGCATCTTCAAATTAACCAAAACTCACTTGTTTGTATATTTAATGACAAATGTGTTGGTAATAAGCGTCACAGGTAAAGTTGCTGAATTGTTGAATATCAATAATTTTTCACTGTCAATAGAAAATCCATTCAGAATAATTGATTATCAGTGATTTTTTTTCATTGTATATTAAAAATATATTCATATAAACAAAGTCACTATGAAATGGTGTGGTGAGTATAATTTTGGAAGGAATAACCATTTTGACACCCTACCCTTTGTTTTGTTTTTGGAAGGTCCATATATATGTTCTATTACAAATCAGACTTAGAACTTCTTATGCATCTAGACCACATGTATGAGCTTGGTTCTTTGTGACACATTTCACTGGTCCTCTAGAAGCAGCCCACAGTTTGAGATCCACTGAGTACTGCCTAAAATGGTGGGAAAGGATGTTTGCCAGCAGCTCTAAGAGATCAAAAAAGAACTACTGCAAAATTATATGGACTAGTCTATAAAATATTGTTACCCGTAACCATGGTCTGCCACTGACAGTTTGAAAGCTTGCTCTTGCAAAACTCTAAAATGCAAGAATAAAATGGGATGGGGGTAGGGGTTGGTTGGTTGTTTCTCTAAAAGATCACAAAAACACTTCCAAACTAACAGGAGTGGAAAAAAGATCCCTAAAAGCAAGCCTGTGTTCAGTGACTCAGCTGTGCAGAAATGTACATAAACAAGGGAAGCTGAAAGAGTTCTCTCCTCAGGCTGAGCTTTTAAGCCAGGTAAGTGCAGTAAATAAAATGCTTTCTTAGTTGATTCCATGATCGACAACCACTCTTCAAGATGTCTCGCAGGAGCACAGATCCTTTTTCAAGGTCAGGAGAGCAGCAAAAATTACAAGAGGTGCCTGATTCACAGATCTGTTTAAAAACCTGAAAAAAAGCAGTTTAGTTCTACAGCTCAGCTGTAGATGCTGAACCATTCTGCCAAGTCAGATCCAAGAAAAAGCTGGGTGAGCTTTTTACAAAAACTGACATTTTTAAGCTAACATGTGAATATGTGACAAATTATTTGACATTTTGAGGGTCTTCAGACATGCTTTTTTTTTTTCTCTTTTAAATGTTCAACATGATTTTCTCTTTCCTTCTTCTCGCAATACAGGAGTCTTATTTAACCAGCCAGTAAGGGCAAAACTAGGCCTGTCAGCCTGCTGTTGCTGCCCATACAATGTTTTTTTTCCTTCTGTTGCTTCTTCCCTAAGGGTCACTATAAACAACTGTTTGAGCAGCAAACATAAGCTGCATATTTGAACTCCTACCCACTACAGCCTAATGTAAAGAATGATACGGCTGAAGGGAATCTGAATATTCCTTCCCAGTGGTGCCCCTGCAAACACTTCCTTATCTATTATATGGCTCCCCAAGGAACATATTGGGAAAATCCTGTACCTACTACTGCAAAACATCAGGATCCAAAAAGCATACTAAAAATGCCTAATTCCTGCCAATTTCTGCATCTGGCAAGACTGGTGATGTAGCATTGTCTAATCAAATTCACTATACGTAACATTCTGACTTGCAAAAACAGTCAATTGAAATTGGGTTTAACAGGAACACAAATAATATGCCAAATATGACTCATTTAAAATTGCTACATGTTTTTCTACCTGGTAGATTCTTCCACTGTAAGTCATGAAACATGGACTGAATTAGTCTTCAAAAAATGGGTCTGAAGGCTGCAATAACCAAATAAAATCAGATTTCCTTAAGAGAACTGAAACACATAATCAGTAGCATGTGTTTTCCTCTTCAAAACATTTGTTTCTGCAGGTGTATACAGAAGACATGACAAAGTATCTGATTTTTCTCAGAAATGGAAAATTTGGGGGGGGGGTGTTCTTTTTTTTTCTTTTTTTTTTTCCTACTAAATGATCTATTCCAAAAAGGTGCATTTCAAGCTAAATTGAACATATAGTTTAAAAGGCTGGATACTGAAAAATTTCACTAGTCAGCAATTTTGCAATTTTGGTATTTGCAATACCCTTGTCCTCACTACGTACTAGTTTCCAGATTAGTTTCAGTATTTCAAACCACATCAGTAACTTTAAAATTTATCACTTATTTTGGTTTGTAATAAAGCTTACCTCAAGACCTTTTCCGATTAATGCTGTTTTGAGTCAGTGTGAACTAACATATTTAAGTTGTAGGTCTTCCTGTCAGTCAAAATTTAAGTGAACATTCAATTCTACTGCTGTCAACTTGAAACATAAATGAGTATTTCACAGCCACTTCAAAGACAGCTTGGTCATTTGAAGATCACTTACTAGATGGAAACATGTATTATCAACGTAGAAAACCCTCAATTATTCTCTATAAAAATTAATTTTATATCTAGAATTTCTTTGTCAACTACTAGCTCTTAGTTCCTGAAATTACATATCACAGTATATTTCATGTGTTCAGCAAGCTAGTTAAAACTAAATACCCAAGATCCAAGCTGCCTAAAAATTAAATTTCCTTGAATACATATGGTTGTAAATATGCGGGGCATTTGAAATCAACAGTTCTGCATCTTAAGTGGCTACCAAATAATTCTGTCAAGTGGATCAATCGAAACAGTCAGGTACTTCAGGTGGATTCAGTCAGTCAGTCAGCTAAACGTTGTTTGTCACTCCAATCCTTTAGCACCATCTGACTGCCAGAGACGCATTAATCGTTCTGTACGGCTGCAGGACCGAACATTCCAGATAACCACTCCAAGAGTACACATGCAACGATAGAGCTGTTATTAATTGTGCTATGGGTCCCATCTTTCAAAAAACTGCTTTCTTATTTCAGACAAACACGCAATTGCTAAAGTGAAGAGCAACTTTATCCCACAGATTGTACCCACCACTGTCAGCACGCCTTTGTTGCACTTCTAAGTATCACCACAGCAGAAACACCAAAGGCCAATAAATTAAGGTATACAATCACATTTCCTGAGGAAAAAAGTTAATCTAGGGTGAAACATTAGGATTTGATGTCTAGAATTTAAAGGTCCGACACGTAGAAAATAAAACCACATTCTGACATGCAGAAATACAGGAGACTGAAGAGAAAAAATACCCAGAACTAGGCAGCCATGTCCATACTTCGGACACAACTTGGGAAATTGTTCCCAGAGCTCCAGACCGAAGAGCCAATACATGTACAGCACTCAAGACTATGCCAAGGGAAGACAGGAGAACAGAAAGACCAGTCTTCAGCTTTTCATTTATAACTCGGGGGTCTGATTTTGCTGGCTATCAAGCTTGAAGAAATTTTCTTAAAATAAACTGCTATCAACAATGTTAAAAAATTCCAACAAAGAAAACCACCACAATACCAGTATCAAATCAATATCAAAGAAAGTAGTGTCAAAAAAACCCTCAAAATAATTAAATAACTCCACACCAGAACATCCAATTCCCTTCTGCCTCCATGAAAATGTTAACCTCACTGGAAACAGTCAACACCAACCCTGTGCCACAACAAATGATCACTGAACAGTATGGAAGGATTAAGAAGAAAGCAATACCTTCATCAGACTTACTAGACACAGAAAAAAAATTACCATAATTTAGTAAGTATTATATCCAAACACTCAGGTTATATGCACTCATTGCCCACATGCCATTTAAGAGACTGTTCTTTGGACCACTGTAAAAGTAACAAGTTTTCTCTAAAGAAAAGGAGGCTTGTGTACCTGGCCCTAACAAGGATTTGTTAGTTTTCATCCTTCCATGCAGATACTCAACACACTTTAAACGGAGTTGTTATAAGTTTTAAAGACATTTTTTATTAAATACTCGGTGTGCACGCACTTCAAAACATCCCTTATTTACTGCCTAAAAAGATATGAAAAAAAATGAATAGTTAGCAGACAGAAACTGCTAATTACTCTCAGAAAAAACTAACAAAAATGTGCAAGTGACTGTCAGTAAATCCCCCCTCTATCTGAAAAGTGTAAAGACCAACAATAAAATCTTGCAACTATAGCTGGAAAAACTGTAAAGGTATTGTCCCACCACACCTATTAACACCTACATAGCTACTTGAATTTTATTCATATGCCTAATACACTGTACTGTAGGCCATACATAGCAAAAGTGCAACCTGGGATCAGTAATATCCATTTCAATCCAAGTCCAGGCAAGACAAAGGTTAATACTAAGCCAGAAGACCTAAGGAAAATAAAAACTGTCAGCATTTATAAACAAGTTTAAATGGAACAGTGGTATATTACCTTGTGTTTACTCTTTTACTCCATTCAAAAGAGCCTTCCTGTCAGCCTCAATGAAATTTCTAAGTCTGACCCTGAGTCATATGCCAGTATGGTAAACAACCACCTGTATTCTGCCTGCCAGCAGCCACCCAAAAAATATGGAGAACCAAAAACTGTCAAGAACTGATAGCTACTCAGGAATCACACAGGCATGCTGCTTTCCTCCCTGAATAAACTGGTTATAACTCCATTCCCACACTTAAGTAGACTGAATCTTCACACAGGACAAGAAAATTCCCATGAGGCTCAAACTAAGTCTAGCCTTTCCCACACAGAACTGCAAGCAGAGTTCCACAGTACTCAACAAACACACTCAAAATGCAACCCTGAATAGAAATTATTTCTGTTAAGCAAGATTATCGCAACATTAATTCTTAAGCTAGGAAAAAAAAATCAGGCATATAACAAACACTAAATCATTCACTGAAGGGTAGGCCAACAGTTTAAGGTTGTAACGTAGACAAATCTAGAATCCAGAAAGAGTTTTGTAGTGCTATTAAATGAGAATGATGGTAAAGTCTGCAAAACCACTAGTTATCCATCTCAGCACATCGTGAATACAGGAAAATAGCACTGAATCTGCCATTTGTGGAATCTCAGAAATTAACTCCCTTGTTTTAGTATTATTAGATCATTTTCAACACTATTACCCCTTTGAGAGAAAAACTAAACCTTTAAGAAATTGTATGACCATACATAAGAACGCTGATACTCTGCTGAAGTCTCACCTAGTTCAGTAACTTGTTTCTGATCCTTTTCTGAGAAATAAGTATGGGAAAAGTTTCAGGTTACAGTAGATTTTCATTATTTCAATCTTGTTTCAGTATTTTGCTGGACAAAGTAAAATGGCGATAGATGTTTGAAGACAATTTTGTCAGTACCTCAGAACAATTCAGTATGCACAGTCCCCTAAGGCTTTCAAAACTTCTGTTCAAATGCCAGATACAAAGAACTGTGAGCTGTAGTCTAGTCAACCTAGACTAACACAATTAACACCCTCTGTCCTTCATACCTAACAAAAGCTTAGGAATAATTCTGCAGAATGACAGTTTCTACTATGTACAGAATAAGGCATCTATTTCTGTTCAATAGACACAGCATTTTAATTTATAAACCAGACTTTATAAACTGGACTTGTTTACACACAGATGTTCAGGCAGTGATTCAAGACTACCTTGATGTACTTTTTCCACTACACTTCATGCTACTTTTCTCCAGTTTCAAGATAATCTAGATCCTTGATCATAAGGTTCTTTCCTCAAAGGGAACTGACAGAAAAACCAATAAAAAGGAAAGTATAATAGAAGTTGATTTCAACTAGCAGGACTTTGATTACACTTCTCCAGTCTACATCTCAAGTGTACTTAATAGCATTAAAGACGCATTTTGCTAAGTCAGTTATTTCCATATTTAATTAGCTCAATAACCAATTTAACTGCTCTCAGAACAAAATGATATATAATCAAGTTCTGATGGCAAAGTTAATCATAGACAAAGGTTTCAGCTACTTTTCACATTACATAGGAAAACCCGTGTCTTACTAGTGTTAAATCTGCAACTTTGTATTGAGCTCATGCAAAAATATATGCAATATATACTGGATATAGATGGTATGTAGCCAATAAAGGGCAAAGGTATGTATAAAATAAACCATCTAAAAGATGCATTGCATCAGATACATATCAGTAATATTTTCTGAAAGACTAGTACTGCCTTGCAATAATTTTTAAGGTCTTCAGGCACTTAAATCTTTTTTCCCCTTCAAAATAAAATCATTCTGCTCTTGAAAGTAAGAGCACTGCCCTGGCAGCTATGAAAATACTTTTGCAATAAATTATTTTAAATAAGAAGCATTTGTCAAATCTCATATAAAACTTCAGGAAAATGTTCTCCTTATAAGATTTACATTCCCATACATAACTATGCTAATTGTGCCTACATTCTTCATTACTGTCAGTATGAACTGAACATTTTTTACTTAAACAATGTATGCAGGTAAGAATTCAAAGATAACAGTCTAGAAGCTCTCGACTACAAAACCCCCATAAACAGGCTTAAAAGGAATCAGCCCTCAGTCAGGGTAATTCAAGAAATAACATCTATTACCTTCCACATTGCTGCATTTTTACATCTTTGAAGTACAGTTTCTAGTAGACAGTCTTTAGCATTTAATTATGTAATTACATCATTAACTTGGTAAGAGGATTTTTTTTCAGTGATGACTTTCTTTTCTTTGTTTATGCTGTTCGCTAATAGTACAAACTCTTATCTCTTCAGAGGGTCACTGCTCAAATATTACCATGGATATAACTCAAGAGGCATTTTTTTTGTCAGTGAAGAGGGAAAAAGGCCATGCTTCAAAAATTGTTTAATAAAAATAATTAATAAAATCCAGCTTTACAATTCCTCCTGCATTCAAAATAAATGGTTACAAATGCAATGAAGGTTTTGAAATAGAAATAGAAGAGCCTATTTTCTGAAGTACTCACTACTGGAAAAAAAAATACTAGCTTACAAGCTGCTATAAATATTTTTAATTCCATCCTATGTTTTGAAATGAAACTCTAGGAAGGCAAAGCGGTATCAACCACTTATATTCTTAAAACAGGTTTGGATTCTAAGAGCATTTTTCTTCACACAACTACATACAAATTCTCATACAGCTTAATAGAATACATTCTTTACTGTGTATTAAAATAGCAGTTGTGATATGGTGAATACGTAAGTTTACATGAATATGATGATTGTTTAGAGTTAGTTTTAAAAAAGGCAAAATACTACAGTGGTCAAAAATTAAGTATGAAGAAAGTCTCCCAAGCCTGATCAATCAGTTTCAGAAATCAAACTTAACAAAGACATGCACACTGAAGAGAAAGTGTGTTTAGAGGAAATGTCACTGTAGGACACGCTGGATGCTGAAGTTAATTGTTCCCAGGATAATATCTTAAAACACTTCCTTCTGAATGCCTTAATTTTCTATCCCAAGTTTATAACCTCAATGCAGTAGATTCAGGACACATGCTGTATAAACCGTACCAATCTTAGCTAAGGAGCCTGCTCATACAATAACTTTTAATGTACAGTCACAGAAGTTGATAGCAATTAAAAGTGAATGTAACTCTCTCATATAGACAAGTTGCAGTTTTGATTTGCAACAGAAATTAACAAAGCAGAATCCAGCATATCAAACATGCTCAACTGCTACTCCACACTCTTTCACTCAGATTCCAGTGACTAGAAGTCAGTTTTAATCAACAGCACCCTTGAGGATAGATATTGACAAGGGATTCTGCTAGTTATAGTTCCAAATGGAAAAGTAAGCATCTGACCTCCAGAAACAACACCAGCATTGTCAGAAAGGGATTATTTTTTTTAATAAAAGCACTGTCATTCTAGTCATGTATTATGTACATGGAATTGCTTGACACTTGCACATGTCAATGCCCCCAGTCACCTAAAGAAATTTTTTCCCTACAATTCCTAAGGGAATTGACAAATAGTCAAAATACCATCTGTGCAACCAGTGACAGAATTTTTCTAAATTGCCATTCCAAACTGTGGCCATGATTTGTCAACACAGATATATGAAACTGCCAAACCCTATTTGCATGCTTGTATGTAAAGGCATATTTCAGAGGTCACAGGCCTGAGCCAAGCAATTTATTCCCAGAACTTAAGAACAATGATGGCTGGTCAAACTTCTGCTTTGAAACACAGAACAGCTTCACCAGATCTTTATGACTTGTTCATACATAGTACTTTTCAGAGAATTTAAAAGTTAAGCATCTTATACATACGGTAGCAACAACAGGGCTTGTTTAACAAGATGCACTACAAAATATATATTACCTGATGTCAGTAACATCACTTTATTACCTAAACTAAATGTTTAAGGCCTTCCATTGGAAATCGAAGTGTATCAGATGATATTTCAGAGACTAAAAGGCATTCAAATAATAAAATATATAATACTATACAGAACATAAATTTAATAAAATATCCTGACCAGAAGACAGCTAAATTTTTCCACTCTGATAATTTTCCTCAAATTTTGTGCAGGTACCAAGGACAGGTGGTTTCTAATTCCTCTTTACTCTTACTATAAAAACAGAAAACCAGACAGTTCAAAGATACGGAATTATCTATTTACTGTAACAACTCTACACAAGTCAAAGGTCAAGACTAGTACTAACTGAGAGCTTGTCTGTCAATGAAACCTTACGTAACTTCTGCTTTCAAGGTGAACAGTGATGTAGGAACAAGTAAACTGTAGGTCAGAAACCAAAAATCAGCTCAAATGATCTAATATGAACTGCAACAGATTTGAAGCTGTTACAGTGGATGAAGGCACAGAGTTCTTCAAATTCAGAACTGCATAGCTGCCTGCCTTTCTAATTGAAACAACCAATTCTAAGGAATAAAATTCTGTGTCTCATAATGAGATGCTTCCTCATGAAGTAAAAATGAGTAATGCTCTCTTGTCACACACTGTTCTAGAGGAGATTCTTGTCTAAACGTAGGAAGAAATGGGAAAAAGCAATGGAGTTGACCAAGACTGCCACAAGCCAGTAGGCTGATGCTGTAAGGCTTCACACACCTCTAAGTGAAATAACAGCATTAAGTGTGTTAAAGAGCACTGGGCTGACTCCCCTTGAGTGTGTCAATACCTGTTTTATGGAATTCATGTACTACAAGGGAGACGTAAAAAAAAATGTTTTGCTTTGCCACCATTGGACAGTCTTCACTTCTATTAACGAGTATTTTTTAACTGGTGTGCAAGTTACTAGTTTTCCTCAGTTCCTAATGAAAGGTACACTCAGACTAAGAAAAAAATGCCTTGGTCTTAATAAAGTTACACATTCATTAGCTTTTGACGAATGCCTGCAACTCCTCTCCTCTCCCCAATAATCTCTTTCAAGTACCCCCAGGCTCTAATCACAATATTCTCAGTAATTAAGGTCTTGATTTTAAATCTGTTGAAAGCTGCCTAGAGAGATGTTCTGATTACCAGCTGAGCTTCAGCTACTAACACTTTGAGGATTTCCCTTGCTTTCTGGGGGAAATTTGTCAGCAAGTTTCAAGATGTGATGCCAGTTCAAGTTTTCTGGCCATGTGACAAGGATTCCTAATTCATTCCTTCTGTTCATAGGCCCAAATAGCAGAGTAAAATCCTCTACAGAGCACATCTGGATGTTTTATTTTTCAGCACATGTTTTGTATTTTCTATTGGGTTCTGAACCACGAGCAACGTAGGAAAAGTACACAGACAGTTTACTCAAGGAGATGGTATTTAGTACCATGTAGCTGTCACATCAGTTCAACACTGGTTTAGTAATTAATTCCTTCCCAAAACCAACACAGTTTCTCTTATAGTTAGCACTGGGAAATCAGGTTTGCAGATATGAAATATACTTACAAAATACACATAAAAATTAACCTCCATTTCTTATCTCCCTCAAATTTCAAACAAATCAGTGAGAAACTGGAAAAATCTCATTAAATACTGACTTTTCTAAACAATATTGACCCTAAATGAAGGAAAAGTTTTTTAAAAGAATTAGTGTAACCTTCCATGAAAAAAATGCTTCTTCATTTTAAACCTGGAAGTGCATTAGCATTTTGAAGTACAGCCTACAAAGAGAGAAGCCCTTTGAGAAAATGACCAAAAAAAAAGGTAGTTATCATTAAATGGCACAGACTGTCAAGGAAGTTGATCATCTTGCACTGCAAGACTAGGGAGTTCATCTGTAAGTATAATTCATCAGAAAAAGAGGCAAGAGCTAATAGCAAAAAGAGTACTTACACCCCAAACTGATAGATATCATTCATTCTTACTTCAATCTGTTTGTGATTACCATGTCTTAAATACAGCTTCCAAATCTTTATTGTTACAAGAAACATCTTATTGGTGTGCATCACAAACTGCATCCTAATCAAGGATTATGAACATCAACATTTGTATATTACATCAACAATGGTGTATGCACCAAAAAGGCCTTTCTGAAAAATATAAACTAATAACCAATACAAATCACCTCAGCAGAACTTTAGAAAGGTGAATGAATGGCATGAAAATCAGTTTTATATTTGGTACTCAACACTGGTTTACAGCCAATATCATACTATTTGGTATTAAAATGTACTGCGATACCACTCAAATACATTCAATATTAACCACAGTATTATCTTATTAAATCCACAATGTTCAAGTACTCTTTTCTCCAAAAATATGAGACAACCAACTTAGAAGATGTAATGGGCATTCGAGTGCTGGCTGGATCAGTTTGCACTCTTTAATGTACACAAGGTTCACGCTGATCTCTCATGCTTATCCTTGTTGAAGATGGCTTTTCTAACTAAACTTAAAAAAAAAAATAATCACATGACTCACCCTGAAGGTCTCCGTTCCTCTAAGCTTTTTCTTAAATACAGAACTCCAGTCACTCCCACTGCTTATTCTCCTCTGAACAGTCAAAAACTAATAATAATTTAAAAAAGCATGGAGAGTGGAGGAAATCAGCCCACTAATATCACTAATATCACTTCCCCAGACAGTAAACCTGCCCAAGAGAAATGACTCCACACAGGACAGGACAGGTTCTGAAGCACAGTGGTGGGAGGACATTAAATGTAACAGCCATCTGGACATGGTTACAGGCAACCTGTCCTAAGTGACCCTGCTGGAGGAAGAGAACCTCCAGAGATCCCTTCCAACATCCACCATTCTGTGCTTCTGTAACAGACATTTCACAAACTCCAAGACCTACATGAATGTTGAACGGGGATAGGTCAGAACAGTAACATTTCAGGGAAGGTGCTGTTATCCCAGCTGGCAGCCGAGAGAATAACCAAAGACGTGGTACACAAACATGTGCTACACAGGCTGGTGGTGCATAAGTGCCTGCCCTGCTGATGTTGTAGAAACAGAACACGATTGCTAGCTGGCCATATCTACAGTGGGACTAAATATAAAAGGCATTCAAAGAATGAAGGTTGTTACAGATCTAACAAAACCACAGATATCCACACCCTCTTGCTTCTACAGAACATAGACAACTAAAACCTCTCTACGTTAGACTAGATCTTTGCTCAGAAACTGGAAATCTCAAAATCCAAAATAGCCATAGGTAGAATAAGAGAAAGGGTGGTGACAATACTACAGCATATTATGAAAACAAGAGGCATCAAATGAAATTTGAAAGTTAGAGTGACAAGCTCTGGAAGAAAGAAATGTTTAACTGGCTAGACATTAGCTTTCTATTGTAACTGGTATGTGCCACATATGTATCAATAGAATGCACTATCTGGCTGGTCAGATAAGGAAAAGAGAGGGGGTTTTCTACCAAAGAACCAAAAGAAACAATACTGGGAATGAAAACGAAAAGAGCCGTATTAAGTGAACACTTGAAAAATGCAGGGGAGAAGTTGGTACCATTCAAGCAGCAGTAGCCAGCGGTGGCGCGAACCAGCTAGAAAATAAACCTAGAAAAATAGTTACCACAAGAGCAACCTGACATTCAGGATGGCTCTGTCATGCAGTTTCCCTATTTATATGGGCAGAGCATATTACATAACTGGGGCAAGGAACAGCCCTAATTACTCTGCAGCTCCACCTGAATACGAAACAAAACCAAGAACACGGTGCTTTTTGACTCACTTTGACAAAACTGACTGCCAGAAATACAGTAAACTTTTTTTATTTTTTCTCCTCCAATCCGCACTAGTTGCACAAATCACTACTTTGGTAATTCAATACAAGAAAATTATTAACACCACCTTTGAGGTTAACAGCTCTTTCTTAGAAAAATACATTTAAATTCAATTTTTACCTTTACATGACACAATTATAAGTGACTTATTACTGTAGAATACCTTATAATTCCTAGTTAGACTTCCAATTGCAGCATTATAGAGCACACACATTTAACGTCTTCAGGACAGCTTGTGTTATTTACTAAGTCTGTTAAAGAAACTAGATAATGAAAAAGCATATAGTAAGAACACAGCAAGTAAGAATGAGAGACATGAGCTTACCCTTCATAAGAAAACAAAACTACGCATCTGAAACTATGCTACCTTTCAAGAGCTTACCTTCTTTTTGTCCCTCATTGAGCCCTTCCCTCGGACCATTATCTTGCATCCTGTTTCTGCCTCAAGCTGTTTAGCTGTTAGTCCTCTGGGCCCAAGGATTCTTCCAACAAAGTTAAACTGAAAAAAAAATAAATATTTCTATAAAAGCAAGTACACAAAATTAATAAAAAATTTAACAAGATGCATTTCTGTCTCAAAACATATCAGTGTTTAATGCTTTACAACACCACAGTGTTCATACCTGAGGCTCAAGAATGAGGCAAGTACTGCCTTCATATATCAAATACCTACATGACCCAAACTTTGGGGGATACAGGTTTCAAGTGAAACTAGGTCTTTTAAATTTAACATTCTCCAGTGCACAGCAGTGGTATTCCTAATTTCCTCCTCATTATATTCTGTGAGCTCTTAGAGAAACTACAAACCATTCTCCCTCACCACTAACGCGACCAGATACGCTCATCCGTAGGCCAGCAATGTGCATCACATCATGGAAACACACAGGGCCTGGTTGCAGGACCATTCACACAACTTCCATGTGGTGGGACTGCTCAGGTGCCAGGTACAGGTCCAGTTCCACAATGACATGGGACCTTCAGGAAAGGCCTCTGCACCCACTGTTTCACTGCTCCCTGCCCACAGCTAAGGAACCTGAAAAAAACCATTCTTTTCCACCATTCCATTCTGTTCTGGTGGGCTCAATCTGGGAAGCACATCTAGAGAAACCCTTCTTTATCTATCCATGCCATAGCATTTCCTTAATAAAATTAAAATGGGGCTTCTTACATTACATTCTCACTTTAGGTTTCATGGGCAACATTTTTTAAAAACACTGTATTGTCATATATATATACTTGTATATATACCCACACATATGTAAAATATGTATATGTATAAAAATACATGTGTACATACAAACACAACAAAAACATATCACTTTTTGTAAGTTGTATAAGTTACTCAGTTGTACATTCAAATAAAGCAAGTATTTAGTGTTTAATTGGCTAACTTCAGCAGACAGCCCCCCACCTACGCTTAACGCAGTAATACCACCCATACATAACATTATTTCCTAGTAATTTTCAAGGGTTTTTCCCCTTTCATTATTTTCCATCACGCATTCTGGAAGTTATGACATAAATAAAAAAAAGGCACTAAATGATGGTAGCATTGAGAACATACAGCAGTACCCTGTGACAACTGCAGCGCAAAGATGAAGCACCACGCTCAAAGGATAGATAAACTAAGACATTTCAGACTGAACATTAAATTCAAAGAAGATTTTAAGAGACCAGGAACTCTGCAGTAAGAACAGAAGTCTGAATATTTTAGATCCTGGTAAACAAAGCTATTCAATTGAATTGTGAAGAAGTTGTTGGTTTTCATTTCCTCAGCTAATTAAAATTGGTTTGGAGTACTACAATTCAACATATTTGAAATCCTTATAAAACTGCAAAGACCAGAAATGATTTAGGAGTGAGCAGAAATTATGAACAGAAGCAAATTAAAGTTTTTCAACAAAAATAACCATGTTTCACAGCAGCGAAACTATTCATAGGGAATACACACTCCCAAAGTTATTTAGTATTGCAAGCTCAGAAAACAAACACATATTATGAAGTCTGAATCAACTGCCAGGGGGTGGTAGGGTGTGGAATAAAGACTAAAAGAACTTGTGAACATACAAAAAACCTGTGAATCAGAAGAAATTAAGGAATGCTCACTAAGACTGGATAAAGGAATGTACTAGCTACAAGAAATAAAGCTCAGCTGCAAAATATTATTAAAATCTTACGTTATACATTTCACATTTTATATCAAAATTATACTGTCTTACAGAAACAGCATCTTACTTGCCTTTCTCCACAACCGTGCTTCCTGCACACTAAAACTTTAGATATCTATGCCACTCCACCAGTAATGCTAAAATAATATTGCAGACTTGACTTTAAATCAGCCTTTTAACCAACACACATATTACCTATCTCCCAAGAAAAACAGCAGCCTCTAATGTTTTATGATTCTTGATTATGACTAAAAGAATAATCCGTTAGTAAGATAATTTGGACTAAAAAAATTAAATAGAATATAGTATAGTAAGAAAAAAAGGAGGAATCTGTATTATTCTCAAGTTTGCAACTTTATTTATGTTGTCTGAACGCTATTTAGAATTTCTAGTTGAGAAATCACTGACTTAAGTTGCAACACATTCTGTTAAATGTTATGCCAGCTCCTTTTCCAGAACCTTCATAAATTGTTCCAAGGCAGCTCAACCCAAACTGTACGTATAAACCCTCTGAATATTTCTGGATAGCTATTCCTTCCAAACCTCTGATCATTCTCATTACCTCTCTGGGGCCCTGCAATTTTTTCATTTCTAAAAGCAGGATGCCTAGGCAAGGCAGTTCTTCAACTGAGACCTCAACAAGGTTAAATTACTCAGAACAATTATCTTATAAACCACATTCTTATTAGCACATCCCAGGCTGCTTTCCCCCCCCCCCCAAAAATTCCGTTCTTATGTTTGTTTCAACATTCACTGACCCCAAATATTCTCCTTTACCTCAGCCTTGCTAGATTTCCATACTTTTGTATTTATATGCAAACTCTTATGTCCCCCCTACAGCAAGGGGGCTCTACATTTGTGTGACGAATTCCACATTGTTGACTTCAGGCACAGTAATTTCAAAAGAGTTCTGAATTTTAATTCTATCTTTAAAAGCATTTGGTATGACTTACTTCTTTTTTAAAGCATAAATTTGTAACCTTCCAACTAAGTTTTTCTTGAATGTGTTAGAGATACAAGATGAAGGAGAATTCTGCAGGACTCCACCTGAAGTGCAGTCTTAATTGACTCATCAGTAATCAATTATCTTGGATTAAGCCAATTACTGCTTTAACAAATGATCCCCTAGCTTTTGTACCAATGGATCATTGTCAGTATTCTGTTCCTCAGACAACCATTTTAAAGTCCTGGTTCAGAACTCACTGGAAAAAATAATTCTGACTCTTTGTCAGAGGGACAGAGCAGTGACAAGCAAGACCACAGCTCACAAACACAAAACAAAGTAAGCCTTCTACTTGGCCAGTCTCAAAAGTTTTGTCAGAATCTAATTGTATCCACAGCTACTGCTTCTCTAACCTGTCAGGCCAGCTAGACTATCACACAGAATTATCAGAACGAGACATCTGACAAACTCAGAAGACCATTCTTAACATCTAACTCAACATTTCTCATGCTCTTTGTCTCATACTCTCACCCAATCATACTCTATCACTCTGTGTTTCCCAACAAATAACCCGTGTTAAGGAATACTGCTTGTTCTAACATCTGTACAGAGCCAAAGCTAAGAACATTCCCCCTTAACTTCTGACAACTCTTTCCACTCTCTGTTTGGCTAGCACTGTGGGATTCACCTTAACCCCAGAGAATTGCTAGTAAAGAAACAGCACTGGTTCAGAAATCGATTTGACCAATTTAAGACTGCACTGCTTTGAATGTATTTAAACTCACGCTACCTAACAACTCCAGTTGCATCAGAAATCCCTTGATAAAGACTTCTTGTATTCCCTATGTATAGAAAAACTATTTCCTACGTAGATCGGGTGCTTTTATAGTCCTATGCCTCACTAGCCCCTACACCCAGCATAAAAGTCATAAAGGAAAATAAGAATAAACTATGCTAAAAACTCAGAGCTGCTGATTAATAAGAGACTACAAAGAAGTCTGTCTGGTTTTTACAGTATGGAAAATGCAGTGCTTAAGGAACTTTTATTAAAGTTAAAATGTGAAGAACTTGAGGTAGTCCAGTACTACTAAATTTCATACTACTATTGTGACTTTTGTATTTGTTTTTCCTTGGAAATACGAAAACAAGATGTGACAATATCTAATTTAACTGAAGAAAAAAAAATCTTTACTTCATTACTGCAGATGAATCTTTAAAAAATCTAATTTGATTGAAATATCCAAATCTTGCAAGAAAGAGCATAACCATATGCATTTGTTTAAACACCTATTTAACTCAATTAAAAACTGATTTATTCCACCATCTTATTAGCAAATGTTCCAGTGATTTATTAAACACTGACTTTGTAAAGTTAGTTACTTATCACTGGACAAAAGCCAAAACAAGCTATTCTTGAAGTCTATTTCAACTTAAGGAAATCAAGAAAACTCTTAAAGCTTTTATGTTCCTTAGGTACAATGCACATTTGAGTACTTTGTATACAGAGCCTAAACATTATTTTACAGAAAGTCTCAAGAAAACCTCAATAGTTCCTCATTATACCAAAAGATGCTCTACACTTTATGTTGACTTTAATCAAGGATACTTTAGGACATAGTATTAAGCAGCTAAATTCAGAAAAAATTCTAAACGGACAAAAATGAGTCTTCTCTTTACAAATGATTCCTAACAAATGCTTTACAATGTCTGTGTTTCTAGTAATCTGGCATTTGGTCTCACCTTCTGATCTCCAACTTAGAAAAATCACATAAATCCTAAGATTTCCTTAAAAAACCCACTGTAATTACAACAGCTGAGTACTTCTAACTATAAATGTCCATTCTTGATGATTTAATTCTTAACTGCCCATAGAAATCAGATTCAGTATAGTTATGTCATATATGAAAACAAGTTCTACATTTTGAGACAACTTTTACATTTCATTAATTCCTTTTTTTAACCATAACAGGACACAAAAACTTCAGACTTCTCAATCACTTAGAGAGCAGCCTAGCCCTTCCCTTATCCATATTTTTTCTCCAACCAGTTACATGTTTGGTATTAACTCTGCCAGCTGAAAGTGGATTTTCATCAAAAGAGAAAACTGTATCTTATACTCAGCCTTCTATAGAACCAAGTCAGCTTTAAGACTGCATACTGATACATTAAACAAACTAAAGCGTCCCAAATATGTTATTCAAAATGTCCTGGTGGTTAGTTTGCTTTTTAAAGACACGGAGAGCAGCCTATCTTGATCATTCCATTTTCAAATGATTTTCCCCACCAAATAAAATGCATCTAAAGACCAGGATTGTGCATGGTTCAGGGGTTAAAATATGCCAAAGTTAAAATGCAACTGAAAACTGGATGTTATAATGGAGAATATCTGGTAATTTTATCTTAAGCAGCAATTGCTGACAGCCAGTTTAGCCACTCTGGAGGAAACCTTCCATGTCCTCAGATCCTAACAGTCTTATTCTAAGACCATTTAGGAGATAACTTAATCTGACAGAGTCACAGACTCAAGTGCCAACTATGGAAGTGAAGTAATGAAGAGACACAAAGGAACTTCAAGACAAGGCAGGCATTCAGAAGAAAGCATGATGAATGTGTATGACACTCACGATGTTATTTGTTTAATGTGAGTACATTTTGTGAGCAAGATTAGCATTGCTCCCAAATATTAATAATTTTTTTTAAGATACAATTAAATTCAAATGCATATTTTCATGCACGGATTTTAGGAACAAAATCAGCTAGTGTTTTTAACTGGAACATTTATATGCAAACTTAAACTGGAAATATTAACACAGAAGATAAAAAATAGCACTATGCTGACAAAACAAATACTCAGAAAACAAGAGTCAGAACTCAGTAAAAGTTTTCACTGACCCACCAAAATTAGCAAATTTAGGCTTGATTTTTTTTATTGCTTTCTTTTTACAGGAATATTGGTTTATGATACTGGTAATATAGTAATTTTTCCATACAATATTTCTGCATTTATTAGCAAAAGCTTGAATTGCTTTCAGCTGAGTTTCAGATAACCATTTAAAAAAACCAAAATCAGACACATATGGCTGGTTTGATTTTTTGAAAGCCTGTAACTTGAACCACATATAGACTTGAGGTACTAGAAAAGTAAATATAGTGTATTTAACCTTCAGAAGGTAAGATTGTATACTTTCAGTTAGGCAGTTTAGTTAATTTCTGAGAAAGTAATCTGAAACATTTTGAAGGGGAAAAGAAAAAACAAATGGGCGATTTACCCGACCTTACACAGAATATGCCTTCTAGCAGTAATATTTTCCAATATTTATTCAATTAATGTATCGTGACCATATAACCATTTCCACAATGACAACTCTGTAAAAAAATTGGCTTTTGGTTGTTACTTTTGGGATTTGGGGGTTTTTGAGTGTTTTGGGGGTTTTTGGTTAGTTAGGTTTTTTACAATCACATCTGTAGTTATGTGTATTTGTGTAGAAGTATGTATGCAAAAAGACAAAAAAACCCCACATACATGTACTTTTAAGAAAACTAACATGTAGACCTGTACACACATAATTTTTTTTCCTTTACTAAAGACGACCATGAATAAAATTGACAGTAAAGTAACAGCAGGGATGGATTAAAGGCATAGTCTTTCAATTAACATTTACAGCCCCCAACCCTTTCTTTCAGTATTTTCTTTAAATATCACTGGCTCAGCCCGTACAGAAGATGACCAGTACATTTTTGATAGGTCGTGATTAAGGAAATAGATTCCATTAATGGAAAACCTCAAATATATTCCATGCCTTATTAAGTGTTTTCAGTGATCCAACACTATGCTTACCACAGCAGAAACAGCTACACAGTTTTTGCTGAAGCAATAGTAAGAATTACTATCAAATAAAACCAAGTGCATTACAAACACAGCTCACACAGTGACCACAATGTAGATTAGCTAGAAACAAAGGCCAAGTTTACATAAACAGCCACTTGTACACATTTAAGAAAACAAGTGGGAATAGTACAATGTTTCAAAAATAATTTTGTAATTGTGAAATCTTTCATTAACGCCATTAGCACGTATTTTGAGGATTAAATATGCTCCCGTGGAATTTGGCAAGTGTTTAGCACAGTTAAGAAAAATAGATTATCTGATGAGATTTTACAGGGAGAGGAGGTTGACAAAGCAGATGGTATTATCATCTGCCAATACAGTGAACACAGACAATAGTAACCACATTTAGAAGTTATTTTTTACATACAAACCAACTTTAGTAGTTGTTAAGACTGCTAGTGACAACATGTGAAGTTGTTTCCCAAAATCTCTTCCAAAACCACCTACTATTGGTAACAGAAGAGATGCTGCAGACAACAATGAATGAGAAACATTCCCTCCATCCCTAAATACAGGATGTTTTCTAAGCAAAAAACCAAGTAAAGGCCAAAGTACATATGTAGTGGACACCAGCAGGACATGTATAATCTGCTTATGTCAAAATATCCACTTACATTTGCTGTGTGTATCTGACATACACCATTCTAATACTATAATCAAAGCAAAATGAGAACTATTGAAGCATTTAAGTGATGAAGTAGTAAATTAGAAATGCTGTGCTGAAAGCAATTTACACAGGCAAATTATCATGAAATAATCTCTTCATCACTTAAATACAAATATAAAACCTTTAAGGTACTGGAGAACAAAATACAGAATATCAACCCTCAGAAAATTTGGATCTTTCATATTTTCAGTTAGGTACTTTTGTACTAGATTAACAAAATCAAAACCTCTAGAACATCATTTTAAGTATCTCCAAGATGACTTCAAGCGTGAGCAATTTAATCCCCAACATTTAATAAAAGGGTCATTACAGCTAAAGTATTTAAAATACTTCCAATTCTCTAAAATTTGAGTTGTCATAAAGAAAAAAGCAAAACCTTTATCACTGGTGAAGATGGGAGATAATGAAAAGATTTTTCTTTTCCCTAGTTTAGTAAGTGGCTAAGCACAATTTTCAGTACATATGTAATTCACTAAGACTGGTTCCATATTAATTTAGTACACTGGATACTTTTTAACACAGATTATAGGGTTTGGGGTTTTTTTTGTTCCTAATTCAGTTACCCTAATCACTTTTCAACATCAAAGCCAGATAATAACTTGTCTTGTTATGGGCAAGAACTGATAATTATTGTGGGAGTAAGACCAGCTTAGTCTAGTTCAAGAACTTCTGTATGTAAAATATGCATTAATGCAAAAACAAAGGATATGAACATAATTGTAATATATCACCAAAACACAGTATTTGTGCAGCAGGAAAACAAAGTTAACATTCAGTGTTTTGAAGTCTGTGATATATTATACAAAAATACCAGCATCCGGAGGAATATAATTAATGCAAAGGTTTCGCCTATTACATATCACAGAGGTTACAATGCGAAATTCAGCTAGTAAAAAGAGTAGATGAGTTCTCTCCATACAAATACCTATATCCATTACTCTGTCCCAGATTTAACCTAGGTATTACATAATGCAGTCATTGTAGTAGTAATTTTGGTAACATGTTAAATTCCTTTAAATTACATGATTTTTAATTGGATTTTTAAAGCACAACTTCTGAAGTCAATTAGAACAGTATAGATTACATGGAATGTCCAGAAAGGAGAAAGTTCTCCAGAAAGTTTATCAAGCTCACTAGTAAGCACTATTTGGAGCAGGAAAGAACACATTAAAGCTCTGTTCTAAGTACGGAGGTATTTATGTTGAATGGCATGCATGAGTCAGTCCTCCTCAATGCAGTTTAACCTCTAACTCACCTTATCTAGACTGCTGGTGGAATAGTATCAGTACAATTCAGACACTGAGTTGTTTATATTATGCTCAGAATTGAATAAAATTTTTTGAATGAACACACACATGGTACAAGTCAGTTTGCTGACCAAAACTGAGCATAATATTTAGCATTCCTTGGACGGTTAGTAAAAAGACCTTGCCCTTGACTGTACAGGTCTTTAATAAGAAATGTTGATACAAATTTATCTATGTTTTCCAGTAAAGCTTTAATAATAAGACAGTAAATAATCAGTGATGAACAGCAGCACCTTATTCTCCCTGTTGAATTAAGAACTGCTGCCTTCCCTTCCTGGACATCAGCAATATATGTTTCATGATTTAAAGGATGGATTACCATAATATACAGTTTGGTCTACCTTAGAACTACTTGTCTATTACTATTTCTTACTAGTGATGTTCTCTAAGTAAGATTAAAACAGGTGGTACAATAAATGAGAACTTCTAGGATATTTTTAATATAACAAATTAGGAGTTTTTAAATTGTTTTTTCACTTAAATTGATTTTATTAGTTACAAGAATCACAAGTATTAAATTTTTACAGGGTAACCCTGAATCCTATTCAACTATAAAGTTCTCCTTGCTAGTACCTGTATCCTGGCATCATCACATTATTTAACAAATTAAATACTACTTCCAATTGTGTTCTGCAATGTGTCAAAAAAACCCACGCAGCACACCATGTAATTTCAGATAGAAAACTGAGGTTACATTAACTGGATGATAAATTTTAACAGATATATTGCTTGCTACAATAAAAACTAAATTGTTTTTAGAACACATTACCATACATTTAAAGCCCCAAGACACCACAACAACATAACCATCTTAAAATAAAAATATCAACTTATTCCATTTCATAAAATCATAGGACGGTTTGGGTTGGAAGGAAACTTGAAGATCATCTAATTCCAAACCCCTGACATGGGCAAGACCACCTTCCACTAGACCAGGTTGCTCAAGGCCCCATCCAACCCAACCTTGAACATTTCCAGGGATGGGGCATCGACAGGTTCTCTGGGCAACTTGTTCCAGTGTCTCATCACCCTCAGTAAAGAATTTTTTCCTAATACCTAATTTAATTCTACCCTCTTTCAGTTTACATCCACTACCCGTTGTCCTACCCCTCCAGGCCCCTCTGAAAAGTCCCTCTCCAGCCCTCTTGTACGCCCGCTTCAGGCATTGGAAGGGCACCACAATTTACATACCACAATTCTGAAATGTTAGCTGTGTTGGTAGAGTTGACTTGCCAATTACCAGATTATTTGCATTTGTTCCTGGCTGAGAAGAATATCAGCCACTGATACGGTGATCATCTAAAAAGCTCAGAATCTTTCTGATCATAGTTGTAAACTAGACAAACCAGACTATCTATGTGATGTCAAAATATCATTTTAACCAAGCAGGCCACATCCCAATGCTTAAAATGCTCCTTTAAAAAGCAAAAAAGGCAAAAAATAAATGCATTTAAAAATATAGCTGGGATTTAGAATGAATTACTAAATCCTTTAAATCCACAATATTCACCTCTAATAACCTCTGTGCTGAAAGCTTTGAGACCGTGTTTAACTGACAAACAGCTTTACAAACGTCATGTAAATACATTAGATCAGATCTATCAAAAAGGAAGGGAAAAAAAAAAAAATCAGGCTAGCTTCCCAGGTCATTTTAATAATGGTAATACAGCTTTCTTGATTAAAGAATAAGGAAATCTCAGAGCATAGATTAAAAGAAAAAAACAAACAAACCGAAAGTATTACACTGAAGTATGCAATTTTTTCTCCAAATTCCTAACTTGCATTTTATATGAGGAACTGAGTAAACCATCAAGTATTCACGTTAGATACTTGGTGTTCAGGTATTCAGGTACTGAAAATTTTTAATGAAAGATTATAATGTTAGATATTTATCTAAATAACACTTAATTTTCAGCACTGGAATTCTAATGAACATGACAGAGCCTCAGCAGTAGCTACACCTAATTGACTGAATGCATTACAACTAGTCAGAGAAGCCAACATGGAGTTCCCTTTGTTACCTGCCTGTTACCAGGCATCTGTCAGAACTCGTCATTTACTATATCCTGAATTCTTATGACTACATTTTAATCTTGTACATTCAAAAATCAGTATCTTCAAAATGTTATCTAGGGTACCAACATAATTTTCATCCGCACGTTCAGCCACAAAATATGACAGTCATCCCAGAAAATCTATTTTCAGCTCCTCTGAGGAGAAGATTCCCCTTTATTTTTTAAACAATGTATACATGTGTTATCAAAGGTGTGGGGAAAAAACGGCTCTTTTTTTTTTTTTTAATGTTAACACAAATAGTATCTTTAATCTCCAGGGCATTGTTTTGACAACTTAGCTGCTAAAGTGATAACAACATTTATTCACAAATTCTTTGGCCGATTTGAAGATCAGTCTGTCTAACAGCATACCAAAAAATAAGTATCTTAGCCTACTAGATTTGGCAAATTACCACAATCTAACACCAACATTTTCTTCAATTCCATTTTCTAAAAACTAACCCAAGATGTAAACATTTATGCCGAGAGATTTACCATTTAGATCAAAATTAGGTGATTATTAAGGAGCTTTACTGTCCTAGGATTGAATAAAAAGTTCTTTTTCATTTTCACTTTCCTGTAATAAAATTACACCTCCACCTCATAGTTTTGGCATTAGATAATGGAATCTTCAGATGAAAGCTAGGAAGCAATCCAAACCCAAAGGGAGATCTACATTTTTTGTGAAAATGAATGTCACAACTTCCAGAATTCAAAATCAAGACCCACAGAGCTGCCGTGACAATTAAAAATGGCAACCAGCACTTCAGAAATGGCATCATGTACTAAACGCAAGAGAAGATTTTCAAATTAGTATATAATTCCACAGCCATCAATCTCTCTAAATAGAGGTATATAAAAAAAGTAAATCTGACTAAACACAATACATCAAAATCCCTGAGCAAAGCACTTCAAATCTCTCTAATCTCTTTTATTCAAGGCCTGAAAATCATATCTACTATCATCCTACTACATACAGTCCAACTGAACTTTGCATAGCTATTTTAGTACTGGCCATAGAGAAGAAACATATACAGAAACATAAATTAATGCAAGGCTGTCTCAAAATGATAGAAAACCACTCTGGTAGTACTACTGTAACATAGAGAATCCACTCCTATTAGGGGAGGAAAAAACCCAGCTCTCAATATTAAGACAAATGAGTCCCACATATCATTGCTGCAGTCTTCTAAAATCTGACATGTAGCTGCTGGGCCACACCTCACTTCTACAAACACTCTAACAAACTTGAGAGAAGGGGACATACCAATTCCCGCTAAGAAGAGGAGGTTTGGAATTTCCTGATCTCCTTCCACCATGTCAGTTCAGGCTGCTGCACAAGTATCATTTAAAAACAAAAAAACCGGTACAGTCCTCTCCATTAAAGGCTTTAACTTGAAGTACAGTTCCAACTGTCTTTAGCCCATAGACTCTTCCAGGGACCTGTTCAACCCCTAGTCAGGCTGCCAACAACACAGGCACTTACTACAAGTACAGAGGAGAGAACAGAAAGGCTCGTTCATTACCAGTTCACCAGCTAAAGAGTCATAAATGAGGCTTTGCTCTTCGGTTTTTTTTTTTGGTCAGCTGACATCTGTAAGCCAGGAGGAACAATCAAGTTTGGGTTGAAGAACTAAACAGGTTCTTGACAAGAAACTGGAAAAATTTCAGACAAGAAGCAGCAAACAATATCAAACAGGACTAATCTTTTAACTAAGGAACTGCACTTATTTCAAGCCTACATTCTAACAGTCTTCACTGCATGTAGAAGAACTAGCCATACTTATAAGTTACATGTCAAATATGAGGCTTTTATGCAATTAAACACCAATTTTTCCAAATATTAACTTTCATTTTGAAAATGTATCAAACATCAAATTAAAATTACAATACTTTCCTATGTATCTAATAAAGATGGGGATTAAGATATATGAAGTTCATAGCATTTGAGAGCATTCATGCTTTCATCTATTACAGAAATAAACAATGTCGTTTCTAAATTAATCATTAAACTCCAAGCTACTAAATCAAGTACCAAACTGTTTCCAAGAGTCCCATTATGAAGCAAGAAAACATCAATGGAAAGCTATCATAAAAATCACCTAACAAACTGCCTGAATCGAAAAAAAAAATGTAAATTTAAAAAATAATTTTATTTGATCAACAAACAAAGCATTCATGTCTTTTTGCGCAGAACAGCCACTGAAAAGTGCAAAGTTTTACAACAGTTTTATAAAACTATTTATATCAAATTCTGTGTTATTAATAAAAGCACTCTTTCAAGGTTTGTCCTTCCAAACTCTTTAACCTTTCCTGTCATTAGGGTTGACTGATAAGCCACCAGCTGTTTTTTTTTCTTCCCTGTGCTACAATACATTCTCTTCCTTTTTAAGGCTGGTATACCCAAGCAACAAACAGCAGGACTTAAGCTAGCAGCTAGAATGTCACAATCCTATATATTTAGCTCCCATCTCATTTATTGCCATCCCTCAGTCAACCATTTAATGTTCCTTTTGCTCCAGTCTCCTGACATTCCTCACTGAGCTGACAACACTGCAGGCTGGATCAGCAGACAGAAGGTACAAGAACACACAACAACAAAGAGACCTTATCAGTTACCAAAGACAAAAGCCATGCCTTGTCAAACACACTCAAGGCAAAAAGCATTTTGGATTTTGCCTCCCTCCCCCCATTTCTGAACTAATTTTTACTGTTTATAAATTGTGTAGTTGTTTGTACAAATATTAACTTTATATCTTCAGTGAAAGAGCAATTTGGGGGTTTACCATTTTTAATTAGCAACGTTGTATCTTCACCTAATAGGTTAGAAACCCTCCTGTTCGTACTATCCTAATTCTCACTATTTGCTTCACTTTTGCTTTCTCAATACTTTTCCTACATAATATAAACTATGTCAAAGTCACGTTTGCTTTACATTTAAGATTGTTTTTGACATTAACCCTTTTCCTCATGCCACAAGTTTAAAGAACACCTTAATCGTGTAGTTTCAATTCCACTTCAAATAACTATAAAATAATATCCCTCAAAATGAATTTTATGCTACATGTTCTGTTCATGTAAAAAACACTAATCTAATTACTGTCATATTTTGGAAATAATTGGATTTTAAATTGCTTAGAATTATCAACATAAGTGAGAAAGCTGTAAAGATAGACAAATTAACAATTTCATGGTTTTAAAATGGGAATCTCTGTTATCATTAAGAGTCCCATTTGCAATTATTTAAAGGCCCACAGAGCCATTTGGTAGTTCCCTCCTTTAACTGGTCATAAAAACCTTTAAACAGTAATTGAAAGATTGTTAACAGAAACTCTCTCAGGAAATCAGATCCTGTGAACAATCTAATAGCAGGCATGCTTAAGCAAGATAGTGAATAATCTCTTTCATCCTATTCACTAAGATGAGGTTCTCAGAACAGTGACAAGACATCAGTTTCAATAACACCAGGAGATGAGTAAAAATTGTTCAATTCCATGCTCCACTTGGGAATCATGACACATTTATCCAGAGAATTAACAAGTTGTGCTGTGTGTAAATCGGTCTCAAAACCTAATTGTAGGATCCAGCAATGCTCTCTAAGCCTCTCAGTTTATATCATTAAACTCATATTCCAATAACAAAGGATCCTCAGGATATACAGTCCAACAACTAATTTCCATAATAATACCTTTTAATTAGATGTGACTACATGTGACATTACCCAAGGCACTTAAAGTTAGCAATTCAGCTGTAGACTACTTCCATTTCTCAGTAATTAGAAGTGAGAAAGATACATTTAAATTGGAGCACCATTGCAGATAGTGATAGATAAAAATACTTAGCAGAAATGGAAATTCTTAAGACTTCAGGGCCACTATTCCCTTTTTTTTTAATTTACCAGAGAAATGCAGTCACTGTTCCTCCTCTCAAAAGGAAGAACTCACAGTGCAAAAACAGGCTTTGAGGTTATACTCAAGTTTACATAAAGGAGAGGTGCTCAAATCATTTTACCTTACTAGTTACTCGAACTTTAGAAAAGTTCTGCATCCCTTTCAGGCAACAGATTTAAAGCTGAGTTATTTAGTCTTTTATAATTCTAATTTGCAAAAATGTATTTATTAGCCACCTTGAAAGATGGGAACAGAGGAAACACAGAAATTGCACACTAACAAATCAGAAGGCCTTAAAGCTGTATAATATAAATAGTAATTACTATTTTTTTCCTCCACAATACCACGCTGACAAGCAAAGTTAAAAATAAAGTGGTAAAGCACCACACCAAACAACAGAGCGACTAAACCCATGCATAGTATTGTTTTGTGGATAAAGGTTAGGCATTACGAATTACAATTATAATGAAAGTTACCATATTCAAGCAAGATATCTTGGGAAAAAATGCATTTTATCAAATTTGTGGAGTGAGAGACAAGCTAAGGTATTAAACATTACCAAACATAAACGTGCTTTTCATTTATGTGACTGATTTTAATTGTTTAGTTTAGCTGCCTAAATTGATGTTTATAATCACAACTGATATCAGATCATTTTTGCTTTGCTCCTTTAACTTTTAAACACATTTGAGTATTGGTAATACAGCTACGATCTCATCCACAGACAAAAAGCTCTTTAATGAAACAACCTGAATTTTATGAATTCATGAGTGAAGGTGAATCAGAATTCTCACCTCATTTAAGACAAATCAACTTCTGAAATACCTCTTTCTATATTTAAATATACTAAAAATACTCCAAGTATTTCAACAATCAGAACTACAAAACTTCACATTTTAAACAGAAATATCCTTAGTCATAGGAGCTTTGTACATCACCATCAATTTCCATGCACAGTTTACACTGCATTAAGTTCATTATGAGTTTATTTACCAAGCTAGGTCTAGAATTTCATGCCCCGAAAGTACTAAAATACGTCACAGAAAGCAATTTTAAATTTTTTCATCAAAACAAAAACAACCCCCCTCCCAAAAGTTTAGAACAAAAACCAGTAGGATTATATAAAAGAAATAATAAATAGATTTCTCAGTGTTGACCATATGTAAAGTGAAAAACTGAATAAATAATTCCATTCACCTTCTGAAAAGTTTGTTACAAAAGGTGTTCACTATGTATGTACAGCCACCAGAATCAGTGAGCTTGCAAAATTCAAGCCTATAACAGCAGGAGAACAGGTCAGAAATACAGAAGATAGTTCAAAGTAAAGACACTAAAGGAAATACTGAGGGCTAAAGGTCTAATTTACCTTGTTTGCTCTAAATGACTTCTGTTAAAAGCTTAACTGTCTGCTCTAACTCTAAGAAAATAATGCATGAAAAGCAGGATATCAACAATTATTACACTGAGGTTTCATTTCTAGCTTTTGCCTTTTATTCTGGGGCTTTTAAAGTAAGGAGACTGGTATCACCACTTTATGCAGTTCTGTGATGACCAACGCCACCACAGACACTGCAACAGAAGATGAACTACCTCATATTTCCCACAGGAGAAGCAGCACAAGAAAAGAGTTATCATAAAGCTTTGAGATGTACTTCAAGTTTACATGCCAATCTACCTGTCTGTAGTGACTTAGGATATAGAAATATGTTATCTGGCAGCCCTACTTATATTACAAAGTCAGAGTTTCAGGTCTCTCTCGTTTAAGCTTGCCCATCAACTGACACACAGAAGAAACTGAAATCCTTCAGAAAGACTCGCAAACCCTTGTTTATAGACTTTCCACGTCTCAAGGGCAACATTTGCATTTGAAGTTTGCTTGGAAGAAAAAGGAATATGCAAAATATTATTTTGGCCAGAATAACTTAAAAAAATCTGAAGAGATCAAAGCCCAAGAAATACAATTTTTGTCCTTGTGCTGAGTGACAGCAACTTTGTTTTACTCCTAATGCAAGGGACATTCACTTTAAAAACAACAGCAATCAAGTAGTCAAATGAGTTCAAACTACAACAGTCAAGCAATTAGGTTAAACAGTATGACCCAGACGTTTAATATGTTAATTTGAATAATATATTCATTATCATCTGTACTTAAGATACATTAGCAAGATAACTGGTCATTTCCACTAATCATGATAATAAATTTGGAACAACAATACAGAGATATCTACTTAATGCAGCATTCACATTTTTAGACCACCTGTACTTTTCACAGGGAAAAAAAAACCTGCTGCATATTTAGGACAACTTTAAATCAGAATTCAGTTTACAATCTTTCCAGAGAAAGCAGTCCCTGTATCACTGACAATAGGGCAAAGCCCTCCGTGTCCTCTGACACCACAGATCATAATGTTTGCAACTAGAACAAACTTGAATTTTTAGGTCAGTATGTTCTGATTGTTTACAAACCACGTAGCTGAGAGATATCGATCACACTTATGTCAGTACTCCAAAGAAACAGAAACCTTCTGAAAAAGCATTACTCAAATTAAGCAACTGAAGTGCTGGGTGGATGAATGCACATGATTAGGACAGGTGCATGAGCTTTCATGTTGAGAGGGAGCACTATTCTGTGCAATAAGAGACAACTGAGTGCAAGTAAGGTATAAAAAGAAACTGGCTGCTCATCAGGCAGCATTATTTTTCTTAAAATACTGAGTGTATTTGAACAAAAAAGAATTGACTCAGTTTCAAAGTAGTGTAGCAAATCTCAAGAAGAATCAGCGTCTTCACAGAATTGATTACTTTACATTGCTCTTAAGACAGAGAAATGAAACATAAAAACTTAGAACTGTGAATTAATATTACACCAAAGTAACTGAAATGACAAAAATGAAGAGAACAACCACCCTTCTTCTTCTGAATTATGGAACAAATTCAGATCAGAAATGAATGCTGTAAAATGCAACATTACACCGAAAACTTTTCTTTGACTTGATATACATGATTTAATGCATTAATGAGTTAAGAACTTCAGAAACAGCATAACCTAAAAACACCCTTTTAAAAAAACTTGACCATATTGCTTAAAAGTCAACTTTTAAAAAAAATTATTGTGCACCCCCCAGGCTTGTGGGCAGACTTACTCCAATAATAAACAACAGGCATTTTAGTATTGAAGGCACGCAAACTGATTTTTACCTAAGGATATGGATTAGGAGAGATACAAAGAAAATATCAAGCTGATGTTTTGATTGGAACTCAAGATTACTTTTAACAGCAATTCAGGATGAGGCTTGCTGCCTTCTTACCCTGGCAAAATAGAGAGCAAACACAATTAGCAAAGACTTGCATTTCACTGATCACTTGTATGAAGTTACTGAACTCATGCTGACCTGACAGGAAAGCACTGAATTACTTTTGCAAGGGCAACTCCATAAAAATCTGAGTGTACAAACAGTAATACCTAAACCACAGAGCTACTAAAACAGAAAAAAATATCTAATACGTCTGCCAAAAGCTGACTGACCGTTGCGGGGGGCAGGGGGGACACACACACTCAGATAGCATGGCACCGTAATTGCCAGGTTAAGTTTCTGGGGAAAGCACTGCACCTCAGTGCTATAGGTCTCCTCTGTCAACTAACCAGAGGGGGGAAAGAAGTTTAAAAACCTCTTAATTCTCAAGAAAGGATTTTTCTCCCTATTTCCTCTTTCCTTAAAACACTGTACTTCCCAAATACCAGCCCCATATCCTTCAGGAGTCCATTTCAGCTCTCTGAAGCAAGGGGAAGATCTGCTCTTGACTTTGAGCAAGGGAATACAACTACTAAGGATTCTGATGCCTAAACAGAAATTTGCAAATTCCCATATGTGTTTTAAACACAAACTCTACCTTGCTCTCTTAAGTATGGTTTTAGCACTTGATGTATTTCCATGCTCACTGCAGTCCCCAGTCCTAGCTGAAGTACACCAGACGTTAAAACAAGCTCAGCAGGTGTACCCAGCCATACCTGACATCATGTCGAAACACTTCCTCCTCTCTGTATAAGATCCTTCCTTCCTACAATAAACCTTTGAAAGAACAGATTGGACAAAAACTCAACGTAAAACAAAATCAATATCCCACAAACATCTCTGCCTCACAGCTGACCTTCTATTATTTGTACTTGCACATAACTCTTCCATACTTAAGTCTTGCAGGAGCTACTACACAAAATTTCTAAAGGAAAAGCAAAAGCAAGCACAAACTGACAAAGGAGTTGTAGCACACAGTCAACTGAAACCATGCACCCAAACATTTCTGTAGTCCATGAAAGAAAGAAATGTATGCAGAATTCAAAACAAAAGAGTGTATTAAGACAGCTCTGATCAAACACATTGAAAGCCTGACTCTGCATAGAAAATGACATGAGCCATAATGAAAGGCACCATGTGAGCAAAAACAAGCATGATGGATGTTGACAGCTAGATTTGCTCTTCAGATGTTCAGCTGGACACATTCTTTGCAACCTTAAATTTCCTAATTCCCAAAATTAGACATTTTTAATAAGATTAATTAATAGAATAATTTTAGATATTTCATTCAGAGAAAAGTAACAGGCATCCTCAAACTGTTAGGATTAATTTTCTAGACTACCATTCTCCTTTAGCACTTGGCTTCCCCATATACACACACTTGATCCTTGGGGAACAGAGGATCCCAAATGTATAGCACTAGCTGTTTATGTCATAGTAGAGAATTCCTACTCTTATGAATTGGACTTGTATACTTGTTAAACAAGAAAAATAATCCACTACTTCCTGCTAGAACTGTCATATACATGCTGGACATAGCTTGTATATAAATATGTATATAAAACTATAAGTTTAATCTTATGACGTTAATTTGAAGAAGCTAATAATATAAACATCACCATAAAAACAGTGTCTTGACAAATATGTTCAATTTGTGTGTCAGTACCAGAAGCAACTCGTTTCTTCTCCCAGATTTCGGAATTTACTTTAAAAAATAATAAGGGAAGCAAAGTAAATAGCATTTGCTTTGGCAAAATCTCTACTTGTCTTACCTCCACCCTAACTTCCTTTTTTTTTTACATACATACACAAAACCACAATATCTGCAAAGAGCAAAACTTGACAGTAAGAATCAAATGGGAAGAAGAGCATTAACAGATAAATGACAAGGTAGTCACCTAACCTAATTGCACTAAACTCTTGAAGAGTTTAACAGGGAAGAAATAATGGAGATATGGGAACCAAGTTAATTGGTACTGCTCTGCCGATGCTGAGCCTGCAAGATTGCTATCAGGGACTAAAGGACAGCATTTTTAATTCCAATGTCCTTTAGACTGTCTTCCATCCTTCTGCCTCCGAGTACAAGTTCTGGAGATTTGACCAGCATATTTCTGAATAAATTTACGACAATGTCTGTCATCTTTCAGCTGTGGAAAAAACAACAACCAAAGGGAAAAAAAAAAAGGGAAAAACCAACAAAATAAACAAACAAAAATCCCCAAAACACAAAACCAAAAAGAAACCAAACAAACCAAACAGCTATTGAGTGTGAAGCAGGGTTTAAGAAAAAATTACTGTCAACAGGTGAATCAGATGGTCAGTAATGGAAGGGTATCTAACAAAATGTTATACAGAAAGAGTAAAAAATCTTCATACAAATACTAAGGCATGTCTCCATTTTATCAGCATCTAAACAAAGGGGCCCTTTGTTGCCCTTACCATGTGCAACCACAGCACGTAAAGCCTCTAATGAATATATAAAGTTCAATTTCAAAACTAAATTTTTTGCTCCCTCTACTTCTACTAGAATTTTTTCCAATGATCTTATTTGGACAGAAAATTTGTGATCAAACTACGTTAGTTATTTCATATACATTTGTACTTTCATCACAAATCTTCCTTCAGCACTGCCACTATTCTGTAGCCCAAGTTTATTTACAGAGAACAGCTATATCCCCTCTTTCCTTCCCATTACAAGGGTAAACAAGGCCAGGTCTTTTAGCCTCCTTCACTGTTTACCACTAGGGAATGAAAAGCTTAAGTAAAAGAACCAGAACAATAAGTAAAGATGATGTTATCGTCTTCCTAATCCATATTAGGGATGCTATTAAACTCTGATATTACCAAATTGAAAAAGGATTTAAATGTTTTGTCAGTAAGTTCCCCATAGTAAAATGAATCCCCGTGTTCATCATTCTGTTGCACTAATTAAACAGTTTCAACTAAACCGGTCAGAAAGTACGCACAAGCTGTTTATCACTGCTGGCCTTTGAGCTTCAGTATACTCAAAGGACATGCTACTTTAGATGCGATAATTACTGAGTTCTTACATTTTTACTGAAGAGGCACAGAAGAGTTCCAACAGAGAATTTCACATTAATCAGAGCTAACAGGGTACTTATTAATAATAAAGCCGTGATTATAATAGAAAAAAACATTTATTCAGTTGAACATTTGTAGGTACTAATTCCAAAAACTGTTTAAATTGATATCAGGCAGAAAGTTAAGTCTCAGCTCTTTAGGGAAATTCAAGAATATTAATCGTTTATCTGAAGCATAAGAAAGGCTAAAGACTATTAACTATTCATCCACAAACAACAGCTTAACCTCCACTTTTCTGCCTCTTAAGAGCTCAATAATTTTTCTGACATATTTTCTTTTTACTTTTTTAAACTCTGATGGAGGTTATTTCTCCATGAATTGGAAATGCCTTCAAACTGTAACACCAAAGATTTACACAAGAATACAGACATTACGCTGTAGAGAGCACACTTTTAACTGAAGGGCAAAATATGGACAAGTAATGGAATTTCCTTTTCTGTGTGCCTTTTGCACAGTTTCTCTCTCTCAAGTTTCAGGAGCATATACACGGTTCAGAAAATCTAAGTAGCTCAAATCTCAATTCTAATACTAAAATTTCTATTGAGATTAAACACCTGTCAAGGGTGCTAGAAGAAAATGATACAAATATCCCCAACTGCCTAAGTGTAGCTTGCAATGAAAAAAAATATGTCAAAAAGCAAACCATTGTAAGAGTTACACAATTGTGACTGCGATTACATCATGGAAAAATGTTCCTTATTAACACAATACACCAAAGAAAGTTAACCCTTGTTTAGTAAGATTTTTGCATACGTTCCAATTACTAGAAGTAGAAATTCAGCCTCTAAATGGTCAAAATTTAAAAACTACAGGCTGTTTCAGACAATTTTTTTTCAAAGTTGAACCCTGCATCAACCATGGTCTTTGAATAAATAAAGTAAAAATACTCAATATGCACTCATATAAAAAAATAAATTATTAAGAGACAATAGGGGATTTTATATATTTATTTCAGCTTTTAAATTCAATTTAACATATTCTTTACTCTGTGTGGGTAAGTAGAGGATAGTCAAACAGTACTATCAACATGATGTAGCATATGAAAATTTACTGTTTCACCTTTTATACATATAGGTATACATGTATGTTTATACATACATTTATAAAACATGCTTGTTTAAACTTGGAGCAGACCATTCTTTTTATGCCTCATAAATAACTGAGGATTCAGGGCACAAAACAGCACTATAGTACCATTATTCACTACAGTCAACTAATCAATATACTCAAAATTTTGTGTCACAAATATTTACCAGAGCAAAAGTTTATTAGAACAACATAAAACTTCACAGATTATTTTATTTTAAATTTCTGTTACTAAATATATTGTTAAATGTACAAAAGAAAAAAGTTTCTGGTCACTCTGAGCAACTTTATGTTTATCCAGCTTTATGCCTTTGTAAGGTAGGTAAGTTGGAAGAAAATTACGGCAATAGAAACAATTAACTAGATTCATCTGATAAAATGATAGTCTGCACAGCATGTCTTTCCTATATCTGGTAACAATTAAATTAATTGCTAAACCTGAGTAAGAAGTTTCACAGATTACTGTGAAAATTATTGTAGGTCATAATTTTTATCTTTACATGCAAATTTAACTTCACAAGTGAAATGAATACTTACAAGTCAGTTTTATGTTTGTGGGGTTTTCTTTTAAGGAAGTTAGAATCACTGTACTCCCGACCTTCTGAATGACATGCTAGCCTGAATTCAAAGCAGGTCACTTGACTTCTAACTTGCAAAAAGATCTTAGAAAGGGCCTACATACAAAAATCACAGCTTTTTTTTTGGTATGTAGTGGTATATTCTAGTTCATTAATCAGTTCCTGAGGCTGTCCAGATCCCATTCCAAATAGCTATAAACAAATACAGACAACATGTACACAAAAGCAGCAACACAGAGAGAACACTGGGCTTGGCTCCCCAATGAAGCTCCAACTGCCAGTGGTAGAAATTGCATATTTTCTAGCACACAATTCACATCATCTCACAAGAAGCAACTACCTTTTTATTCCAGGGCACATGTATACAAATCACAAGTTTCTCCAACTTTTGAATGTATGAGAGTTTATTAAAATAAATCAGTGAACTCCTCAAGGACTTTCTACTGAAGGTACACAAAGAGCTAGCAGCAGCTAGTGAAATCATACACCTGAAGTTACACAGGTGCTGTCACAGTAACTAGACAAACTCTTTCTTGCTTATTTACATTACATTTGATAATTAACTGACATGAAGAGCTAAGGTACTAAACCTCTGACTTCTAGAACAGCAGTTTAACAATAACAGATAGGGGAAATCCAACTCCTTTTTTCCTACTCATGATGCTTGTACAGCAAGCATCAATTACAACAAATAACTAAGGCAACTCTTCACAAAGAATGCATTGTCAAGTTGTGAAACCAAGATTTCAATTAGTAAGCGATGCTTTAAAAAGCCATTAAGCAATAAAACTCTAAGATATATGCAGGTATCGAGGTCCAGACCTATTTACATGGCTTTATGGAATTGCATAGCATAGTTCCTCTCAAGAATCTGTAATTCCAAGGAGTTTCAAAACAATCAATGTTTCTGGTATGGGTGTATGTATGCATTTACACACATGTATATGTATATACATGTTTAATTTGGAAGAAAAATGCAATGGAACAGGAGAGAGATGTCCTTACTGCCACTGCAAATTCTCTGAATGCTTTTCCCAGTAGAGGCACTTTAACTCCAAAGCAAAACAACTGTGTGAAAACTGGAAAGGCAGAAGAGACATTTGCCTAAATATTCTGTCCTGAATAATGACTTGCATTTAACTTTCTTAATGGAGCACAATCAGGTTTTATTTAGAGGCCTGTATGTTGTAAGCAGCATTGAAATAATAAAAACTCAATTTGGAGAGCTTAATTTAATTAACCACACAAAGAAAAGCCACAGAAATACACAACTGTTACTTCCTTTATTTATTTTTTTTTGGCTCTATACTTTCTTCCCCTTTTATACCACATCAGTGTGCAAATGCCTTACTTGAATCCTGCACTCCCCCACTGCAACAGAACCTTTAAGTTCTATTAGAGGAGAATAACACAATTTCTTATTTTGTCAATGATCAATAAAAATTGTTGGGGTAGATTTTGACAGGATTATTTCTCCCAAATAGTTTGAAACCATTCAGACCAAAGAAGCTCAAAACAATTCTTCTAATTAAAATGAAGCTATTCTCCCTCAGAAGGTAAGCGTACAATAGAACTGAACACTCAATGGAGAACACAACGAGGCAGGCAAGTAACGAGCTTTGCTTAAGCAGGGCAGGGGAAAGAGGGAAGACAGGACAATCAAGCCTAAAATAAAGACATTTTATAAAAACACTATATGCAACAAAACTGGTTACACAGGTATGGGACAAACAGTAATTGAGACTAAGTACAGTCTCCAAAAGAGACTCTAAATGGGCCTCTAAGCATTCCCCAACTGACTTTTAGAGACATAGCAAGAGGAAAAAACAGCTTCCCAAGAACTACTTTCCTCATAAAATTCACTACACAGTGTCTCAGGACAGACAGTACTGAATGAACAAGAAAATTCAGATCTTAGATCTATGGCTTAGTAATCCATACTAGTTTGCTGTTTAACACAACCTTCTTCCCCTCACTGCAAATCAAGACAAGTGGAACATACACTAATTCCCTAAGAAGTGTCCAAAGCAACTTTGTGTGATCCAAGGGTAGCATCACAGGAAATTTACATTTAAAGAAAACCACAAGGATCAAAAAATAATTTAGGGACTAAAAAGATATACTTACATCTGGATATTCTTTTACAGGCACATATAGTTTCTCTTGTAACTGTACAATAGGTCCCACAGCATCTGGTAATTCTGCACTTCTCTTCTCCGTACTACCATTTAATGTGTCGTTATACATGTCTTTCCGTACTCTGCTAATTTCTGTGGGGGGAAAAACGTATATTAGGCATTAAATACAGTAACAGATTGTGATCTAGCATGACAGTCTTCTCTATTATTTCCAAAATCTTAATGCCATTTTCTTCTTCTCCTCATGAACATCACAGTAGCTGAGAAATCTACTTTTTTTTTTTTTTTTTTTTAGTATTTTCTGTTTTGTTTGAGGTTTTTTTGGTTGTCTTTTTTTTCTTGTTGTTAAAATTTCAGCACCCAGCTTAAATGTCTTCCATGTCTGTAAATCTGCCACCTAGTCATCCTGTTTATGGAATTCAGCTATTGAAGTAAAAATTATGTGCAGCTCTTTAGAACATTTACAAGACATATAAAAATAGTTCTTCTATTTATTTTTTTATAATTAAGCATGTAGAAAACAAAACAAAATTTACAACTCTGTATCTAACACTAAAAAAATTAATAATAGAAAAATACAGTATTTTTGCTAATTATGGGATAAACTACAGTATTTGGATATTAAATGGTGTATCTTTCAGCAACGAGAAACAGGATAACTCAAAGGTAGAGCTACTAAGCACACAATGCGACAGTTAATAAACTAGTACATATTGTTCTACTGACTACCCCCAGTGAGGTAATGAAAAAAACAAAGACAAGTGGAGTATCAGAGTCCTGGGCAACCTCTACATACACCCCAAGTCCTGCTACTTCATTTCAAAGTAATGAAAAACTTCTCAACAGTACCAGGGAATGTCAAAGGTTAACTTGTAAGTACTCTTTATACCCTTTACACCTTATTACTCACACCTTGAAGTATTTACTTGAGAGACATAGTTGAGAAGTTATAAACAAGACAGTCAAAAAAAGAATAATTTGATTCCAATCTCGGTTCGTATCACTAAACTACAATAATCTCAGAATGGCCACAAAGCTTTCTCTTGTTTAACCAAAAAACACATTTAACAAGAGGGTACATTTTATTTCTAAAACTGTTAAACTGGTATCTAAATCGCTGCTGTAAGGATAAAAAAATCCAATATTTCATAATGTATGGAATCCCAACTGGTATAAAAGGTTCTCAATGAGTTTATTTTGATATCACTGCAGAATTACTTAAAATTAATATATTAACCAAGTTTCAAACCTAAAAAGTAACATTTAAACAGGACTGTTCCCAAAGCATTAATACTTTAATAGCACAGGCAGTAAAGTAAAAGCAGGTATCCGTAATTCCAGTCTTTTCATTACAATTGTTACAACTGCTTTCAAACCCTTCAGAATCAACATGACATCAAAACCAGAAATCTTATGTTTTCATCTAAACACAGGAAGCCACAGAAAGAAGAAGTAACTTGAAACTTTAGCAGCAGACAGGAGATTAATATAGCCTATGTTTCATAATCAGTTTCTTCTGTGGCAAATGATTAATAGCTGAGATTTCACCACTTGAAGAGCTGTGGGGCAGGGGGAGAACAGAAAATATCTCTGAAACACATATTCAAGAACAAGTTGCTTCTTCACTGGAAACTGACATAATCATGTATACTATATCACGATTTGGTGGTTAACACCTGTTTGGATTCGAAAAACACAAATTTCATCATCATATAATCATAGCTCAAGGAAAAAATCCTCATCTCCTTCTACACTGACAATTTTGGCAACAAGCACAAATTCCTCAGAACTACAAGCAGTATTTATACTGGCTTCAGTATATAAAGAAATTCTTTAGAACATCTCTTTGAACAAATATTATTATCTTTTGGCAGACTCTGTTTCCTTTTCATTCTCTTCAGATTTTTCATTAATTTATACTACACTGAAACAAGCTAGGCAGTCTGCAGAAGTACTGAAGCATAAGTAGCAGCACGGTCATTTTTATTTATATGTGGCAGCTACTGAGGAGCTGTACTGAAAATTTCCTTTTAAAATATATCTTTCATGCATAACATAATCACTAATATTAGATATCCTAGTTTTCACAGGAGAGAATGAATATGTATTTTAATCTTTCTCTTACAAATAATCCTATGGCAGATTCGTGACACTTTAAAGTCAAACACTGAGAACATACTCAGATAGCATGAGAAGCTGAGTTGAGGACTACCACTCCATCTTGGCTTGTATGAAACCTAAGCTATCTATCATGACTAAAACTTTACAGAGAATGAATATACCTACCAACTCAAGGTCTTCAACTCCACTACAGGACCAGACACCTGAAATCTAGTTTTCTTTGCATAAAGAGGTTTTAATTTCCTATATATTCAAGTCAGCGGTAAAGGTGACAAACATCAGGACAGGGAGAGCCACATCAACTCAGCAGTATCAGTGGCTCTTAAAGTGCTACCATTTCTTCTGCTTCTTGGCATTTTATCTTCTCTATTGCCTTAGATACTTTTCCTAAGACCTCAGAAGAAACATTCGGAAGGAAAAGGTGAAATAACAGGCATGTATTCCCAGTTTTCTTTAACTTCTGATCAGGTCTACAAACTCCCTTTCTCTGTAGCACATTATCTAGGAGCCACTCCTCTTATTTATCTGGTATTTGGCAAAACTGAAGGACTACTGCTTAAATAACAAAATAATTAGATCAAATCTCCAGCTCACCTACTCTCACTTCTAACTGTGGATAGAACACAACTTATTTTCCTTCCTAATATATTAGTGCAGCTGACTACAAGTATTGTCCCAAATACACAACTCATGAAATTAGTTATCTGCTTGATATGCCTCCTGGGATTTTTCAGATTCTGCTGAATCCTTTTATAAATCTTCAAGAACACTTTTTTTTTTCCCTTTTATGACTAACAGTCATTTCCTCACCTGCCTCTTATTTAATCACATCTCTGGTGTCTCGACAAGACTCCATACAATGTATTGAATTTTGATGACATAATCTTTCCTTTTACAGTCACCATTACATCCAATTCAAGCTTCTAGTCTCCTGAGTATCTTGCAACTTTGCTACTTGCTTTAGGCACACAAAAGTATCTAAAGAATTATTCAGCACCTCCATGAAGTTCATCAGGAGGGAACAAGGTTCCAAAAAGCCTCATCTGCACCATGTTAGAAAAGATGAAAGTTCTGCTCTCCCTCAAGTTCCAGCAAGCACCTGTTTTATTCTGTTCTGAAAAATTTTCAACTACTTAAAAATCTAAGTAGTGCAAAAGTAGGAAGGTCACATCCTCAAAACACACTTTATTTTTTAGTACTGAATTCACTTTTTTTTTTAAAAAAAGCCACCAGACAAACTGAAGTAAACAGCCTTTTACTTAGATTTAACATTTCTTACACACTACCAAGTAGGTCTTCCCTTGCCCAAAAGCTTCTTTGGCATGTCTCTCATGAAATCACACTTCTCAGGTTCATTGGCAAGACTAGCTCCTTCACATTCACAATTCTTTACAGATTCTTCCATCTGACAGGAAGCTAAAACTGATTTAAAAATAAGGAATGCTTTGCTTTCAAAGTGATCATCTAAGTAAAATTCCAGCTACTTTATCTTAACACTGCAGTGGTAATTATGTTGTATAACACTCTAGGGATTTAAAACAGAGTTAGCAAGGAGAGATAATTATAATAGTAGATATGGCTAAAAAAAAACATACAGCAGCTTCACCATACCTCTAAAACCTGTGAGTTCTGCAAATGCAATAATAGGTCTCCTTTCAGAAGATCTAACTACCCATCTCTACTGTAGGTAGAAGTAGAAACTCACATAAAGAATTTCAAAGCCCCCATTATTCATTCACCTTTAACAATACCCTCCTCCATACATTGTAAGTATTAAGTTTAGCAGTAAATGACAAATTTGTCTTGCTCACAGCAGGGTAGTGGAGGAATAGACTCAAAAAAGGACAAACAAAAGGCTTCAATATATTTATCTTGTTTCACCTTAATATGTCATGACATAGTCAGCCATGGTAGCAAGGACATGCATTCCAGTCCAGAGGACATTTTTCTTCTTCTATCCCTGGAAACTATACAAGTAGTGTAATTTTTTGTTTCCTTCATCTACAGATCATATTTTTCCATCTCTCTACTTAAGATACGACCTGAAGCAGAATATACTGTTTCTACTGCCTACATCTGTCTGTAGATATGTACTTTTTTGATTTCTTCATGGAACTTAATGATAAAGTGTTCCTCCCTGTAGAGCACACGGAAGACAGTGCTCCTATGACTGTTTGTCATCACATTAAAAACCATTAACAAGTTATTCCTTTTCAGCTGCCAATTATTCCCTTAGAGGAAGTAAGACTCCGCACACGTGTTTAAGACCGCTGGATTGAAACGTAAAAAGGGTTTACATGAACCATCCAGGAAGAATATTCAAAATAGGAAACTCACTGAAAAGGTTCAAATTCTTCCTCTCCCACCACTTTGCAAACCACCTTCAGCCCCAGTGACCACAGTTTTACTATTTACCATGAAGGCTTCTTCTACATTATGAAGGTTTATCTTTTGGAAGATCAGCAGACGTAGTTTTCACTTCAGTTTAAGCTAGAACTAAGAATTTGAAGAATTGAAACAAATCTTCTGATGTTAATGATTTGTTCTAAATTAGCTACATCCATTTAAACAGAGTTAAATTGACACCACTCTCAGCTGATGTTTCTTTTTTAAGTCTAAGACAATGCTGAGCCATCAATGCACACAAAGCTTAATTCTTGAAACCAAAGGAAATAAGACATGTTTCTCTGTCGCAGAAGAGACCCTTAAGTATCATTCATGATTTTTACAATACACAGCACATGAGGGTGGGACAAACCTCTCTTGAAAGCATTCTGAAGGCTAGTACAGAGCATGTACTCTAACTACAGGATGAGTGGTGTACTGATATTCGCCCCCTGCACAAAACCTTGTTGAGACAGAACATACCAAATTCAAATACAACCTTTATTACAAAAAATTAAAAGAGAAAGCAAAGTAACATCCCACCATTAATGCACTAGATCGACAAGCACTCTCTCTTAGAAGAAATCAAAAAGAATGTCAAAGTTCTGTACATCACCACTGAGAGAATATGGTGTACAAGTCATGCAGCAGTGTCACCCAACAAAAAAAAGTGTTTGCATTTCGAATTTCAATTCATTTTTTTTAATGTGTTGGAAAAACTACAGGTTCTTCTCCTTTGCTTCTCTGAACCCAATGTAGCAGTACACTTCCAATGATTAAACTGTCAGTCCAGTGATAAGTGGGCAGCACTTTCAGCAATTTGTCAACACTCTTGCTGTCAAAATTTAGTCATTTCTTTTTGCAAGAAGAGCCTGCAAAACTCCTTTTGTGGGCAATTGTAAGGTTTGTATCAAACTGACTTCAAATCCAAATACAGCACACTCATCTGTTCTCTTTGTATAAATGTCAACAGAAAGCTTTTAAGTGCTTTATTATTGGTGGAACATTGCAACTCATGTGTTTTCTAATCTAGCAGCTTTAGTATGCTTACTTGGCAAAGAAATAGCTGGTTTTATTCATCACAATTTTAACAGTCTTCACAGTTAATACCAGTGCTGTTTGCTACTATTGCTGATACAGCAGAAATAGCAACGCTAGCAAAAAACCAAGTCATTTTTAATATTGTGCCACATGGACCTGCACCCGCGTGCATCATCAGTATACAGTCTAAAATGCTGGCAAGCATTTACACCTCCCACCCTGATATTAATCTGTGAAATGCCCAAGCATCAGACAAACAAGATTCATAGCATCTTTCCTTCAGAAATCAATACAGAGTGGGGAAAAAAAAATATCTTTTAGACTTAGGATCAAGCATCAAAGCTGATAAAACAGACTTCTGACAAATTTTCATATATCAGCAATTTTGGTTCACAGTATGACATTGAACTCTGACATAATTAACTAGCAAATTTAAAAGTCATGCACCTGTTTCCATTCACTAAGACTTCCATTTAAGTTATTTAACATTATGACACATCTCAACAGCCAGAACAGGTCTGGTATAAAGTCCATCAACTCTTCGTTACAGCTGACAGTGACAATCTGCATTTGCTTAGAAAAATAATATAAAGAAGATTAAATACACTCTTCTCATTTTCTTGGTAAGCTCAAAAAACTATACATTTAAGATGAAGTTCTTGTATGCATCTCATGAGATCCCAGCCCTATGCTCCAAAAACCTAAATATCTTTAACACAAAAATCAGTATAGAACTTCCCAAGAGGATACCTGAAAGAACTTTTTAGCAGTCTACTTAGCATATTCAACTAACATAATACTGCAACTGACATACGCTATCTCTCCACATCCAAATGAGTATCTTCGTAAAATGGAACGTTTCTCGAGGTGAGTGGTTAGCTGACAGACAAAAAACAGTAAAAGTGAACTAAACATTTAAGAGTCAAGGAAAGTAATTTAAAAGTTAACATTAAAGATCCAGAAAAATTAATAGAGAATATTCATATTTGATAAGTCTCAGCACTAGATCAAACTTACACAACAACTCCATTCAAGTAAGTGACCCTATACTGTTCTGCTTGTTACAAAATTTCCTTACAACACAGGTTAGATTAACAGCATCAAGCTTTTCAAAACATTCACCCATTAGTAAAGTCCATCAGCACAGCACAACTCCTGAAGCATATTTGGTGGCTCACATCTGCATCACGCTTAATTACTACCCTCATAAAAATCTACTCTAGCTCCCTTTAGCAGCAAGTTGCCCCTAAATACTGACAGAATCACAGAACCAATTAGGTTTGAAAAGCCCTCTGAGATCATTAAGGCTAACCTATGACCCAACACTGCCATGTCAACTAGACCATGGCATTAAGAGCCACATCCAGTCTTCAAAAGTTAATGCACACAGTGATCACCTATATGTTAAAAAAAGCTATACATCTGGACCATACTTCATGACTTAAAGGGCAGAAAAAAAATTAGTATTAGCCGATTAGTTGTAAATTATTAACATTATGCATTCTTTATTAAAAAAATATATACTGTACTGGTATTGAGACGCTGATGAAAACACTTCATAATCATAAAAACCTGGATTTGGGCACTATAGTTTTTATATCTGTGACATCTGAAAAAGATGATTATTGATTATCAGCTGAGGAATTTACCTAATATTTTAACATACGAAACACCAAAATGTGAGAAAGCAAGCATACCTAGTGATAATCAAGTGACTTAGTTATAAAATGAATTTTTCTAGTTCTAATCTGCTAGTATATCAAAACAAGGCTATTCTAATAGTTGTAAGCAATGTCTCTCTCTATATATATGAAGTACAATTTCATGAGAGGCCAACCTGACAACTTTCATCACTTCAGCTGGAACCTAATCCATTTGAATAGCACTGACTAGTTCCTCTCATTCCCAATTTACTTTTTCTTAGCTGATCACATACAACAGTAATACAATCCCGGTTTTATACACACTGCTCCCCATCACACAGTATTGTTTTAAATGCTGCCCTACCCAGGCTCTGTCAGCATTTTATTCGCAAGACTAAGAAAGCAACCAGTTTTGGTTGACAAGTACCAGCACTGACAAGTTAGTCATCTACAACATTAAATACATTAACTACTGCACTGCTCTGACATTAATTATATTCTGAAGATGCCCTGCACAACTTTAAATTAACTTTTAAGTATTAGAAGATTCCCCAATGTTAGGCACTACACAAAGAAGATCTCTAGTTAACCAAATACATAACCAACAATGTAGCTTAAGAAAATTTGACAACAGAGCTGACCAAGTTACAGCCCTAAATTAAGCACTATCCACCTGTGTTAAACAATTATACACATTCAATATATCTTTTAGTTTATATTTACTGAGTTACAAAGCTTAATTAGCAGACATCAATTCTTACTATAGCAGTAGTTAAATATTCCTGCATATGAACTGATAGACTTATCCATTACACTGCTGGTGAACTAGTATTTGGCTTTAGTAAGCAAAGAAAACTTCAAAGAACATGGTCATCAAATCAGATTTCGAAAGAGGTAACTTTGATGAAGTACTTGTTAGCAAAATCATCTGAACGTAAGAGGTGAAATACAAATGTTAGAAAGAGAAAAACTGAAAACCCCGAGATGGGAGTACAATAATCAAAGATGTACTCATGCAGGAAAACTCTCCAGAATTTAATTCCAGAATAAATATTCCAGCCAGACACATTAGTCCACTTTTATTATTATGCCAAATTTCACACACGTTGAAGAATTTAAAAAAAAGGTGTGAAAGTCTGCAAAGCATATGACAAGTTTACCACAGATAAACAGTGCTAGACTAACACAATAACTGTAAGAGTGCTCAAGGAAACAGAACAAAGTTGAGTTTCCCATGCAATCCCCTGCATGGAATTTAACTAAAGCAATTTGTTTAAAACATGGCAGGGAGGTTGGAATTAGATGATCTTTAAGGTCCCTTCCAACCAAAACCATTCTGTGATTCTGTGAAATGGGGACTCCAAGAAAAGCTCTTCAAGGAATAAACTAAAACAAAGTGACAACAGCTGTGCCAAAAGTAGAACTAATTAAAAGGAGGTTTGACCAAAGGTGATGAAAAAAACCTCATAACGGGTGGACTGGATAATCTCTAAAAATTAATTAGTGAAGAGGTATCTCACTCTACACTGTTAATGGTACAAAACAAGGAGGTTCCTCCACCAATAAAAAGTGTTCTGTATGACACTAATGGAATGCAAAACCCATTATCAATCACACACTGACCAGGAGGGACACCAAGCAGTGACAGCAGTAAAGGAGAAAATATCTTGATGCAGCTGTATGGTATTTTCAATAAAGAACTGAAAAAACTGCATGATCAACTCTTAAAATGCTGCATATAATTTCAGTCATCCTCATTTAGAAAAAAATGCAGAAAATACTGAAGTATATTCACATCATGTAAAAATGGACAGCCACTCAGAGGAAAAAAAAGGGGGAAAAAAAGGCAGTTTGCTCATTATCAATACACTGAGGAGTGTCACCAGAGTAAGAGTTACAAGGGCAACATGTGTTGCAAAATTAAATATATTTTAGCTGCCCACAAGTACAACAGTCAAAAAAATTTTGAACTTGAGACACATGATTTTGGAAGAACACATCACAGGGAATTCTCCTATCTGGGAAAAAAAATTAAATCAAACATGATCTGTTTTCAGATAACATAAATGATATATAACTTGGGATATGATTTCCTTACCAAGACAGTCTGCAAATTAAAACAAATTAGGTCACACACCAAGAAGTAAATAATTCTGTATGCAGATGGTTTATCAAACAGCTATATGACAGAAAATTGTAATTTATTATACGAACACAACCAGTGACAAAAACTTAAATATAACTAGCCAAAAATTTTGTAACATCATTAAGGACTTTAACCAAGGCGTTGAAAAAATTTAAAAAATGCTTGTATTTAGGCTAGGTGGCATCTACATAAAACAGCATTACTTAAAAACTGTCACTGAGTTCCTCTATTAAACTGTTAAACAACTTCAATATCACATTGACATGATTAAGATAACCGGTCAGCTTTGAAAAGCTGGTCATTTTTCATCAACCTCGAGAAAAAAAAAAGAAGTGTGCTTGAGTTCACAGAAAATACATACACCTGAGTAATCTTCTAAAAGATAAATGTACCTATGTAAATACGGTTCTCCAGGGTGGTGAAACCTGGCAACAACCAAACTAAATCTTATATGACTGAGACCTAACTTCAAGGTTAAAAAAGTAGGCTGGTGATAATTGTAATTTTTAGTAAAGCTGAGTATTTTTTCAGATTTGAACATAAGTTAAAATGAAGAGACATGTTAGTTTACTAATCTTATGGTTATCCACCCTTTTGTACTGTGCATTAGTTCAGCCATCTGACTCAACACATTACCAACCAGCAGGAAATCAGCAAGGCAACTAACTCTTTCTAAACATGCACAGCCAGCAAAACTTTAGAGAATCGGCTACTGCTACCACCACCACCCTCTGACAAAATGAGAAATAAGAACATTGCTACTTAGGTTTCTTTTACTACAATTAAATATCCTAACAATTATTTGTCCTAATTTATTTATTGTTATTCCACAGAGTGAATGGACTTTTTAATTTAATTTGCAATTATGATAAAACCTACTTAGACCACCTTTCAAGTTTTGTTTATGTCAAGAAAAAAGTAAAACTCGTTAAAAAAAAAAGAGTATTTTTGTTCTATGACAAAATCCCATCGATTATCAGAGGTACAGACAGATTCACATTCTTTTTGCTCCTTTACACGATAAAGATAACCCACTTTTCAAAAGCTAGAGTACTACCTGATCTATTAGGTGGATTCTCATTTCAACATCCACAGAACCACACTCACTCCCCTCAACCATAACAGAGCTTTCACTCAGAATAGTGAGACTGTAGGTAGCTTGCCTACTATGTAAACTGAAGTAAGCATTCAGTTAGTGATACTACTCTAGAAGTACTATTTCTAGAAGTAACCAGAATAAAACAGACTAGGCCAGGCCTTCTAACCAACAATCTTTTTCATTTTACAAAAAATATTTGATTTGCATACAACATCAGTTTCTCACTCCACATATCTGCCTTGACAGTGAGGCAGCCACAGTCAAAACTGTCCTCAGAGTATTTTGGTCAGTAAGAGTCAAAATTACCTTGAAAGATATCTTTCTAAGGGTACACAGGTAACTTGGGCCCTCTGCCACGAGATTCCAAGTGGCACCGTTATGTACACTGATAACAGCAATCAACTAAAACCTAATAAAACAAAACCACAGCCTTTCCTCAAAAAACATCAATTGCACTCTCTTCAGGTACATAAAGAGGTTACAATTTCTTGATAAACTACTAATTTTTTTAGAGTTGCACAGTGTAACTATCCTGGGACAATAGATGACGACATTATCATATACCCTTGGTTCCAAAATACATAGCAAAAACGCCATTATTAACTGAAATAATTCTTCACATTTCTAATCTTCAATTACGATTACAAATCAGTAACAATAACTATTACTACTACCGGATATTTAGGCCCTGCCTTGAGACACCACACCAATAAGATATCACTCCCAACAATAAGTGCAATGCTTCTTTCCATATAAATTAATATACACTGTCCTGGTCTATAACTTACAGACAATATACATATTGTCTTTAAGTTAATATTTTCTTGTTCAACATTAAGAGGCACTTTCTAAAAAGCCTGAGGAATCCCATTTTTAAGGCAAAAACACCCTTATGAACAATTCCATTAAACACTATAAAGAAATCAAAGATGTGATTTTTTTCCCCTATGATATTCAAGACAATGGATTCTAGAAAACATATCCCAAACTTAAGTATTTGTTAAAACACTCAGCGCACATGTTTAACACACTTAAGATGAAAACTGAATACACTTCGAGCACGTTTTGGTGGACTTTACTAAAAAAGAAAACATGACTTTACAATGCTTTAAGGGCATGTCCCCGTTACAGGACATGTAACTTCGAGGCAGTGACTCAGTTGTGATAATTCCCCTCCGGAAAGGCATTAACACCTTCACACGCAGCCTGAGGGGTCATCTCTGCTAATGGGCCACCTTGGACTGGCATAAATAGGCAGCTGCAATGACTTAGACCATCACAGATTCCAAAAATATCCCACGACTCAGAGTTAAATCACCCATTATGAAACTTCCCGCCCTGGAGTTTTGCCTGCGCATTGCCACCTGAACCTGAGCGTATATAAACTTCGGGTTTTGGGACTTCTGATACCACTCGTTGGATCCAGAGGAGGACCAGAACTTCAGCAGGACTGCGACTGCCACTCTCGACAGGACTGCGATCATCAGCCGGACCAACAGGTTTCCTTTCCTTTTACTTTGCACCCAGGGGGACCCCGTGGTGCTCAGCACAGGGGCTAAGGAACACCGTTCTGCTCTTGCCCCAGGGTGCTGGGTTATACATCTGTCTTTGTGGGTTAAAACAGTTTTTCTCACTGTTATTGTATTTATTGTAATCTTTTTAGTAAATTGTAATTTGTACTCTGACTGTAATCTCTCTGGAGCTGAGTTTATTTCTACTGCCGATTTACTTTTAAAGCAGTACAGGGCACAAGAGTCTGTTTAATAAGGATCCAGACCCTTCATGAAAAAAATCTGCTCTATGTAGATGACTTTGGTGGGTTTTTTACAAGATACTTACTTTGAGACAGCAAACATCCACCACAATATGCATACACAGCATAACAAAACCACAAACGTGTCAAGCTATGTATTTAAGGTAACAGACAACCTTTCAGGTAATTGCGACTGTTTTTCATTAAATAAAAGTATGATCATTTTTACCTCTTCCTTACTTAATAAGCTTGTTATTCTACAAGTCATCTGTGATAGTCACTCAAATCCAGTAGCAAGATGATAGGCCACTGCAAGTCTCACAGAGGCAGCTCTTTAAGGAGGGGGGAGGTGGGAAGTAAAATCCCCAACCAAACAAAAAAACCTAACACTCCAGATAACTAACTGCTGCCTCAAACTCCCCAATATCAGAAACATCACTCTTCCAAAACAAGCATGCCTGAAAGTTCTCATCTGTGTGCATCTTACGGATCAGTTATACTGCCACAAAACAACTGTACTCATATCTGGCAACTTGCTAAATTCAACCAGTCAGCTAGGCTGGCATTTTTCCATTCAAAGACCTCTGCTGCATGAAATAAGGTATTAACTGACAGCAGAAGAAGATACTGTCCAGCAGCAAGGAGGAATGAGACAATTTGCCTCTGGGTTTCACAGATCTTTCCTGACAGCAAAGACATGGCAAGACTCCAAAACTTCGGGTTTACTCCAGGCTCTGGAAAGGAGTTTCCTGTAGTAGGCACATACTTTTTGCCTGTTTTCATCATCCCAAACCTTCTCCTACTCCCAAACTGTCTTTTCTCCATACTCGTCACATTTTTTGCCTATGGAAGATACAATTCTTCATTCCGTCAGTTCTAGTTTCTGCCCAACATCCCCTTCTACCTCCACAAACTACGAAGGATGGCTACACCACCAGACTGTTTTACTCTAGCATTATTTTCCTGTTTAAAACAAACAATTCATTTCTGAAAGCTGAGACTTGACAAGAAACAAAGCTTTTGCTTACAACATGGGAAACTCAGTCCATTGTCTCAAGTCCATTCCACAGAAGCTAACAGCAGCAGTTACACGGCTTTCTCAGGCTGGAGTAAAGCTTGCCTATCCTATGAGATAGCTCAGTAAGAGAAACTTCATGGAAATGCAGCACATCCTCAGTAGGACAATCTTTTTGGACATTTAAGTGCTCAAATGCAAACATGTGATCTCTCTCATTTAAATCTAGGCAGACTTCCAGACAAAATGACAAAAGCCCTTACTTTAGCAACCTCTCACAGAAAACTTTTCAGGAGAATTTTGTTTTAAAATACTAGGGCTTTTTTCCCTTTTAAGGATGTTCATTCTTGAAAACTTTGTCACTGCTTTAACTAAAGCCTAAAATACACATTTGGCATGAGAAGCTTTAGGTAGTTCTGCAAATTTAATAACAACACAAGATGTCATTTAGTGGAATATGTAATGCAACCTAACTAAAAGCTGTATCAGAGCTATTTAAAATATATATGATAGCACCGCACAGTCTTGAGATCATATCTGCAGCTTTACATTGCATAATTCATACACTTCTTCAGAAACACACCCATACTCTGAATGACTGAACCAGGATTTCAATTTATGCACCAGAAATACCAGGATTACCGGTATCGTATTAGGAGTGTACTTCTTTTCAGTGTGACAGTGTTCGCTAACCTGCTCATGTAGTCACTATTTGAATTTTCTTTCATGGTTTATCTTGTGCATCTAAAGGAAAACCACCTCCTACTGAAAAAAAACCAAAACAAAACACCAAACAACCCACAGAAACATCCCTCCCTGCCCTTCCCCTTTTCCCCCCACCCCCTCAAACCACCACCACGCTCTCCACTATCCCAAGATGTATTTCAACTTTAAATACAGAGTATCAAAATGGAACCAAGATGAAGCCTCAACTACAAACCAGCTTACACTACTCCTTCCAACATTAATTGCCAGAACTATATTCTGCCCGAGCAGATGAACTACAGCTCATTAAATCATAGCCATGCACGACTACTAATAGCATACAGCTACGGCTACATTACCAGAAGGGAAATAAAATTTTAACACATACTCTGTGGAGCGTGAGTGGAAAAGTCTCATTTTCTTTCTCCATTTAACATTCAAGACTTGTTTTTATAAACTTTGAGTACAAAAGCAGCCAAAACCTGAAACAGCCTTTCAGGCTTTATTTTCTGCTACTTTCTTTCTCTCTAACTCTTCTCTTTCACCTGCTCTCTCATACTGGCTGTAGGGGGAAAAAAATCTTCTTTTAAAATCATCTTAGAAGAATAAAGAAAAAAGCAAAGGCAAATAGGCAATCCCCTCCTGCCACCAGACCTACAGATCATCTGGTTAGAGCTGGACTGCTTTCAATTACATTGTGCTGAGGGAAAAAAAAAAAAAAACAAACACAAAAAACCCAACAAACCAAAATGAAACCTGAAAAAACAGAAAAAAAATGCATAGAGGAGCACAGAAGAGCTTTTTGGGGTCTCCTATCCATCATTGACACTAAAAACTCATTTCAACATGATTTTCCTATAGAACATGGAACACTAAAGTGTTCTTTCAAGTATCAAAAAGCAATCCAGGTAAAGTCTATAAAGCTCCACACAGTGTAGCAAAGAACTAGAAATACAAGCAGTAACACTAGTTATAATTACTACTCAAAACAGCCTGGATGCATGCTGAAGACATTTCAGCTTGACATGAAAAGTTTACGTCAGTATATTTTATTAGTTTCCCTCACTACTGTGATGAGTGTTGAATGAAAACATCTTAGTTGTTTTATTTTTTCCACTTTGAAAACCAGCAGCCTCGGTATCAACTATCGTGCTTCCTCTAAAAATTAAAAAAAAAATTTTAAAAAAATTAACACAACTGCAAATTGCAGCTGTGCACTTCAATAGGAGACATGAATACTGGGAGCTTTGCACTCCATTTAGGTAAGTGGCTGGCATAATCACCCAACTCCTCCTTAAGGAGCCAATTAAAAATCAGTAAAAGAAACCACCACAACATCTCTGAGAATAATCTCTGTTACCTGCCACATTTCTCCTTTAAGTCAGTAATGAAATTTAAGTGAAGCATGGAGATACTGCTGACTGCATGATGAAGCATCTGGACACCTCTTCAAAACTTCCAATATTGGGAGGAGATCCTAAATTAAAGTTTTCAGTTGGTATCAACATAGAGGCACATTCTGCAATGAAATTGAGACCAGTGTATTTAAGCAACCTGTTTTCTTCTTAAAAACAACTCAATGAAACACCCAGAACAACAAGAACAAAACTGGACATCCCAAATTTTCATAAAGATTTCTCAAAAGACAGTACTTCTCAATTTAACTTATTTTGGTCCACTATCAGATGCACACATCAATTCTTTAACTTGGGAATAACTAGATTCCCTATCTAAAAGTCTTCCTAAACAACAAATGCCTAGATATGTATTTACTAGAGACAAACTGAAAATAGAGCTTTACAAATTCAGTCAACAAAGCAAAACAGAATCTAAACTATGAATGGTAAGACTTAAATAAATGATACTTATGAAACCAGTGAAATGTTAGAATAGATTGAGACTTCAAGAGGACTGCAATACAAAATGTAGCACATTAAACCCGATGCTACATACAAAGTAAATTGAGCAGGGGGAAAAAAAAGGGAAAAAAATACATAATGCTAAGGTTCAAGGGCAACAGTTCAGAAAAAGAAGTCCACACCATTTTGAATAGCATAACAAAGACATTTTAAAAAATAATGAATTTTAGGACCTCTAAAGAAACAGAATAGAAAAAAAAACAAAAACGAAAAAAAAAGAATATGCTTAAAATAAAACAATGGTTACCATTACAGAGTATGCATGCAGCACAGAACATACAAGTTTAAATAAATAAGAAAATCAAAAGGCACAGACAGTCTTCACTGCAGTTTACAACAGCAAGGCTTTCTGTACTGTGCTCTGTAGAGAATCTCTCACCTTAATTGCAAGAAAAAGCTCTTTCTGAAAGCTTATAATGTAGGTATCAATACAGGGAAGTAGAAAAATAAGGTGGAAGTAGACAGTATAATATGTATGGTTACAAGAACAGACCTAGAAAAACCAGCTTAATGAAAAGATAAAGAAGACAAGATAGGATGAATGGCATAAAGAAAGTAAACCAAGACAATTTCCCTTCTTTAAACTCAAGGTGAAAACCACACTAGATCAAACGAAGGCTGCAAAAGGAAACCCATTTTGATATAATACAGACAATACTGCCAAACTTCAAACATGAGTTCATGCAGCTGAAGAGGGTAAACAGCAACGTAACCACTGTTATTGGAAATAGACCATAAGAGCTCCTAAGTGCACCACACACACACACAGAAATAGTGACAAAATGTTAGAACACCCTCCCTGTTTCCTTGACAGGTATTTCCTCTGTGTTGATCTATGCACAAAACCAAAAACCAGTAGGAAAATATTAACTCGAAAAAAATCGATCTACACCAGGATTTGAAGATAACAGAGCATTAACCATAGGTTGTACTGAGAGTAAAATGTTACTTTTAGTAGTTTTGTTACATCTTATCATCAGTTGTAACATGAGTTACAACTAAATATTAAGAGGATATTAAATTAATTTGGATTTCAGGTTTTACGTTTGTTTTTAATCTGAAACTTAGAAAGGTGAATGGCAACACAGAAAGTTAAGTCTACACCGACACTTAACCAACCGGAAGAAAGAATAGTGAAAATAACATTAATGATAACCAAATAAAAGAGGCAAAGAACAATCACAGTGAGCTGCTCTCTTCACAGGAAAAAAAAAAATAGCATAGTTAAAAAGGCAACGCACCATTCACCCCAGAAAAGAATTGCGTATCTTGAGAAAGTTGTAAAACATAGATTAAAAAAATGACAATACAAGAAAGTTCACTACCCTGGAGGAAGGAGACTACATATCCCAAATTATACACTGAAGTCCAGAAGAAATCAGAAATCTGGACTATTAATCCAAAAAGTCAGGTTTGCTCTACCACTTCTTCCTTTGAAGGATAAGAAGAGTTAGTAATCTTAACAGCACTATGCTGTTAGAAAATGAAGTTCCTTAACATCTCTCACACCATCTATGCCTTAGTAGGCCAATTCAACTCATCTGGTTTGCTTGATTAGCTTTCTTCCAGGTAACTGAGCTGAAACAGATCACTGAAGAATTCACTGAATGCCACAATTAGCAGACAGGAAGTAACAGGGACACCTTCCCAAACAAGAATCTACCATTTGCATCATCAAGCCACTAGTTCAAAACTATCTTTCATGACTTCTTTCCAAGGTGTACCAGTAATTAAAACAAATCCAAGTCCCAAAATTATTCTGAAGTAAACAGATTGGACATAATCTCTTTTTCTGTTAACTCAGCAAACACATTCCAATTTCAGCTCTATTCAAGATCTGTACTTGGTCTTCCCAAATTGAATTGGTGCCTCTGAATGCTTACAGTCAGAAGGCAATAAAAAATATAGGAACAGGAGTCAATGTTATACCAGCTAACTCTGGATGCCTGTATATATCTGAGTTTGTCCACCCGTGGTAAAATAAGAGTTCTAAGGAAAAGTTAGTCCCTCATACAACAAAGTGTGGAATTCCAGTTACTGGGTTCATTTGAATCTATTGCAGTCGTAAAACAAGATTATAAATGGCACTGCACATTTCTCAAGCAAGTTAGGCCATGGTTTTCCCATGACCAGAAAATATAGAAATGTATATAGAAAATATATTCTATAGAAACTTCAATCTATATTTTCTACAGAAAAATAAAAATAATCCAATATGGTAAAAGACAGTAAAAAACTTGCCAGCCATGCCTTTTATTTTGCTACAAGTCTATACTTTAGGCAAAGGAATATGGATGAGTTACTCATGAACTACAGATATGGCGTGTGACAGACTTCCAACAACTGCCAAAATAAGGCTCAACTGTTTTCATCACACAGCGACTTAATAATCATCATTATAAGAGTATATTATTATAATAATCATAATAAGAGTACTACCTATCAGGAAGCTTTACTTTACCAAAAAGAAAAAAAAAAAAAATTAAAAATTAAGAAATAATAAAACCTATAAGAAATTGGTAACAGATTTGATTTTCTAAAGGGCATAACAAAATCAAATCAAGAACAAGAAAAGAGCAGCTCTTCTTCCATATATTTACTGAAAAAATTCTACATGTTGGCCAAGAAATCTGGCCATTTTTTAACTTAGGGATCATATAACCAAGAGAAGCATTCTAATACAAACCATACTTCTCATGTCTTTTAAGATGAGAAATTGGACCAATGAAATATTTGAAATAATATACTTATCAGATGCCACACCTGATGTCTTAGCATTAAGTGTTCCTATTCTCTTCATTTTAAAGTCAGTGATCAAATCCAATGCTATTCATTCTTCCATCTGAATGATGATCACCTCTCAAGGCACCCAAAATGGCAGTGTTATAGTGAGGACATTCGGTTAAGAGTCCAATAAAAGTACCTATTTCTAAAAGAATTATCTGCAATTCTTTCTATGAACAGATGATAAGCATGCCATCTTTTAGTAAGCTCCTTAAACAATATTTTGTTGTCCTTTTTTTTAATAGAGTGCCCATCACATTTGGGAATATTAGTACATTCTGTTCCTAGTTATCATATAGGAAGAACATCAGCATTTAGCACTAGTAAATATAAGGAATTAAAATTCACTGAAATGTATCAGTACCAACAATTTTGAAGAACTCTGTGCCTCTATCAAAAATTATATTAACATACTATTAGAGACTTCCAATGGGACTTCAAGACCAGTTAAATTATTTATGGCACTGCTTCAATGCGACTAGTCTTCAAATATGTGGATACGTGGTTTTTAAATCTCAAATCACACTAGGGTTAAATCTGACACAAGGGGAAATCGGTGTTCCAATTAATTATGCATATTAGGTCCTACTGTATAATAGGAGCAAATATCAAGCTAATAAAGGAACAGATTTTTCCAAAATCCTTACTGAGTAAATTTTAAGCAGCAAGGTCTTCTTTTTATTATTATAAAAAAACCCAAAACGCACCAACAATGCAACACTGTAACCAGTTCTTAAATAAAGGAAGAATGAAGTATCATCCATCTGAACTAAACAGGCCAAGCAAATACCCTGCAATTCCTGTGTTCTCCTCAATGTCGAAATGGGTGGATAAATTTAAAGCCTGCTCTCTCAGGAGTTGCTTTATAGGCAATTTTCTCCCAGTATCAAGGTCTGCAATTTCCATTTGGCTGCCAGTTTGCGATTAAATTCATCACCTTTATTATAAAAATGTGCTGCACTCCACGGCCTGCTGCACAAGAATCGTAAGGAAGACATTTTTCACTGCTAACAGCAGCATCATTCCTAGGCAGCCATCACATCCATTCAGACATTAGCGTCTCCAATGTAATGCAAGGACCTATCACTCACCAGAAAAAACCCTAACAGCAGGTATACCTCAGAAGAAGTTCTTCACTGTTGGCACCTTTAGTTCCAACTTTTTCAGTAAGAGCCACCATTACACCTCCTGCATTAAGTGTTTTTAAAAGTCAACAGTTTAAAAATAAGCATGTTGACATTACACTTGCCTACTTGCATTAATCAAAACATTTCTAAGAATAAAATCAGTCCTCATATTGACTACACCTTCACGTACACCTTCCACTCCTTACTAAAATACATTAACTTACCTTGAAATACAAATATTTTTGACTAAGAACTCTACATTATTTTTTTCATATACATTTTCCCCACATAAAAAGTGTCCCTTTGTTTCCCACAAACTTTGTTTTCAGAATTACACTGATTTTTTTCCCACCTCCTCGCTAAAAGTCTTTGGGCAAGGCTGAAAAATACCCAGAAAAAATTGCTGAATACTCCCTATTTCTTGATACGGAAGTCATAAGAGCAACCGCAATTCAAGTAAAATATGCTACATGTTTTAATGTCGTCCTCCAATAACTATTAAAGGTCCTAACTTTATTTTGCTTCTTTTTTATAAATGCTACCTGAGCTAAGCAGGATGGAATATAAATTTTGTACCTCAGAGACAGAAATATACTGCTGTAAAGACAGAGCAAAGTGACAGCTCTAAACAGAAATAAGAGCTAACTGAAAGCCACATGCAAAATCTTTATGAAGCATGGGAGTTAAATTCATACTAATTTAGCCTTCATGGAATAAAAGAGTCTAAGTTACCATAAAAAATAAGAGATAATATGTAATAAGCAATTAAAAATATTAAGCCTTTAGTATTTGACAAAAAAAGGCACAAGAATGTAATTTTAGCATGTGGAACAACTGTATTAGTCACTCTGAAAGGTAATCAAATTGTATTAGAGGTAACCAATCTATACGCGCAGCATGATAATTTCATGTTAGTTTATTTGAATTATTACTCTGCTATCTGAACCAGTAGTGTTCTTCCAAAGGTGAGTTTTTCACCATGTGCAGCATTTTTCAAAAATATTTTGTTATCAGATAAGCAAACAGTATCTCATACAAAGCTGATGTGTCTCAGCAGTCCAATCACCCTGTGATATCTTCTTAACTCCCTTCACTTTATGTGGCCAAGTAAAGTGAGGACAATATTCAAAGCAGTACCAATGTTGTTCTGGTCAACTCTTACACGTCTTTTGAAGATATAACAAAAACATGTTAAACCATCTCCAATATCTAACTGTCAGAGTTAAAAAAACTAAGTAAATTATGGGCACATTTTTAAATTATTGAATTTTGCACAATTACATTATTAAACCTTGGACAACTGAGATGTTTTCCTCCATATGAGATGGGCCACATGATGTTAAATGGAACTGCCATCTAGACTTCAGTGACTAATAAAAAGTACATATTGCATGGCATTAGCAGCACTGTAAATTAAAGAAAACATCTGAGAAGCCACTCGATAAACATGAACTTCGAAAGTTAATCAAAGGCTCTTTAGACCCATTTGTTTACAAAATTAACTTAAACTGCAACTAAAACTGCCAAACATTTGTTCACAGTGCAGAATAATACCACAAACTTTCTTTTGGCAATAAAAAATGGCATCTTGTCACACTGTAACTAATTGGTTTCCACTGCAATGCAGCATAGAAAGCAGATTTCAACTCAACTTTATTGAAAACAATAGCTTGGTATTTGCAAGCTGAAGTTCCGATTATTTCACAGCCCAGTGCATTTAACAATTGGCACATCAAGTTCCGGGACTATTAGATGAAATTATCAACTAGATAAGATAATGCAGCATCAGTGTTTACCTCTTGCCATTATAGCAAAAGCTGAGATCAGAGTTTTTCTAACAGAAACCATGATGAAAGAACGGTTACTGTTTTGTCAGAATCTGTAGAATTAACTAAAATGGGGTTTATTACCAAGGAAGGTGCTCTGCAAGACACCAAGAAATATCACAAGACAGGCAACAAGCAGCACGAAAAAAATCCATATGTGAGTTTGTCTTATTATACCCATCATGTTCCATAAGTAAATTTCAATACTGTATTTTAAGAATAATGGATTTTTTGAGACTAAATATGAATTTTCTTTGCTGTCAAAAATAAAAATCTGTTTACACTACTTATTAAAACCAGACAGTTTCATTTTTTAACAAAAACACTTAAAAATAAGGATTTATAATTCCGATATTTCTAAGAAACATGAAAATGTTCTTCATTCATAAAGAGAAAAAAATTTAGTTCATCAAAGCACATTAAAACTCCAGATACATAAACTAAAACAGTAGATTCTGCCCTCCTCCCCACTGGCTTTACACTACAGCAATACGACGTATAACTTTTAATTATATCAGAAAAAAACATGATTTCTGATAATATTAAATCTTGTCCATAGAAACAAGTAAGCACTACTACAAGAGAGAGGTATTAACAAGTACCACTATGACAAAAGCAAAAAAGGGGGAAAGGGGAGAGGGAACGGGAGACAGAGTGTACTCTTGTCTATATACACACATGGTAGAAACAGACAGAGAATATTAAAACAAAACCAATATTTATTTTACCAGTCTAGTAGCCAAGATCTCTGCTACTTACATAATTAGAGTGTTGAAGATAAGTTTCTACAGAGTAGCTACAAAATCATAATTTTTCTCTCCAGCTGACAAACTTCAGTGAGTTTAAGAACAGTCTCTTTTAAAACAAACTATCAAGTCAAAAAAGTGCAACCCACCAGAGAAATTAAACATCCAATATTTAAACTGAATACTAACTTAAAATCACATGTAATTTTTCAACAGAATTTTACAGGTTTCTAACACATACAGATTTGAATTACAGCGGTCCTATCTATCTCTTAAATCCACCAGAAACAACCTTACAAATTAAGACATTATATTCAGGATTGAGTTAAGGAATGGATTTACTACATAAGCAAGATCTGCACCTCAACTGCTACATATTAAATGGGTTTAAATTCTTTTATAAGTTCTTCTTCTTCCAAGTTCATTTATCACTAACATCAAACAGGCTCCAACAGCTCACAGAGCTGTCTCTTGGGGAAAAAAAAACCCCAAACAATATTTACAGCTAAAGGTACTTGAGCATCTGGAACTTCCTTTAATATCCCTGTTTGCAAATGACAACAGTGTGGCTATTTTAATGGAATTAAAATTGAAAGGCAGAGATGCCCTTACAGACAGTAATTATTCTATAATAATAGCATACCAAAAAGAATTTAGAAGGTTACATCTCTTATACCTACTTTTAGCAATTATCATTAATATTTTGGAGTTCCAGTGTTACAAACTGGACTCTACAGATAGATATAATTAGATCCTCTACATTTCATCTGGGGAAAACATCATGATACTCACTAGTTAAGTAAATATATAACAGCAAGAAGTCCTAAAAAAAGAACACGTGCATACAAATGAAACAAGTTTCAATACACGTAATGGTGAATGACATTTTATTTTGTGATCTCCTTGAATTTTCTTGTTTCAAGTTTTTATTTCAGGCCATGGAGAATGGCAATTGCTATAATGGAATGCCTTTAAATCAGCGATCTTCAACCTTTTTCACTTACATACTAACAAAAAGTTCCCAAAAAAGTTGAAGGCTCAGTGTAGCCTGTTTAAATCTCCCAGCAACAGACTTCCTTTCCCTTATCTGCAGCAACTCTTCATATGCAGTGGGTCTGCAAACAGTAGATTGGAAAACACTATTCTGTTAACTCCTACTGCTTTTCACTTAGTTCCACTAACTTTGCAAACAAAAAAGATGCTGTCTGCTTCAGAGAGAAAGTGGTCTCAAAGGTCTCATACCAAACACTATTTTGTTTTCATGCAATATCAAAATACAACCCCTTCAGACTCAGGTTTAGGAAAAAAAAAAACCTCTTTGATGTTACTTTTTGTGGCAGTGACTGCATCGTTTCACTGATGGTGCTGCAAAACGAGATACACCTGCTTTATACTTCTTTGCTATGTCAGAAAAGGTATGGGGGCAAGGAGTGGCTAAAGTGGCTCAGTGTGACAAGCACAAGAAAAAATAGCATAGGTTGTGTTGGAAAAGACATTACACACAGAGGAAATCCCAATTAGATTGTACAAACACTAGCTTCAATATGAAGCATCTTCATCTCTCTTATCCTAAGAAAATGTTCTGACAAACAGATGTTTCCAACCAGATGACAAGCCACTTCAGATCTCACACTGCAACACTTACAGATACCTTGATATCTTGGCATTATTCTCCTTTCCTAAATATAGTGTAATGTATAATCTCATAATATTTGAAGGCTAACTAAGTTATATTATTTTCGCAAATTAGTAAAATTTTCTGAGCAAAAAGGCATTTCGGTTCAAGGAAATATATTCTGATTTTTCTGTTCCTTTCATATAATGTTCTGTTCAATTTAGCCATTTAAAAACCAACATATAATACAATTTTTGTAATTGCACAGTAATATGTTCTTAAAAAGTACTGTCTCCTTTGTGTTAATTTTTTCATTATACCAATATTGATACGTGCAAAGTGCTGCATCCATATTTGTGGCATTAAGTTTCATTAACTGACAGCCTAGAAATTATCCAATTTCATTGCTAGCAATATTCAATCCTTCACTTTCCATGTGGGAAAAAAAAAAAAAGATAGTTTATAGTAGCTATGTTTCAACTATATTGCAAACTATGAGAAATTACTAACCCGTGACTAGACTAAGAAAAAGCTCCTTAAATGCTAATGCTTTATTAGTATCCTGTCTTCTATCTGAAATTTAACACTGAGAGCACACAATAAAGTTTGAAGAAAGAGAAATCAAAATATCCTTCTGATTATTCAGGAATAAATTTTAGTTATCAACAACTGCTCAAAACTTTAAGCCAAGAGGCATAATCTGGAAAAATGTATTAAAGATGTAGTTTGATTTGTGCAGCAATTTATACTTTACCATTATACTACACTAGTTATGACTGCTCTATGACATACTGAAAAGCTTGTCTTCGATACAGATTTCAGTATTGAATTCTGCTCAGGGTTCAGAAAGCCTGAACATACAGGTTTAGTTACCTTCAGTCAGAAGTCAGAAAAAAATTCATACAAAGAGCCCTTACAAAGTAAAGAACTTGAAGATTATTACTCTAAACTGTTCTTCATGTATGAAGTGTTCAACAATTTGATAGAACAATGAGCAGTCAAAAACAATTCTAATACAAATGATACTAAATAAATGGGATTAGAAAGACCTGTACACGTGAGAAAAACGACTTAGTATGCTATCAGACTGATAGAAGAAAATCCCCTCTTCTATTCACAACTATTTTCTTTATCCTGGGAGGAAAAAATTAAAAATTAAAACTGAAAGTAATCAGTAATTGAAGTAACTGGAACTAATTGAAAGCTGTGAGATCTAAAAAAAATCTAGTGCAGGACTTGAAGGAAAATTCGGTTCAGAATAAACTAAATCTGCCTCAAAGTTAATTTACCCAAATTTTAGTTGCCAAATAAGGTTGCTGAGACTGCAAACATCAAGGGAAGTTCACCAGTCTCTCTTCAAAACATAACTCAGATTTATCAGTACTGAAGACTGACATAAATCTTTTTCAGTGAATTACAAACCAATTGTCCATCTGTCATTTGAAGCTGTTGAATTTAGTAACCTCCTTAAATTGCAGAAGGGATATGTTTCTTTTCTACTCAGCCAAGCAAGAGAGTGCAGTCCCTCCTCACTTAATTACCCAGCATACACCTAAATACCAACTGCCATCCCTCAACACCCCAGCGTTGGCTGTAGCAGCTTTCTACTGCAGCATCCCTTTCTGTCCAATTCATCATCGTCAGCTTTCTTGCTGACACTCTTCAGAGCTGCCTTGCTGATGAATTGCTCTGTTATTCATCCTATGTTAATCCGAGGCTGATGCAAGAATATCTTTCTGAAGACACTTAACAGTATTAAAACTCAGCACTACCAAGTGCCCTCAGTGTGCATTAAACCTCCCATTTGGAACCAACAAGATTCCTCATGAATAGTTATGCATAAAATACAGTTACTAAATCAATAGGCATTAGGTTTATGTACCCCATTTCCTATAAACAAAGCCTCCAAACAATCCCTTCCTTCCCTGGAAGCTACACCCAAATTATTAGAAATTATAAATACTTTAAACCATATAGAATTTAATCTCAATCCTATAATTAAGTTGCTACAGAGAAGTTTTTCCCGTTCTCCTCCTCTAAATGGCAGTATATACCTTAAATGCCACAGGTATCTAAAAAAATTTTTTTTCAAGTCTGTAACCTTGGTAAGATTTTCTCAAGAAAGCCAATTGTACCTATTTTTGTTTGTTTGTTTCTTCTAAGCTAGATTTGATCTTTCGGTCATGTTTTCTCAAGGCTTTGTTTCCATACAGGATTATACTAGTCTTGTCACAAAAAAAAAAAAAAAATTTCCACAGAGAATCAGCAAAAACCACAGCAAGAAATTTCAAAATATGACTCAAATTTCTGTAAACATGTTATTAAAACATCCAAATACAATTCTCTTCTGAAAGCAATTGCACTCACTAATTTTATACCTGAGAGGTACTGAAGTATCATTCTTCCTCTGAAGATGTTTTAATACACATATGATCACTCTTCCTGATAGAATCTTGTTTTGAATTCATTTCTGATCCCTAACATGTCATCTGTGCCCAGATTTTGTTCAAATCTATTTGAGCACAAAGTTGACGTAACTACATGAAAAGTGGGAACAAAATCTGTATAAGGAATCCTGCTTCAGGTTGATTCAGAGGCAGTATCAGATTTCCATAAAAGCCTCAAGTGATTTAAAGCAGCAGTAATTCCCTCATAAACGGACTGTATATGAGCGTCTCTGACTATACTTATCTTTACAGATGATAAGATACATAAGCAATTAAAGAACTATCAACAACTTGTCTCTACCAACATCCAACACACACTCCTTTCTCACTGTACAAAATCTTCACAGCAAAAACATCCCACTTTAAACAAGGCAGCTGGGCCTATTACAGCATTTTAATCTTCAACTTTAATACACAAAGCAACTGCTACAAGAACACTCCTGTCAATGGATCGTACATGTAGTATTTAGGCAAGGTTATTTGTAAGTTTGGGGTGGGGGGCTGATGACAGTTTGACAACTTTCTGAGAACAACATCCATGCTGCTTTCTGCTGCAGGAGTACATCTCATACTCCTTCAAAATGAAACAAACTTTAACTAAAAGGACTATGGCACACGTGAGCCACACTGTTCAAAAGCAAACAGTACCAAGTCAAAGAATTTTTTTCCTTTTCTCCTTCTTCCCATTGCTGCAAAGATACCTAAGATACTCCACAGCAAACAGAAGTGGATTAGGCTTGCTCTGCATCTAAAAATTGAAAATTATGCATTAACTTTTGATATAATTATTTGCAAGTTATTAGGCTAAGCTGCATTAGGAAGAATGTTAACTGATTTGCTACTGCTTTGAAGTCTGATAAATAAATCGAAACATTATGCAACACGAGCTGAACGTTTTAGTTTAGCTGCAGTTTAAATACATGAGCTGGAACATTAAGTTTGTATTAATACTTGCATTAGGAGATCTGCTGCTTAGTTTTTAAAATTTCAAGTGCATTTCATCCCTTTGACATTAATGAAGAAAATATATTGGAGCTAGGACAGGACATTTTGACCAACCAGTGGTTATGGAGATTTCTAAAGCAATTTTTTAATCTGAATTTAAAAAAATACGAAGAAGGTTCATTATTTCAACAACTAAAGGATTTAAAGAATTCAGTGAAGTCTGACTTCCATCTAGTGTCAGCTAGTCTGAAAATAGTCACATCCTTAAAATTCTGAATGGACCAGATGCACAATCAGTTGACATCAATTAGGAGTTTCAGACTTCTAAGTAAATGTTTAAGCAAATGTACTTCACTCCCCAAGGCTCTGCTCCACATCTTCAGTATCGAGCAACCTCAGCCACTGTGCCAAACACAGCTACTCTGAGATCATATATGGGGAGTTAGATCACAGCCCTGATCTGCCTGAAAAGAAAGTCAACACCGCACAAAAACAAACTCAAAAAACCCCTGACCAGTACAGAATATCAGCTGACCTTTTAAGCCAGAAACTGATTCACCAGATAAGGGTATAAAATGCTGTATTATCTTCCCCTGACTCTGCTCTGACATCAGCAGCTGTTCTGATGCATTACTCCTCAAAATTATGTCAAAGTAACTTCCCAGCAAAGTAACAAGATTTTAATTGTTTGTCATGCTGGGATGTTTTTCCTTTTCAAAGTCTTAAAGCAGCATAAACATTTATACAGTTATATACCACTTAAGTGTTAATTGCTCCAACTACTAATACCCTCAGACTTCAGTGAGTTATCACGCAAACTGCTTCATGGCTTATCCCCTCTAATAAGGGGTATTCTGAGGACCTTTCCCCCTGGACACTTCCTGGAGTACTGCAATTATAGTATGAAGTATCGAAAACTTGCTCTGGTACACCCTGTTTTTGAAACACAGAAAATTTTCCCTACTACAGTAGGTGTAAAGTACAATGATTCAAGTGCAGCTGCAAAACAGTCAAAAATATTTTTTTAAGCGATTAAAAAATTGACTTCCAATGTGCTACTCAACTATACACCACCAAAAACATTAAAGCATATTAACAGCTACCTATCGGCATTTTCCTTCAACAGAATAATTTTTTTGCACTGAACTGAAAAGCAAGATTTACTATTTGACACCACGTATAAAAATCAATCCTCAAATGAAAAGTAACTGAAAATGTATTTTCAACTTCTACTCAATATTTTAAGTCATGAGAATGAAACAAATAAAAAAACCTGTTAGCATTACCACACTTTTCCTAACCACTAACATCCACTAAAATAACTGCAGCAATCAAAAAAGCTGCAACTTCAAACGTGTTGTCTGAGTCCAACACTGAAGTAACACAACTAATTTACTCGAACTGTCTTCTTGTTCTCAGATAGACAGCTAGCCTGCAAAATACACCTTCTTAATGGAAGCAAGAATCACACACTGGCAGGGCAGCTCTACTAATGAAGTCAGATATTATTTCTCTTTAAAGTTGTCACAGCTGTTTTGCTCGTTCAAGCATAAATTGTCTCAAAAATCTAAGCTCTTCTATTAAAAAGCTAACTCCACTTCTGTTAAACATTTCCAAGAAAAACAACCAAAAGAAACACAAATCCGGACATTGCTTTAACTGCATTGTACAAGGTTACACAGGCTATTTTCTGAAGTCAAAAGTAGAAATGTAACATCGCCCAACTTTCACCAACCCCACTCTTTGTCTTAGCAAAAGCATATAATTCATATTATAAAAATTACACCTCTCATCTGTTTCAGGATTCAAACAGTAGTTCCAATGTCCCTCACAGACACAGATCCTCCTGCTACCAACCCACAGATGTAACTTGTATGGTACTATTGAACTAACCAACTGTATTAAGCATAATGAGATTAAAAACACCAGCAGTTTTACTGTTCCTACTTGTTTTCTTAGCACTGGGCTATTAAAATTCAATCAACTGTCAGAATCAACAGAAGATTTTCATACTATGCATTATGATTAAAATCAATACAGAAAAATTCACATAGCCTGAATGAGAAGTTGTGAGTTATGTTTCAATAAAGACAAGGGTCAGTGAGTGAGGGCGTTTCATTATTTCACAGCTTTCCTGGCAAGGTATTCCCCCATCTCTCCCCCTGCTCCCACCCCCCAACATTCCATATAAGCAGTCAAATATAAACCACTGGTTTCCACGGCAGATTCCTGGTGTAGTTCAATCAGCCTGAGCTGTCAGGACGGCCTGATAATTAACGTTACCACAGGTCTACCCTGTCAGCCATGGAATATATACCAGATCAGCATCTAATAATACATCTAATTAACAGGATACCTGCATCAGTATGCATTCTCAAAAAAGGAGAACACTTAATAGTTACAAACAGCAATTAAATGTAACAATTCAAATGTACTCGCTTTTCTAACGAAGTCTACACAAATTCAAATCATTGTAAACATCCCATTTCTGACTCCATATTGTTCACTGTACTCAGAGTAAAAAGGTTTGAGTTCAAGAATGACTTAAAAAGAAGTTAATAACCTAGAAAAGTAAGCATCCATTTCATGTCTAGCCTTCTTTTCACACCCAAAGAACTCATCAAACACCAGTGACTTTTCTCTGTCTTTTAAAGCATGCAAAATTCATTTTCGTAATTAGTAGGACATTCTAAGTGCTCTCCTAAAATCAAGGTTTTTTCAGTTGTTGGTGGTGGGTTTGGGGATTTTTTTCACACTCTAATATTAACCAACACACCTTCATTTTTTTTCTTCTATGCATTATGAAAGCATCGCTTGCCACTCCCTAATCAGAACTTGGTTAGTTGTTTCTAGCCATAAGACGAGATTTTTACATGACACTAGTTTTTTAGAAACTGCTGTACTTAATTTCAGATGAGAAAAATGCAACTGTATTTCAACCTTACGGAGCAAGTAGCACTAAACAAAAATTTTTAAATTCATAAAGGCCTTTCCCAATTTAAGTGTAAGCAGCTCTTGTACAGAACCAAGTCTACTACGGCTACCCTTACTTAAAAATACATCTGATGACAGACATTTTAATAATCAATTATTAGTAAGCAACTGTGAACAAACTGCTTTCAGAACCTGAGCTTAAAATAACTGCTTTACTAACTTAAAACTCATACCAGTCAAAAAAATACCCCTTTGAAGTTACACACCAGGTGACTATAAATGCTGCAGATACAGCTCCAAAAATAACATTTTTACAAAAGAACTGAACTGTTGGTGGGGGAGGGAAGTTTTAATATTTTTCCGTAAGAAAAAACAAACAAACAAAAACCCCACACTTTTTCTTAAGTGCAATGGAGCTTTTGGTCTGATGTTATAAGAGGCTGTGCCGAGGTACTTAAAAAAAAAAAAAAAAAAAAAAAAAAAAAAAAACAAACAAAAAAAAAAAACAAAAAACAAAAAAAAACCAAACAAACAAAAAAAAAACCACAAAAACAAAAACCCACTTTTATTCTCCCATTTGTTCAGGCTTATCAGTTTCTTGCCCATGAAGACTAATTTATCTTTTGCTTGCGATGTCAAATGTTGCTCAATGACTCTGCCTTATTGCTATTCTTGAGCAAAACTGAGTCTCAGGTAATGTATGCTAGACAGATACTCATTTTCACCCCTGAATTTTCCTGGTATTTTGCCATCCTCATAATAATTGACCCACTATCACTGCTGCAGGGTTCATGTTAAAGAATAAATTTTTCTAGTGACATGGAACATTTAATGGTGAAGATGTTAATAATGTAGCTCTTTAAATGTGATTAGGCAGATCTGTTTAAAGAGGAAGTAAAGGGAAGGATGCATCTTTCCCCTCTTTCTATTCCTTCTCTCCCTCACCTCCATCCTTTCATCTGAGGCTTTTATGGAGGAATGAGCATATTTGCTTTTGATTTCAGGAAAAATATTACTGCTGAGGAAGAAACTGGTTACAGTTTTCCTCAGGATTCATATCCAAACTGCTCCTGCATATGGCAATCAACATGCTTCCTCCAGGGACAGAGCAGACAAATTAATACCAGTATCAATGTCCAATCATTGCTAACTATTTATATCGGCATTAACTTTTTGACTACATATAGGTAACATCATTTTCAGGGTGGAGCATCATTCCAGGTAGAATTGGTAGATCAAATTTGCACTGTGCAGTTGAGCCTTGCAGAAGGGAGTAAGGACATAAGCTCAACCCAACACCCACCACCACCCACCTCCATGACTTTGGGAGGGACATACTCTCACCAGCCTAACCAGAAGGGTTACATATGGCAGGACAAGAAGTGAACATGGCATGACTTCTCAGGAATGGGTGTGCCTTCATAGGTATAGGTGCCTGTTCTTTCAGTGGCAGCCTGTCTAGCACTAAGGAGCTTTGTCAAAGGGAAAGTAGAATTCAAGTCCAGAAAGGTATTGTACTAATATATGCATATATATAAAAATATGTGTTTATTATATAGATTTTTTCATGGAAGTTAGGCCCCAAAAGTTTCCATAAGGTTTATGATGCTGAATCATAGTTATTTAGCAAAGAAAGAGAGAACAGTAACCATAGGTGCAAGCTCGGATGCAAAAAAATCAGAGAAACCAAACCACCTGGCCTTTGAAAGAACTTACAAATGAGAGAGGGTGGCTTTGGACATCTGAGTCAGGACCTCACACTGTGTCTCAGCGTTAGCAGCCAGTTGCATTCATCTGGCAGGAAGTTGTCTTCTGAGGAATATTAAATATTAAATACTAAGCTAAATAAAGAAGCATTTTCAAGCTTTTTGTTATTTAGCATCCATTTGGAATGAGATCCCTCCGTGAACCCAGACAGGCAGGCATATTCTTCAGAGGATGAAGATGTTGGTCCAGCCCTCACATCCTTGTCTGCTGCAGGGATCTCCACTGAACTGTCTGCTTCTGAGAGGCCTTCAAGACCAAGGGATAAAGTTTTACTTTAGTAGCACTTCCACTGGTCAGGACAATAGGGACTCAAGATTTGTGAAAAGAAATACCATTTTCATGATAAGGACTTTCCATGAGACCCGCAACAAGGGCCTGTAGTGACAGGACAAGGGGTAATGGCTTTAAACAAAAAGACAACTAAAAGGTTTAGATTAGATTCTTTACTGTGAGGGTGGTGAGACACTGGAACAGGTTGCCAGTGAGAGACAGGTTGCCAGAGAAACTGTAGATGCCCCATCCCTGGGAACCTTCACGGCCAGGTTGGATGGGGCTTTGAGCAACTTTGTCTAGTGGAAGGTGTCACTGCCCATGGTAAGGGGGTTTGAACTACATTATCTTTAAGGTCCTTTGCAAGCCAAACCATTCTATGATTTTTTGGGCAGAGGAAGAGAAGTACTGGGGAACAACTTATAAACCAGAAGTGACTAACAAGTCGTGTTTGTGCATGACTGCACGAGAAAAAGAAGGAAGAGAATGGATCATGGCTAAAGAAAAGATCTTTCATCTGAAAGTTTCACACAGAGTCCTGAATTGCACGTATTATATGCATAAGGTGCAAAAGTTGAGCTGAGGAGAACACATGCCTAATTTATTAAGAAACAGCAAATCCCCAGCAGCAACCAAGAAGAAATTAAAATTGTATTCATCATATTCATAGTTTGAAAATGATCTTAGGTTGTATGAATCTGAGGTCAAAATGAAATTTTTCCTCCAGGTATGTACATAAATTAGGAAGCATTAATAGGAAGTAACCAGTCCATTTATTTGTCAATAAGCATTCAAAGGCTGAATGAGCTGGTGCCAGAAGGAATGGAAACTAGTTTGCATTTCATGATTATGTAAAGCAGTTCTTGGTAGAATGAACTTCTTGTGACCTCCTCTCCCTCTTTTTTTTTTTTTTTTTTTACTTCTTTACCCCCCTGGCAGCATATATGTATTTAAATAATTTCCATTTCTAACAATATGTTTGTGTTACTTTTAATCAGCATGACATGGCTTTTGTGTTGTTCATCCTTCTTCATCTTATGCTTTTCTTTTAATATGGAAAGAAAGAAAAAGTGGTACTTTAGGTGTGCCCTTGCTCTAGAAAGGTGGTGGTCTTCCAGTGATAGGAGTGAACATTTCTTTACTTAACCAAATAGAAGGATTGGGGCAAAGGGAGTAGTCAGGAAAACACAAAGGAAAGCAGGAAACACGAGCTATTTGAGGAATGTTCTGTTTCACACCAGTTCATATATTTTACTGTCTCAGAGAACTGGATGATACCAATTTTTCACTAATATTCACAGAATCAAAGAATAGACCAGGTTGGAAGGGATCACAGTGGATCATCTGGTCCAACCACCCTGCTGAAGCAGGGTCATCCCAGAGCACATGGCACAGGATTGCATCCAGACAGTTCTTGACTATCTCCAGTGAGGGAGACTCCACAACCTCTCTGGGTAGTCTGTTCCAGTGCATAGTCACCTGGACAGTAAAGTTCTTCCTCATTTTTAGGTGGAACTTCCTGTGCATCAAGTTCTGTCCATTGCCTATGATTTCCTTTTTTTATTGATGTGTTTGAAAAAGTCCTTCTTGTTGTCCTTGACATCCTTGGCCAGATTTAATTCGAGATGGCCCTTGGCCTTCCTTGTCTCATTTCTACTTACTCTGACAAGTTCTCTATATTCATTCCAAATGGCCTGACCCTGCTTCCATCTCCTCTGTATTTTCTGCTTATGCTTGAGTAATGACAGGAGTTCTTTATTCATCCATTAAGGTGTCTCTCCTGCTTTGCCCAAATTCTTGCTCATTGGGATGCACCATTCTTGAGCCTGGAGAAAGTGATCCTTGAATATCAATCAAGTCTCTTGAGCCCCTCTTCCCTGCAGGGTCTGTTCCCACAGGATTCTTCCAGGAAGATCCCTGAGGACACTGAAGTTAGGTCTCCTGAAGTCCATGGTTGCAACCTTACTTATTGACAACTAATTTGATGCCTGGTTTTAATAAGAAACATTATGGGTCTTTTCCAAAATCAAATCCTTTAAAGCAACCAAAAAATCTTGTTCCTCAGTGTAACTGGTCATGTTTTGAATGTTGTGGTCAGTGTTCCACAATGCTTTCTATGTAAGTGGTCTGGCCAGAAGTGGAATTTCACCACTGCAGCAGCCACTGAGATAGGCATTTGGGGCCTTGATCGGGGGAGGCTCAGAACTTTTTTACACTAGAAATGACAGTAGCTTGTATGGACTGGAATGTTGTTTTTTTAACCAACACTGAATGGATAAACAGATGCTTGAATGAAGACTAATTTAATAGCCGTTACCATCCTTAGGTCCAAGATATAATGAGACTGAGAACTTAGTTACTTTTTCAGTCCTAGGAATTATCCTTGCTGGCTGTCACTGAGGCATAGCACATTAAGGTATGTTTTGCAAGCAGAATAATTAACTCTTTAGTACTGTTGACTCAGTATTTTCCACCTGTATGAAATGTGCTTTCAGAACTCAACAAAATATTAATATTATTTTCCATGTAAAACATTTTGCTTTCGCAGGCATCTTAAAAACTGAATTTCAGAAAAGTTTCTGTTAATATTGTGGGGGTTTTATTAATTTTTTTTAAATGCTTAACAATCTATTGGGAACACATTAAAGATGGAACACATGATTTTGACCTTCTGGTTCAATAGAAATTTTGAATAAAAATTAATATCTTTCTCAATACTCCAAGTTACACTTTAAATTTAAAGGAGAAAATTGAGAAGTGAAAAAGTTCTGAACATTGGGCTATTATCCACAACCCTCTCCTGCTGTTGTTGATCTAAACGAAGAAACAAGGAAGTAACAAGATGTCAAAAAGTCATTGTGTTGTGAACAAAACACTTTTAAAAACTCTTGCAATTTGGAATTTGTTTTCAAGATGCATCAAGTTAGTTTGAAATAAGGATACAATATGAAGAGTTTGTGCAGTCAGGAATTAAGATTTAATAGCCTAGATAACTAGACAACCTTACAGATAATGTCAAGGTGTTAATCTAACCTTGCTGTGCCTTTAATCTTTTGGTGTTCTGGAGAGTGTAAAAAACAAAAGTGGACTGTTTTAATATCATAGAGTAGTCATGGAGAAAAATTTCTTCCATCAGAACAGCTTTTAAATAAATTATTAGTTAGGTTTTTTTACTTCGATGGGGAAAAATAACTCTAAGATGGATATAGAGGGAAGCGAATTTACTAAATGTCCTGCATCTTTCCCTCTTGTTAATTAGTAACAGTCAAATGCTCTTGTTCTGCAGACAGTGACTACAAAGAAAAGGATAAAGAACTTGGGAAAGATTCTAGAGCTGAAATAATTAGGCAATTTATCATTCAGGGTAATTGGACTTGTACAAAGCAGCATTATTTACCATAGGTTTCCATTTCTTCTTACTGGTTGTGAAAACTACAGCTACATTGATTGGGAAATGCTCTCACTGCTTTTTCCAATATGCACTGTGCCAGGGACGCTCAGTTCAAAGTGTGGTGTTCCTCCCAGTGATTTCTTTTCCCTCAGTGATCTTCAGAAGCAGCCTTCAGCTTCTAAAACCTCAAACCAAAATTAGATTAAAGTGCCCAATATGGGGTCAGAAATGGGAGGGAAAGAGAGAGGGGTTTCCACAGGGGAATTTTCACTTAACAAACGAAAGCCTTTGCTTTGTTTCAAAGGAAAAATTGCAAAGTGGAGGCACATCTTAATCACATTGGTAGCCAGCTGAGATGTTTATGCTAATTTCCAAAGGTATGTAAGTATAGGAATCAGGGGGTCCAAAACTCCTGCCTCTGTGATGTGAAAAACGCAAGCATTTAAGCACCACCAGCAGATAGCTCTGATGTTGTTTCAGCATCAGGGAAGAGCTGGGGAGTAGCCGTGAGGGGTTACTTGAATTTCACTTCTTGATTTGCAGGCAGTATGAATGCCCCTTCACCCAAAGGTGAGGTTTTCCATTGTTTTTCTAAGGAGGAGGGCCCAGCTATTTTTTTGCAGTTTGTCAAATTACAACACTCTCCCAGCTTTGTGCTATTGCCCTCCACTCTTGAAGAGTACCTCTTCACAAGCAGCTTTGCTTGTGATGTGTGTTCCAAAAATGTTTAAACTGCCTGGATTTCATCACCAAAGTCTCTATATGTGGAGACCTCATGGCTGGCTTTCTGCCAGACCCCCAGAGTGGTCCAGGGTGTCACATCCTGCTCCAGCACGTGCACCTTCGAGCTCTGGGTTCTTTGTGGTGCTGGCATCCCAGTGTTCAGATGCATTTCCCTAGGCTTTAGGGCAAGGAAATCAAGTAGTGGGAGAAGTTGTGATTTAAAAGTGATAGTGCTTTACCTGCCTGGTAGAAACCAGCCAAAGGAGATCCCTGCTGGGAGGAGAAGTCAAGGGGGGATTAAGATGATGTTTAAAAGCATTTTACTCCCTGCCTGTGAGAAATTCACAAATATGCACTGCCAGACTGTGCAGTGCCACCACTTAGGAGGGTGCTGCAAAAATGCTTTTTAAGTGTCACAGCTTGACACCAGTTGCATGCATGTCTTCAGGCAGTGTCACAGGTTGTGGGGTTTTCCCCCAATGGCTTGTTATTTTAAAACTTTTATATGTGTTTGATGCCTTCTGTAATAAGAAAGTCATGACTACCAGCAATTTCCTGTGGAAATACAAGGAGCAAGAACTAGTAGTTGTTATCTAAAATACTGCCTGTTGCCTGAGCAAGCTCAATGGGAGACAAAATGCACAGTTTGGATGCAAACTGAGAGTGCTTGATCTCTCGCCAAAGGAGTATGTGAACTCCCATACTGAAAGGTGGATGTGGCCGCATTGTCAGCTGAGAAAGGTGCCAACATTTGTCAGATTTTGTGCCATGTCATAATTTGTTGGCTGTTTACATTGATTACCTGTGCTGAGCTGAGCAAACAGCTGAAATTTCAGAGCCTTTTGATTGTTTGGCTTAGAGCTGAGATCCACGTACCTCGGAAGTGGCCCTAGTGGCCACATAGGAATGTGTATGCTCTCTTTTTGCCCACCCCAGCAGGAACTGAGCAGCAGGACGTGTCTCCTGCACTCACAGCTCCATGAAGCGGCATGGATGGTGGCAGTCCTTTGCCAAGCCACGTTTGCCATACTTCTGAGACGGTGCCTGGTGCTTCCTTGTCTCCTTTTTTTCCCTTTTCTGATCCTTTTCCTGCTTTCCTAAACACACAGGTCTGTGCAGAGAGCTACTGTGAGAAATCACTCTGCCCACAGGTGCTGTCATTGCTCCTCATTTTGTGTTGCAACCGTCGCCTACAACTTTGCACTTTGCTGTAATCCTCCTTACTTGATTCTGTAATGAAGCTTATCTGTTTGTTATATTTGTCCCGAGAGAGGAGCGGTTGCTTTACCTGCAGGTCTTGACAATGTTTAACCCAAACGGTAACTATCAGGGAAATGATTTTCTTTTCTTTCAGTTTGGTAAGCTAGTGCCACTTCAGCAGAGCAGACTTCTGACAGTGGGAACAAAAATACTACGTCTTTTCTAAATGTTTTAGGTTATTTTAGCAGTTTTCATATGATAACGTCCAAATGATGCATAAATACTAACCTCTAAAAGTACCTACAAGTCCTGTAATATTATTGGTCCTGTTTCTTCAGTGTGAGGCACAGAGAATTTAAAAGTTTTGGCATGGGAAACAGAGAACTCATTGAGCAGTATTTACATATTCTGGGTAACTTACATCCCACCAAAAAATACTTTGTAGAATCATCTGGTATTTCTCCTGTGGATTTCAGTGAAAATACAGTGATTTTCATCAGAAATCTGAACTACAGAATTCAACAGGTTTCCTGGGGTGCACAAATTAAAGGATGTGCACACATCACCATATGCAAGTACAGAAATGAAAACTCTTTTCAGTAGAGTTTTGAGTAGCCCCTACAAAGCACATTCTTCCTCATTTTGCAGTGTAGAAGAAGAGGTATTGTCTATGAAAGTCATTAAACCATACATTTACATTTTAGGAATTTGTTACTGTGCAGTCTAATCTTGTGTAAAGCCAAGGACAGAGGGCCTCTTTGAATTTATTCTGTTTATTGCATCAATTTAAAAAAAAAAAGCCTCCCAGTTGTTTCAATTAGATGGCATAAAATGTCTTTCTTTACTTTGAAAATGAAGGATCCCAAGAAGAACATGCAAAACAAAATGCTTTTGGAATCTTTTTAATTGTTCCGTTGTTGCGAGTTTTGTAGTTCTAGAAATGTTGGGCAAAATTCTGTTTAACATATTGTCTTTATAGGGCTATGGAAGCTTCTACCTTTTGCGTTAATTAAACATATAAATCCCACAAACTATATCCAGGGTAACTGCAAACCCAGAGCCTGATTCTCAGTTTACATTTATTCCCTCTTTTGCCATTCCTGTAATGGAAATGGACCATCAAGGTGTGTGTACATCAACCTCACAATTTGTCTGCGGCAGGATTATCATCACCTCATTACTGCTTGGTACTATCTTGTTAACATATAAACAAGTGCTTACAACTGCGGTAAGGCCTGTTAAGGACGTTAATGAAACTGAGAATCAGGCTCCAAAGACACTTCTCTTTATTCTTACAATCCAGTTATATAAAGGAAAGGAGCAATACTCATCATGCTTTCAAGGAGCACAAAGCAAAACCAGCAATTCGAAAAATGACAAGAGAAAGACAAAACAAAACATAACACACTTCATTAAGTTCGTTTCCCTCCTATATTGATAGGAAGAACATGGATGTTCTCGTCATGCTGTGTACTGAATTTGATATAAGAAGAGTAGCCTATGCTAAATAATAGCTTTTCTTGAAGAAAGTAAAGATGGAGTGGAAACAATTTTTTAAATTCTTCTTTTGTTCATACCACCTGCTTTTATAGTCTCTCTTGGACTGAAGTAGGAACCTTGATATAGGAATGCAGAGAATTTGATTAAAATTTGGATCTTACAAGAAGTAAAGTTCAGCTTGTGACATAGAGGTGCCTGTCATTTAAGAAATCTGCAAAGACTTGACCTGAAGCCTTGGGAGGGTGCTTTTTTAGCTCAGATCCTAAGTAAGAGCCAGGCTGTACTTTTGTAATCAGTCAAGAGGTTTCTGTTGCTGGGCTCAGGGTTGCAGTTGTACCAGCAACCCCAGAGGACCAGCTGCTCTGCTGCAAATTTGGGCTGGTACTGAGGGGGAGTGAGAGGCACAGTAAACACACAGGGTAGCAGTAAATGACAAGAGGATATGATATGTAACATTAACCAGGCTCAGTGTTTGCTTAGGTTGTGGAATGGTCTTTTAAATCAATTTTTTATTATCAGTGGAGGCTTAGCAGTGCACTTAAACGGAGAACAGTGCAAGGACATAGAGACTTGGTGCAAAGTGAACATCCTGCTTTCTTCCCTAGCTCTGCTTTTACAAGAAAAAACATAGACAGATCCAGACCATAACATTCAGATGTGAACTTTTCTCATTTTTGGTAGCCTTTGGAATTGGGCTCTGATTTTGCCCCATTTCTGCCATATGGGTTCATATCACCACCAGTCCTGACATCCTGTGTAAATATAGCTGGGAATATGTGGTGTCATTCCCTCCTGCTTCTACCCTAACCGTTCTGGCATCAGTGAATTTACCCCAGTTTTGTTTTGCCTCTTCTCATAGTTAATTATCCTCCTAAATGAAGATTAGGTTTGTTTCTATTTTCAATTTATTGCCCGTAGATTCCCTTAAACTTCCATTGTTTTCGGACTGCTGTACAGAAGACCCTTTGCATAGGAAAGGCATTTTTTCTTTACTCTGTGACTACGGTTGTAAACCACAGCGTAAACCACCTGTTAGTGTTTTCTTGTATTAAAACTGTATGTTCTTAATAGTATTTTTTTTAATTTATTTATATATATTTTTTTAGAAGTTGAGCAGTAGGTGTGCCTGCTTTCAGAGGTTCACCTATGGGTTTTTAACATCCTTTGGAAAAATGTGGATATTAGAATTGGATAGAGTATTCTAAAAGCAATTTTTCACCAGTGTGAAATCTTACCAAATTTATCTTACAGACCTGGTTTTGCTCAGTGTGCCCTTGTTTCAACTGTTGCAGTTGTTGTTGTAGTTAAGTGTTTCTAAGTGTTGTGAGATCCTTTTTTCAACATATTACTACCCAGTTTCTATGATTCTATAAATACACAAAGAGAAATTAGATGAGAAGTGTTACCTCAAGCTGGGGTTTAAGGTTTTGTTTTGTAGGAAAATGTTGTTACCCGATCTCTTATCAAGTCAAAACTAATTGCTGAAATGGTTGCTTGAAACTGAATAGAAATCTGAATACTGCCTTTTGAATTTTTAGCATTTCAGGTTAAGGAAGTAATAATTTTAATGCCACTAATACTCAGGCTCTGCAGAGGAACGTGGTAGAGACGCTGTGCTCAGGCAGATATGCAAATTCTAAACAGTGAGTGCACTGGCAAACTCTATCAAGCCCTCGTGTGCATTTTTATGCATCTAAATACATGTACACTTACATATCCTTCAACACTGGACTATGCTGTGGGATGATAATTATAGACCAGGTCATTCTTGGTGGTATGTTTTTATGAAAAAGCTCTTAGGAGAACTTCCTTTTCCAAGCCAGCAATGGGAGAAAGGGTTTAATTTCAGAAACTTATCCGAAGGGTACAACTCTTTAGTGGCTGAGTACATCTTGTCTCCTGGTCCAGCTCTGCATTTCTGTCGACAATACAGTAATCAAACCAAGCTGTGGTATTTTTACCTCTTCATTTCTGGACTGAAAGAGGCAAACAGAGAATCAAATAAGCCCATGTCACCAGCTACAGCAAGGAGGTTTTTCCGCTGTGCTAAGAGATATTAGACTGAATGCTGGTCCAGCAGTGAACATTGGAGCTGTTTGGGTCTGCTGCAGAAGGGAAAACTGTAGAATTTACATTTGTTACAGAGTGAGGTAGGAACTAGATCTCTAAGTTAAAAATCGAGCAAGGCTTGTGGATGTATTCAGTCCAGATTCAGAGCAGGGAGAAGCAGAGCCACCAGAGGAACACTCGGAGATGTAATATGCAGTTAAACCCACAGCAGTGGTTTATGGACTGGACAATCACTAGTTAAAGTTAGTTAATTATTTAAGAAAAAAATTATGAAGTATAAAATATTCAAACTGCATGTGCCTGATGCATACCACTGCCACAAAGGCACCTGGGTTTTAAATTCTTGCCTGTTTATTACAGTTTTTTTGAAGCAAAGATATTTTCATACTAATGATGGGATAAAATTTTTTGTAAAACATTAAAAATAAACAAAATGCAGGTGAGAATATTCACTCTTTATTTCTTCCAGAGGATGAATATGCCTGCTTTCTTTAAAATGAAAATAATTTACAACGTTTCTTAGCTCTCTCAGAAATGAATAACTTACTAAGTGTTGTGATAATTGTGCGGAGAACCTGTTACGGTAACACAGTGTAGCTACAAAGTGACTGGGAAATTGGTGCCTTGAGTCTGAAATTAGATGTTGCAGTTACCAGGCGTCATTTCAGATTAGCTGTACCTGTCTCGTGGGCAGCCCATGCGGAGCCGCGCTGGTGAGTCAGAAAGACCCATTTTCCTCACTTAGAAGTTGGCCTGGCATAGACAGCTTAGGTCAGAAACAAAGACGAAACGAAAATCAGGCTGTGCTGAGCTGTTGAGCCCAAAGACAGGGTCTGCTGGAGAATCAGTTTGTTGGAAACCTCAGCAGAAAATAAATCCTGCCTCCTGCAAAAGCTTGGAGATGATGTGAGGCAGCTTACATACCCAGTGACAACTCTCGAGTACCTGGCACTCGCCTGAACTCGCTGTCGACATCTGTACACCTGCTCTTAGCAGGCAGAAGGCAACATTTCTCCGACTGTACCTAAAAATGGCATTTCTCACAAAGAAGAAGAAAAAAAAGACTGTTAGTCGCGGTATCTTCGCCAAAACCCATTTACATGTTGGCTGCTTAAAGACCCATCTGCAGTGTCGATTGCCTGACACCAGTTCACTTCCTGTCCTAAATTGCTGAAAAATCCCAGTGCATAAAATGCTGGCGCCTTGGTTTTTTTGTTGAATCCATGACCTTCTTCCTCCCCACATCTGTTCTGTGTGTTCTTGTCTCACTTTCCTGTGGCCTGCCCTTCTGGGTCCCCGTGATAGAGCTGGGTTGGGACCTATCCCTGCAGACACCAAAGCTGGCACTACCCACCTTCTCTGCTTGTGATGCCGTATATACTCCAATTTTTGTCATCGTGGTCTGAAGTCCTCACCTCTAATCTGAGAACCTTTGGTGGGTATGCATGAGTAGTTTGAGTCTCCTTGGGGAACAGGACTATCTGAATGTGGAGGCACAGGTTTTGAAAGTGTTCTAAAATCCTTCAGGGTGTAAGTTTTATAAATGACAGATATTATAAATCCTGACTGCCTAATGGCAAGCACTAGAGTGGAACATTTTGTCGTCAGTGCTTATTATCTCAAGATTCTTAATTAGTTTCATTGATAATTTTGTCGCACTTGAACGTTTCAAATGATTAAATATTCCAGTGCTTGTTTAGTGGAAAGTCTCTTGGTTGTGTACAGCAGGACATAATACTGACTCCAGATAGTTGTTGGAGAAGTGGTGCTCACTGTTCCTTTTGCAGCCCCTTGTGGGAGCTGCTCCCTGAGTGCTGAGTTTGGGTCTCATCACAGCTGGTGGCAGAACACTGAGGTGGGTGACTTAGGGGTACCAGAAGGGGGAATGGTGGAAATGCCTAGTTTTGCCCCTCTCACCTTTAACAGAGTATTTTTCCTCTGCTGCCCAGTCCACCATTCAGGTGTCCCAGCTGAATGCACAGGAGTCATTTGCCCTGTTCCTGCAGAGAAAGATATTTCAGCTAGATGGGTTTTCCAGATTTAAAAAATTATACCTGGAGGAGGCTGCCTGCAGTTTTCTTTCCATCTCCTTCACACTTATGCTGAGGACAGCAGGTTCCTGTGTCATGGCTGTGGATCAGTGAGTCTCCCTTTTGCATTTGCTGTGCACATCCTCAGCTCCTTCCCACCTTCCTGGCTGGGGTGAGATGTGCCTCAGCATCTTCTGGGGACCAGGTGGATGTTTGTGCCATGGGGGGTGTGCACACACAGGCAACCCAGCCAGCAGAGCACAGGGCATGTGTTAATCCCTTGAAACACTAACCATAGCTCATGTCTAAGGTAAAACCTGTCCTGAATCCCAAGGATTTTCACCACAGCATGGGGCATGTCTAGTTCACATAAAAAAAAAAAAAAACAAAAAAACACAAACCTGGAATCAAAGCAGCAAAACCCTTTAAAATGCCACTTCTCATAAGTATTTACTTAAGCCATAGGCCTGAATGCTGAATATCTGTTGTAAATAGATGGTATAAATTCTCTGCTTGCTTCAGAAGACAGTTTGGCTCTATCCCTTGAGACTTGTAAGAAGATAATGTTTTAAACCTATGGTTAGGAGACACAGTACATTCATATCATTGCTTTAATCAGATTTTTTTTCTTCTCTTTAGACCAAGTTGTGGGGCTTTTTTCAGACCCCTGTTCCTTAAATGTTCCCCATAGGTGGAATGTAATTACACTCCCCTGGCATCTCATCCTGCTGGGATTTAGGCTAGGAACAGATCTTTAGGAATCATAAAACAAATAATGTGAAACCTTGTTAGAAGAGTTGCCAGAGAATCGGCTCTGCTTCATTTACAAGCTGATAGTTTTGAAAATCTGCCCTTTCTCCTTTTATGAATTGCTTTCTAGAAATTGTTAATTCATCATTTAAGCACTGGGGGTAAGGGGGAACTCATGAATCTTTTGCTCATGGGCTGAGAATTGACATGTCAAGAAGCACTTTCTGTTGCAAACCCTGGCTTTTGCTTAAAATAATTTTATAGGGAAGGCTCTGAGAACAGTGGCACATGCAATGGATACTTGAGCCTTCACCATGGTGGCATGACAGTGACCTGTCCCCTGGGAAGCTCCCAAGACTGAGGGTGTGGGGCAGCTCCTTCCCCAGGTAAGTCACAGGTAGTTCCCCTCCACGTAGCCCTGTGAGCACAGGCAGACCTGTGCTGCTTCTGTCCGTGAGGCTATTCCCTCAGCTACCTCCAGCTGCAAAACCAAAATAAAATATGAGACCTACCTCTCAGTTCTAGGGGTATAAATATGGAACAACCTTGTCAGCTCAGGGGTTCACTGTGCTGTAACCAGGAGGAGAATCTGTCCCTAGATATTGCTTGACTAATGGGTATCAAAGGCAAAAGTGAAGTGATAAGAGTTTGTGATCAGCACCTAGTGAGCTAATGCCTATTGCAAAACAAACTGCACCATAACTTGGACTGCCTTTGATGATCCTCCTGCCTTGGGATTTAAAATGTTTTCTTTGGAATCAGGAAGAGACCTAATGCTGGGTATGATATATTTCTCATCTGTCTGATATGACACTGGATATGAGTCCACTTTTCTACAAACTCTTGCAACAATGAAACAAGAGTCCTTCTTGGTTGGCAAAGTCTGTTGCTGTGGATGGTGGAGCAGAACTCGCAGCCTGGTAGAAGTAAAGAGTGTGTGCTGCTCTCTCGCAAGGCAGTGACTGCAGTTGCTGAGACCTAAGGTGGAAATTAGGTTGTCTTGTAATAGTCCTTTGGTAGGTGGTGATAGGAGAAACAGTATTAAGAGACTTTTTAAACCAGTTGGGGAAAAGCATACAGCATACAAGACTAGCAGCATTAGTAGTCCAGTCAAAAGCAGTTTTTAGTGGTTCATGTGTTAACTCTGCTAATTTCCTTTTATCCCCCCATCTTTTTATGTATACCAATTGCTTTAGTGTCTGTGTGTGGATATACAGGTGATTATCACACTACTGTACTGTAAACAGAGTACAGGTCACCACAAAGTCATTGCTTTCCCTTCTTGCCTCTGTTATCTGTCCTTGCTTCCATGCTCTGTACCTCCCTCATGCTCTTCTTTGTAATTTTTGGTCTCACTGTGACTCCTCACCCATGAGAGTGCTGGGCTCTGAGCTGCTCTCAGTTTGTTGAGGAAACTTTCTTTGTGTCAGTCATGTGTGGCATCAGAGTGATCATATGGGAAAATACAAAAAAAAAAATAGGACGTTTCCATAAGTGCTGTGATCTGAAATCACACTCACTCCAGAGGCCACACATAATTTACGAAAAATAAGTACCCAGGTTCAATATGGATAAAACAATCCTGTCTGTGCATCTCTTTGCTGCTATTAGGAGTATTAGTTTTCAAGAGCAATCCATTATACCGTGAAGTACCTTACTTTGTTAGACAAACAAGAAAACCCACACTTTTAATCTCCTGAAGCTTTTAATGGCGTCACAGGATGCAGGTGCTTGAGATACTGATACCTACAGCAGAGGGATGAAATGGCCTTAACTTCTCCTTACTGCTGGCCTGAAACCAGCAGAAAACCGAGCAGTGCCATTTTAAGAGGATTTTGCCAACAAGGACATTTTCTGTAAGCACATCAGGTGCATGCACTGGGGGAATAATGGCTAGAGATGAGAGAGAGGTCTGTGCTTTGAGCACTCTGGATTCTCTGTAACTGTGTGTTAAATTCAAAATAGTGGTCTAAAAGAGTACCTTTATCAGCACAAACTGCTAAAGGGGAGAACGAGAGTGTTGTGGGAATTAGCTGAGGCTCTGTCACCTCCTAGGTACAGTGTTTGGGGGCCATGGAGGCTTCAACATCAGCTGCTGAAGTGTGGCAGGAGAAAGAGCAGCAGCAAGCTGGGGAGCCGGCTGCTCACCTCTCTGTGTAGCCAGAGATAAATTGCTGCAGCAAAATTGCGAGCAGTGTCTTGTAAAGAAAACGGAGGAGCTGCTCGGGGGTTGAGGAAGTCGAGCTGTTTTTTAGGGCTGTCTGGAGCAGAGTGGAGTTCAGTGTGTTCTGACATGTTCCAGCTGCAGCAATAGTACAAAATGGGGGCAAGGAGGCTCATCCACGGCCAGGGAATTATACTATAATTGTATGTGGCTATACTTTATGGATTGTCTCTTTGTGTACAGACTGTTCGTGTGGCATGTGCACAGTGTGGGGATATTTCTGTGCACACAAAGTGGCAAAGCCAGTGTTTGCTGCCACGCTTCTACATTTTCTCTAATGGTCATTGTAAATTTGCCTCTTCTCTTTTTGAACTATGCAGCCAGCACTGTAATAAAATGCTCTTTGTGAAGAGAATATTGAAGAGCAGGGGGGAAAAGAGGGCATGGGTGTGCTTAATAAAAAAGATTCTCTGCACTATCGCAGGTGCAGTTGATGCTGTTTAGAGCAGTCACTCATCTCACTCCAAATAAATAGTAATGACTGTTTCCTGTGACTGTGCTGTGAATCATACTCAGTCCATGCAGGGGAGTAGAAAATAAAGCTGCATGCAATCCACACGAGATGATGGCTCTTGTAATATTCAGCAGTTGGGCCTGGTTAGAAGCGTTTCATTATCTCAGAATTAAGAGAGAGCTTCCTGCTGTCGCAAAAGCTTGTTTATTCTTCTGCCTTCCCTCCCCTCCCTCCCTTTTTTCTTTCTTTAACATTCATCCCCACTCCCTTTCTCCCATCTCTGAAATGTTGGCTTAATGTTTCTGAGCAGAACTGCAAGGTCAAATTAGGGACAGTGGCCCTAGAAGTACATTAGCCATTTATAGCATGGTTTTTGGCTTAATAGGAGGGTGCCTGAATTTTCTTTTATCTTTTGCCCTCTGCTTCTTTTCTTAGCTTATACTTAAAATTTATCAGGAAGAAGCAGAAGCAGCTGACCTTCTTTCCCATTTCTCAGTGAGCTTCAGAGTTTTTTTCCTTATCCTTGGCTTGCTCCAAAGTTAATCAGTGGGAGTCTTTTGGTGAACTCCAATTGCTGTTGTTACCTTAAGCCACAACAGAGTCGCCCGCAAGTAGCTCTCTGTGGGTGCAGATCTGTGCTTAAGCTGGATGTTAGAGGTCAGCTAGCAAACACATAGTGAAACCAGTCAGATTCCCTCCTTGGCTGGAGAGGTGAGCTAGAACTTCTTGCTTAGCTCTTAAGGAGGAGGCCAACAGCCAGAGCCTGCTCTTCAAGTTCCACCATTTCTGCAGAGTGGCAGTGTGGGATCAGTAAAGCCTGTGTGAGGCTCATGTGAACCTACATCATGATCTTCCTTTGTGGTTGGTGGGGAAGGACACACAGAGAGGGAACTGTGTTGTGTCCTAAGGTGTAAATGATCCCCTGAAGACATTTCTTTCCTTGTGAGCTAGGGAAAAAGACAGCCTAAGGTAGCCACGTTTCTAACATAGATGCCAAGATAAGATGTGTTGAAGCTGCACGTGCCTTGCTGCTTCCAAAGCTATGGATGATGAGACACACACAAGTTTCTAAACCATTGTATGTCCTATTTAGAATAAGCATGGATAATGTGTCCCTGTGTGCTATCCTCACTGCAGGCACGATTGCTGAGGCATCCTACTTGAGTAATCAGTTCCAGTCAGCAGAAGCACACAGCTGGAAAGCTGAAGGTCCATCTCAAGCCAGGTGTGATTCATAAAGCATCTCATCTCAAGAAGAGCTCTGATTCAGGTTTTCACAACTGGGTGATTGCTTTGTTTCCTTATGGGTGAAGGAGGACGATCTGGGTTGTGCAGCCCTTCAGCATAACCCTGCTGTGCTTAGTGACCTGCACATTTGACACTAAATGGATACAGCCAGGGTTTTTATGGGGTATCCAATTTCAGCTCAGAGCTGCAGTGATAGAGGGACCTGTGTGATCCTTCCTGGCTCCTCTCCAGCAAGTTCTGAAACTGGAGGAAGAGGTGTGCTACCCTAAGGACACTGGCTTACATGGACAGTGCCATCCTGGAGGGTGAATTCGTGAATACTAATGAATTCATTAGACCTACTAAAGCATCTCTGTTTCAGTAGTGTTTGCCTCAGCAGCAGTCAAGATGGTTAAAAGGCAATTGCAGCCACTGAAATACGTAGCAAAACTATTATCAGAAGATGTCATTTTTTGTAAATGTCAGTATGTAGATTTTTTATGGAGATATGGTGACAGGTAGTGAATAATTTAACATAAATTTACATAATATAGTGCAGCTGTTAATTTATGGCCATATTAGACTACAAGGTTATGTATCTAATGGCTTTTGGTCTCCTCTTTTTTTTTTTTTTTAAGTTAAAACTTTCCCTAAATTGTCCCACTTCACTCGTAATTCATGAGACACCTGTCTTCCCTCCCTCATGCCATACAGAAGGCTGTGCATGTCATGCTCTTTTTGTAGCCATATGACTCACAGCAAACTCAGTCCCATCTCCAGTCTCAGTCATTTGAATTCAATGTACCCCTGTTTTTATTCAAAGCAGGCCTGTGAGGGTCAAGAAGTGCTGTCGCTACTGGTTGACTTGCATTCCTCAAGGCTGAGCTCTTGCTTCTCCCTTGTTTGAAAAGCTGAAGATGTCCAGCTGAAGGTTGCTGCTCAGTAGTTCAAGGTCTCCACCTGCCTTCCCTTTCCAAAACAGTCAGAGGAGTTGACTTCCACTCAGGGCTTGGCATTTGCAACTGAGGATAGATTTTTCCAAACATTTGCTTGGTGACTTTCCATGGCGCAAATACTTGCCTAAATTTTAGAGAGGTGTCCATGCAGGACACTAGTATAGAAGTGAGACTGTGTACTGGGTTTGTGTGGCAAGTTTTTGGCAGTGGGGGGGACTATAGGGGTGGCTTCTGTGAGAAGCTGCTGGAAACTTCCCCTATGTACAACAGAGGCAATGTCAGCTGGCTCCAAGACAGATCCACTGTTGGGTCCATTAGTGATGATAGTAGCGCCTCAGGGGTAACACAGTTAAGAAGGGGGGAAAAGCTTACACAATAGAAGCAGCAGTAAGACAAGAGGAGTGAGAGTATAGAGAGAAACAGCTCACAGACACCCAGGTCAATGAAGAATGAGAAGGAGGAGGTGCTCCTGGCACCAGAGCAGAAACTCCCCTGCAGCCCGTGGTGAAGACCATGGTGAGGCACGCTGTGCCCCTGCAGCCTGTGGAAGTCCACGGAGGAGCAGAGACCCACCTGCAGCCCGTGGAGGACACCACGCCAGAGCAGGTGGATGTGCCCAAAGGAGGCTGGCCCTGGAGGCCCATGGTGACAGGAGTCCATGCTGGAGCATGTTTGCTGGCAGGACTTGTGACCCCATGGAGGACTCATGCTGGAGCAGCCTGTTCCCAAAGGACTGCACCCCACAGAAGGGACCCACGCAGGAGCAGTTTGTTCCTTCCTGTGGGAAGGAACCCTGTTGGAGAAGTTCATGGAAAATTGCCTCTCGTGGGAGGGACTCCATGCTGTAGCAGGGGAAAAGTGGAAGGAGTCCTCTCCCTGAGGAGGAAGGAGTGGCAGAAACAACATGTGATGAACCAACTGTAGCCCCCATTCCCCATCCCCCTGCACCACTAGAAATGAAGTGGAGGTAGGGAAATCTAGAATACTGAGCCCAGGAAAAAGGGAGGGACGGGGGAAGGTGATTTTAAGATTTGGCTTTACTTTTTGTTATCCTGCTCTGATTTGATTGGCATTAAATTCAGTTAATATTCCCAAGTTTAGTCTGCTTTGCCTGTGTTCCCTCTCTGTCCTTATCTTGACCCAAGAGCCTTTTGTTATATTTCCCTCCACTGTCCATTCAAAATGGGGAATAATAGAGAAGTTTTGGTACCTGGCACCCAGATGGGGTCAATCCACCAGAGATTTGAATCTAGAGGGGCTTATGAGAGGGCATATGTTGTGGCAGGGTCTCTAGGAGTACTTGATCTCTGGATCAAGTATTTATGGACCCTGCTGCTGCTTCCAAGCTGGCCTGAAGCTCCATGCTGATGCCGAAAAGGTATGTGCATAACTGCACTTGATGCCTCTGAAAGTTTTCCCCATTTAGACACTTGAATAAGACTCAAGCTTTCAGAAGATGCGCACTGTAGTAGCAGTGTGATAGCAGCACGCCCAGCTGTTTGAGTTTCAGATCTTTGGCTGCCCCTTGCATGACATCTAGGTGGGAGGTGAGCTCCCCCTGAAAGCCTACTGCAGAAATTAAATCCTCTGAACATCCAGGACAAACATGCATCTCTGTAGTGAGGAATTAGGATTAGAAGTCAATATTCTAATAGAATTCTAATTAGAGCACAGGCCCTTGCGCGGCAAATAAGTTTGCGTCTACTTTGCTGCAAATATTACTTGAAATATTTTTAAAATGTCCACCTATAGCTTTCCTCCCCTCCACCCACCTCCAGATGGAAAGATTCACGACTAGCAGGTATGTTTGCACTAATGTGTAATGGAATAAGGTTAAACTGTGTGCAGTTTTACATGTAAACTTTGGTAAAAGATAGTTGGGGCAGAGGGTGAATATTTGTCCTTCTGTCAAGGATAATGGAGTGAGGGGATTTTTAGTTTTCTGCAGAGTATAATTATAATAATCAGCAATTTTTTTTTTCAGATGTTGTACAATGTGTACAGTTTCATACCCCATCTTATGACAGTGGCATACACCCTTGCTTAATTTGCAAGCCTCTGTAATCCTGGAAGTGGGGGGAAAGAGTGGTTGTTCCATTTCGCCCTTATTCCTGCCTTCATCACTGAGTCTCTCTCAAGGCCTTTTGGGAATTAGAAAATCCTGTGCCATTGACCTCAGGGACTATCTCCATTCTGCATGGAGTCACAAAAGAAGTCATCTCCTCTGCTAAGGTAGATAAAACCCTGAGAGCAGTGGGACCATTGTTTGTTTTTCTGTACAGCACTGTGGAAAACAATTGCTGTTTTAAAGAACAAGTAAGGGAAGTGTAATTGTTCTGTACTGTCTTACAGTGGAGGGGAGAGCAAAGGGAACATTTTGTTACATACGAAAAGATAGTTCATCTTCCTTAAATGAAATATTATTTCTTTCATTTCAAAGTTACCGGCAGACACTGGCTTCTCATCTCTCCTCTTCCAACCAGATACAGACCAATAAGCAACTTGCCTTATTTTCCTAAGGTAGTTCTCCCTATTCTTTGTTTCTTCGTGCAACACGAAACATCATGTGCTCTGTTACCCCTCCGAGTCTGATATGTTACACCCATGGCTGTACCCCCAGCTCAGTGTAGAGGTAAATCGTGCTGATGGAGCTCTGCAGACCTTCTCTTGGAGCTCACCATAGCATAGTGACAGCAAGCAAATGTCTATTTGCCTTTCTAGGGAAGGGTCTCCATGAAATACTCAGTATGTTCCTAATTGCTCCATCTTGCTGTCCCACCTCTGGTTTAAGCTTCTCTTCATAGCCAGGTAGCAGGGAGAGCGCTGGTTTAACAAGATATCCCTGCCCCCCATGCCTGCTGTGTTTCCAAGGAACTCCTGATTCAATAATGTATTAGCTTGATTCATAGAAAAACGGTGGACCAAATGCCTGCCTCTCTTCTCATGTTTCTACCAGGCTTCCAGGAATGGAAAGAATTAGCACACAGACAGCTGATTTCCCTAGCATACCACAGAACTGTATTTAGTGTGGCCTCAAACCTAGACTGGATTCCCCCTGGACACCATACAAATGTTTAATAATTAATGGCTCTTTTTAAAAAATCAAAGGGGGTGAAAAGAGGTTGATCTATCCCAGCAGTTCTTAACTGAGGGATGGTAATGGATTGAAGAAGCCTAAATTCTTCCTACCCTCGAATATGTCTTGTCAGGCACAGCAAACAAGCCCTGCATTTTTGGGACAGTGTTGCTCAGCATTCCTGGAGCACTAGTGGGAATATTAAGTATAAGACAGCTATGAGTCACTGTGGTTCTTATTCAAGTCAAAAGCATAAATAGCACTTCTCATATATCCATGCTGTGTCAGTCAAAGATACTGCATTTCCTTTCCCCTCTGCCTCTAATAAACATCCGCCGACCTTAAGCTGCTATATACAGGAAACAGCCTGTTGGTTATTGTGTAAAACTGATAAGGTCCCCTGGGATGCTTTATCTGTCTCTGTTGTGTGTATAAATTTAGCTTCAGTCATTGTAGGTTTTGTTCTTTTACCCCTTTTCCTCTCCTCCTTTTTTAATGCCTGCTAAGTAAACATGGCATTGTGGTTAAGGGGATAAAGTAATTATCTAGCATAATAAGATCAACACCCAGAGACTTAAGATTCCATCAGTACACTTTGCCTTTCAGTTCTGCTGCCTGCATTTTTCTTACAAATCATGGGTTTCTCTGTTTTGAAATGTATATCTGTTATTTGTTACTGTACCCTACTCACATCCCCATTTCCCGCAGTTGTAAACTGCAGCAGACCAGAGTGCCTGTCACTATGATTTTGCTCAGAGACATGATGGTATTTACAGAAATACTCTATTTCTGTCTTTGTTTATGGCAGGTTATGGAGGTTTCTTCCTCAGCACAGTGCTGTGAGATGGTAGCCAGAATTATCTTTTTATGTAATGCTCTCAGGAGGTTGAATTCTCAAAGCTGTAGAGCAATTAACACTCTTAATACTTCCAATGCTGGTTAAAGGTTTGGTGTTGGGAGGGTGGAGCTAGGGTTTGGGTTTGTTGTTTTGTGTTTAAGAGAGTCCTATCTTTCATTCTTAACTGTTGGTAGACAAGCCAAAAATATGGCTGGTGGTGTCTCAAAGGTGGCTTCAGCTTCTGGATGTGATGCGTGTGGTGCAATGCTATTGTTCCTCACTTTTGCTTGTGGTGTGCTCCATACTGAAAGCATGTTGCAGAGCTGAAGGATGTGTTGGGATGCAGCAATCCTTTCTTACTTGTGGTCTGTCAGGGGCTGTTTGAATTGAGTTGTCCTGAGGTGACTCAAGCTCTTTTTAAGATTCACTTACAGCCTTCTGTTATCACTCATCTTCCATTCAGGAGCTGGTGAGCCTGATGCCCTGGAGTATGTCTTTTGTGTAATTTCTCCTTATGCAGCTCGGAGGTAAACACCTCAGCATGCATTTTATACTCCGTTTGTAAAAGTACAACTAATTTGGTGGGGTGCTGGACAGAGAAGATTCAGGCCAAACATTTTACCAGCTATTTCTTAAAGGCTGAAGTGGTAGTTGGACAAACTAACAGGCATTCATGTCTTGAAAACTCCCCTGCAATGTTCTAGCCTGACTCTCGTTGTTCTTTAGTGGGAATTGGGCACCTGTATACTGGTTTTAGCTTTCAAAATGTACTCTTTGGTCTCTTTCCCTGAAGATGGCTGAGCGACTCCCCTTATTGCTAAACAAGCAAGTGGGGTCTTGCTCCTGCTCCTGTAAATACTGTTATGGCTGCATATGGGGTGTGTTGAGGAGCAGCAGAATTACTCTCAATTCCATGGCAAAACATCTTTCTCTGTCCTGAGAAGATAACAACCTACAGGACAAAAGAAAGTGAGGAGCATTCAAAGGGTTATGCCTTTACCAACTCCAGACGCAAAAAGATGCTGTATTGGGATGCTGGCCATACACCCCGTGTGTGTGATAGAATGGCTCCTGCATAACCAAGGGAATGGGTTTGTTTAGCTTTTGGTTAGCTAAGTAACCATGGTCCTGATGACAGGACAAGTTAATTATCTGACCACTGATCTAGTTCAGCCCTCACTGACCTTTCTGCTTCTAGTGTGGTTTCCATTACTCTTAGCTGGCTCAAAGCTGGCTCAGCAGCTATGCCCACATTAGTGGCCTTCGCTGCAGTATAGATTTAGTCTAAGAAGCTTGGTGTGGTTTTCAAAAAAAATGGTGATGGGATCAAAAAGTCTTTAAAAATTGGAAGCTAAAAAATCCCCAAAACATCCTTTTGGCATCTCTTCTTATGTCAGCTTCCCAAGGGCAAGGGCTACAGCTCCTTTAATATTGAGAGGTTTGGGAAATCTAACTGAAAGCCATCTAAATGAAAAGGTCAGATAAAGTTTTCAGGGCACTGATGTTTCACAAATTTCCCCCCAGCTCAACATAGTACCTGCATTTAGGCTTGCAAGGCAGTTGTTGGAGGTCTTCCATAGTGTTTGGATGAGGGATTTGTCCAAGCCATCCAGGGGTAAGGAGCTTGCCCTGTTTTCTTCAAGGATGATTTTGTCATGAGTGGTACATAAAAATGCATTAGTACTTTTTGTCAGTAATGAACTTCTTTGTTAACATTGGCTGTTGTCACTAGTAACTACATTTTGATGAGGAAGAGAGAATTCTGAAATTGTGGAAACCTGGCACTCTTGGGTATAATTCACAGCTCATTGAAGTCGGTGAACAGACAGACTTCTGAATTCAGGTCCCATTCAGAGCTAAGGCAATTTACCCTGGTTGAGGACCTGCCGCTGGTTTCCCCATGTGGCTACTCAAGTGTAAAATGCAGCTGCTGCTGGCAGGTTTTTTTCTTCCATTTAGAGTTCTGAATCCATTCAGCATTATTTTCAAGGCAACAACACAGCAACTGAAGCTTTGTTCTACCTCCCCAAATTAAACATAATTCTCTTACATCATTTACTTCCACTTGCTGGTTTGCTTTCATTTGACCTGCTAACCATGTCACACAGCATTAGCTTTGTAAATGCTGTCACGAACTTGGTTTGAAGGTTTGTGCCAGGTCAGTTGTAATTCCCCGTTTTTCTCTTGCGTGCCAGAACAAGCAGAGAAATGTATATCATGGGTGTGAGCCCAAGTAAAATGACCTTTAAAATTTAAAGAGTTTTCTGTTAGCAAAATAAGTGAACAGGTTCTCATTTACTGTCATGGTTTAAATCTACTCTTTTGCTCTAAAGTCCCTCAAACTTGCTTTGTATCCCTGTTTATGGTGTTTCTGATTTAAAAAAAAATACAGATTTTTATAAAACATGCAGAACTGACTTTCACAATAAATAGTTCTGTGTACAAATTCCACTTGTTGCTTTGTGGAATGTGTTTTAGAAAGCTCCTTCTTCATTATTTCCGTCTCAAATAACAATTGTACTTATTTTCATACAAGCCTTCTTTTCCTACACAGCACATTTTAATAATTTACACATCCCTCCTGCATGGGAACCAGAGAGCAAAGCAGACTTCCTGAGGGAGTGTCGCTGCAATCCCTATTCCTGTGATTATTGCTACGGTACCATTGAGAATTTCTACCCTAGATCTGGATTTTATTGGAGCATACAATCTTCAAAAAAACTAATAGGACATAGTTTCAAAAAAGCTTACAGTGTGTACTTAAACTGACAAAACAATGTGGATTTAAGATAGTATATTGCTGTTAGAGATGTTGACTCTTTTCCTAGTACAGGAAAAGAGGATGGGTTGCTCTGCAGTAAAAGAACACTGAACTGATTAGGACCCTGAATAAATGCTCGAGGTCCCAGCATCCCTTCTGTGGCACTAGGGCTTGGATGTTTCCTAAGGTCACCATCCAAGTATGGTCATGTAGTTCTCTAGGTGTGTGTGAGCTGAATGCAGGACAGCAGCGGTTGGTCAACCAACCTTTTGTCTGCACCACAGTTTACATTCCTTTCAAATCTGCAGACCTGCGTAGCTGCCACCCACACCCACCTCGGTCAAAACAACCCTATTTAGCATGAGGAAATTTCAGTTTAGTGTAAGGCTTCATCATAAAGTAGTAAGGATTTTGGACTGAGTGAGTGGAGTGCAAATACCTGAGCAGATCCGCTGTCAGGATCTGAGGGGCTGGCAGCTTGCAGTTGAGGGTGGTGATGAGCGATGGAGGCAGTAGCTCCATCCAGCTCAGACACACACACGATGCACAGTGTGCCTGTGACCCAGCCTTACCCTGACCTGCCCCATGTACTACCACATGGCAGCACTGTCTCATAAAGCTGCTTCCAGTGGCTGCTGTGGTGCATCCCTGTGAGCATGGGCTGCTGAAATGAGACTACTGCCCATTCTGAGGAAAGAAATTGCACGGAGGGAAAAGCAATCTTAGACTTCTACACCGCTTTCTTAAGAACCCAGGAAGACCGTGTGGGTCATCATAATGTGTGCCTTCACATGGAAGCAGACCCTTGGAATCTCATTTGAAAGGATCCACAAAACTCCTTCTCCACACAGCACCACCATGTTGTGTCTCAGGCCTTCATAAACAATTAGAAATCTCTATTAAAACATCACTAGCTGCAATTATAATGTATCACAGGAAGAAAGAAAGAGAGATCAAGATCTCAAGTCCTGGCAGTAGCAAGGCATTTGTTAAATAAAATTCATCTTTAATGATCAAAGCTGTTATTAGTACATTGGTGAGTGAAGATATCTTTTTAATGGTTTTCATTTTCAAATTAACCTTTTAATAGTGAATGAAATCTTTCTAAACTAGAGAAAGAAATTATATATTTGCAGCTTACCATGTCAGTGGAAGTCATAAAAACAGGGCCTTTTCCAAGTGCTAGTTTTTCTGAAAATTTAATTTCTCAGGATGCTCCCATTAGGCAGTGGTTGAATCTGCCATCACACAATCCAGAGTCACTTCCCCAAAGCCATCAGTTTGCTCAAGGTTTCCCTTGGGTTCCCATAGACAGCTGCTGCAAAGGATTCTTGCTTTACTTCTCCAGGCTTATGTGCTGTTTGGTTGCTCTTTTAGTACAGCCTTGACCTCCAACATCTTCAGATAGGAACAGTGCACATCACAGCTAGGATATGTTTTCCTTAAGGATATTGTATTGTGGCTCTTTTATATAAGTGGATTGAACTTAATTTAAGGGGAGCAGAAGTAGAATGAAAGGGAATTTTCAGTTTCTTAGGGTAAAATGAAGTGAAGTGTGTAATCATAACTGTTTGTTTTAACTCTTGCCGCAGTCTTTGGCTTTCCCTAAAGAAAGTCCTTTGTCTGCTGGCAGTGACTGTAGAGTGGTTTATAGCTTCCCGTGCTTTAGCTTTGCATCATAAGAGAAGTGGTACATACAGGCAGTGCTGTAGGCAAGGCATTTTATGTTGTAGTGGGGAGTGTTTTCTCCTTTAAAAATGTCAAGCTTAATACGGTGATTGCAAAGGAGCAGGGCCTCCATTAACCCTCCCCAACAAGGAATGATCCCAAGATCCTACTAGTTCTTTATTAGAGCAGTGGGGTTTCCCCATAAGGCATCATTTGTTATATTACTTCCACCTTGTAAATTACGTTTTTTTTTTCTTTTTAAATTATGCTCCGGGGAGAAGAGGGTAGGGAAGGGACAAGGTACGTCTCTGAATTAGGGTTTAGGGGGTGGGGGGTTGAAAGGAGCCTAGTGAAATACTTTCTGTGCAAACACAGGGAATAGAGCAGGCTCAATAAGGAGAAATTGTCCTGCAGAGGCATGCAGAACAAAAGAATTTTAGGAGAGTTTTTGAATCAACTGCATTGGGATTTTTTCAACCAGATTAAGTGCTTTTGGAAACCTATAGTATTTGCACCTTTATTTTCTGCCTAGTTGGCCCTTTCTTATGTTCTTGGGAGAGATCCCATCATCCATCGCATTCTTGAATACAGATGGAAAACCAGTGATGCTCAGTGCTGAATGAAAGAACTGCTTTGCTGACAGTGGTGAAATCTGTGTGGTGATGAATCTGGCATTCCTCATCGCCTTTTATGAAAACATGCTGAGGTCTTTGGGCTGGTCAAGGACTGGATTAAGACTGAGGGCACCGATTATCAAGCCAAAATGAAGGAATCACTGTCTTAAGAAAGAAAGTGTATGTAGCATCTGTAATCCTGAAAACATTTCTGAACAGCTTCTTTAGCCAGTATTGGAATCCCTTCATACTTCCTTTTGCAAACGGAAATAAAAGCAACGGGGATAAAACCTAGTCAGTGTTTTAGCAACATCTGTCTTCGTAAGATGTTGACATGCAGAAACATGGTCACTTCCTTGTGCCCTTCCTGGATACTGTTAACGTAGATGTGATACTGTGATGTAATGTCATATAAATCAATCCTTACGCATCCATTGCTGATCGATTAGATGACTACTGTTAACTATTTATCTGGTATTTTTTCAACTGATCCCACAGTTTCAGCATCCAAGTTCCTTACAAAGCGTAAATAATCTCAGTGACCTCTACAAATACCCAGTTGAATTGCATTTTTTTCTGTATGTGTCACTGGCTTCAAAGAAGCCATGCTGATTTGTGCCAGTTGACTCCCTGGCCCAAAGCATCAGGCTCACAGGGTTCACAATGGAGAGGGATGTGTAGCCCAGAGGCAGAGGGCAACCATCTCTGCTGAAGCAGGCTTTGACTGTAATGTATGAAGATCTTTTAACTACTTTTAAAAATCATAATGTTGAAATAATGACATTTAACAGTTGCATATTCTTCATTTCTTCATTGCCATTGAAAATAATGAACACTGGATCTTTAAATTCTTGCGAAGGCAGGTAAATTGTTATTAATCATTAATCAATAACTAATTATTCAATTACATTAAAGATAATCTTGTTTTCAGTGAATATCAATCATCAAATGAACTATTGTTTATTTCTAATTCCTAACATCAACACTATTAGTTCTGTAATTGCAAGTGTCATGAAATGGCCGGAGCATAATAAAGCATACCTGCCCTATAACCTCCATATTAAATCAGAATGTCATACTGACAGATACTGTGGCATTGCAAATAAGTCACCTTTTGCAGCCACCTTTTTCCAGTTGAAATAGCTGGGATTAAATGAGAAATAAATACTGCCTGTGTCCTAGTTTAGCCTGTTTGAAAAAGTCTAAAGAAGCAAAGTAATAGTTAGCAGACTGATAATTACAGATGTTTAAAAATAGATGTGTAACTATTTATGCTGTCTGGACTATTAATAACTTTGTTTGCCACTGGACTAAAGCTGAGCTGGGAGAGCTCTATGACATTTCCTTGTTTCATGTGGTAGCAGAGGTGGCTCTAATATTTTTAACTAGTGGAGATTTCACTGGTAAATTTTGTAGCAGATCTTAGGCTTTGTATCGTGTACAAATAAAGCAATGGAGGTTTCAGAGAGCATTATTGTGCAAGACAAAAACATACAGATTATTCATTATCCAAACAGTGTAAACAAGATGAGAACAGTTTGTTATAATATGCTGGCAAACAGAAAGAAAAAAAAATTGCCTTTTAAAGGACCTTGTAAGGTTTTGCAATGTACTGTGTTCATGCTCAGCTTGTGTTGGCATATGTTGTCTTTATGAGCTTGGAAGTGGTCAGGGAAAAGCCTGCTGTGGGCTGCTGTGCAGGTCCTGCATCCTTTCTGCTGTGGTGGTTCCAGGCTGGGTGCTACCAGGGGCACTGTCCCCACTTAGCAAAGGGGAAAAAGGTGCTTACAAAGATTTTACTAAAGGTTGTAAAGTTCTGGTAGGGGTGGACCTCACCTTCCCAAAGGTAAGAGCCCACTCCATGGTGGGAATACGAAAAGGATGAATTCATGCAGGATTATCAGCATTTAATAATCTGGAGGCTCAGGAGTTCATTCAGGTGACGAGCTTGCAGGTTGAGCAGGTCTGAATCCCCAGAGATCAGTGCCAGCTCCTTGATGCCCACAGTATCAGCCCCAGCAGCACAAATGAAGAGACGGTCATCTGTTCAAAGGCTGATGCCAGTGATCTTTTAATTCCTCTGTGAAATGGAAGTAGACACACCCATCAATGCCCAGCTTTGCTGCTTCAGCAAGGCAAGCTGTTTATATTATTAAAAGTTGGCTATTTGAATTTGCAAAAGCAGTTTTTCCCTGTCTACCTTCAGGACTTGTGGAGTTCAAACCCACCATTTGGGTTTGAACTATCAGAGCCAGTGGGCATTCTTTTTCTGTTCATCATGCTGTCTGTCTCCCAGATGAGATTCATCACACTGTTAATGAGGACTTAGCGCTTTCTCTGGGCTGTGCTGCTGTAGTGGCGGGGGTATGTCCTGGCCCCGGGTGCAGAGTGTGTGATACCTCTGTGTCTCGCATTGGTTGTGTATCGGCTCAGATCCTCTGTTGGTGAGTGGGCTGAATTAAACTTGCCGGTCTGCTTTCTCACTCCCTGAATTAGCCAGAGCTAAAGGTCCCGCAGGAGGAGCCCAGGTTGTTTGTGATGGAGAAATACTGTCTGAAAGGACTGCAACTGTCCCCCCCCCCGACCTAGGGACAGTCCCAGAGACCTCTGGCAGGAGGCCCCTCAGGAGTAAGGTGCCGGCAATGACCTTGCACAGGAGCCTTCATGCAGCTTTGGCTGTTGGTTCCTGGCAATCAAACTTCAATTGTACAAGTACAATGGGAAGAGGGTAAGATTTCGAGGGGTATAAACCCTTGCATCTCAAGTTTCTGAAGTATGTAAGAAGTCATGTAGCTGTAAAATTAATGAGTGCTGAGATGTCCCTTAGGTCTCTTCTCTATCTGATGCTTACCACTTTGGTACTGTTGGTGTGTCAATGAGCAACAGGGGCTTTGTTGGTTAGATTGATATAGCAGCGTGTAGTTTAACTGCTTAATCAACGGTATTGCTCCAGAAGCTGTAATAAGCTTATCCTAATAGCTGCACCCTGGTGGAAAAAGAGAGATGGCTGCTCAGCAGAGTGGCAAGTCAAAAAGCAGACCCACCATTTCATGGCTTAGTTATAGAAACCGGAGTGGGTGGGTGACAGAAACAGCAACATCTTCAAAGTCAGGAGGAGATGTGGGCCAGGCTTTTTGTGCATGACTGCCCCTCTTACCCTGTGCCAGCTGGCACTGGGATCATCTGCAGAAGCATATGTTTAACCAGCCCTCCTGCCAGGGGAAGGTGGTAGCTTGGGCTCGTGTAAGGAGAAGAGATTAGTAAAGAGCACAGTGAGCAATGCAGTTATTTCCTTTGTCAGTATAAGGGTTTTTTAGATAACTCCAAGATGAAAATATTGTTCCCTTTTGATTAAACTTTGGCATGCCCTCAGCCTGACCATGGAATTCATGATCATAGAACAGTTTGGGTCGGAAAAGACCCAGAAGATCATCAAATCCAACTGTAACTCTAACACTGCCAAGTCTACCTAAACCATGTCCCTAAAGACCACATCTTTTAAATACCTCAGTGGATGGTGACTCTACCGCTTCCATGGGCAACCTGTTCTAATGCTTGATGTTGGTCTTCTCAGAGGGACCATAGCAAACATGCGTGTTCTTACACCTCTGAACAGAGACGAAAAGGGAAGTGGTAGCTGGCAAATGTTATTTGAACTCCTTGTTTCTGACTTTCTTAACTTCTGACTTGCTCTAAGACGGTTCATGTGGTAAATAGAGCATGCTTATCTTAATGGTTGTTTGAGATCCTCAAATAAAGGGCATTAGGGAAGAGAACGTATTATAATTTTGTTATATCTCCTACTTTTTCGTGACACTCTGAAAAGCTCATATTAATATTTCACCATCAGCCTGCACAAATAGTATTTAGTGGTAGTATTTTCAGTCTTGGGTACCTAAAGTTAGTCCCCTAACTCTATATTTAAGCACCTAAGTAGGTGCTCAGATTTGTTAACGGGACTAACCATTGGCAATCTATACCAGTGTGAATGAGAGCTTTACGTGTTCAGTGCCCTTTAACACAAAAAAAAATTATTTATGAGGGTTGTCCCAATCTAGCATTTGATTCAAAGTTTGAACATGGTATGTCGTAGCTGATTTGCATTCAGCATCTAACTGCAACGAAACAATAGCTGAGTGTCAATGCAGTTTATGCAGTTATCAAAGACAGTTGGTGTCTCTTTGGGGCTTTTGCTTAAATCATCCGCTCCAGGAAATACAATTCACATGTTTAGCAGTCCTAATGTAAAAAATACTGTGTATTTTTGAATAAAGCCAGGCCCTGAAGTGTTTTCTGATTCTAGTATCACTTATCTTCCCCATCAAGGTGCATAGCAGTGAGGGCAGCCAGGCTGTTATTGCTTTTACTGTATTCTAAACACGCACAGGCCTACACACACATCTGTATCTTCAAAATCTGCCAAAAGTATTTGTTGTTGTCTCTAAGAAGGAGTAATGCTCTCCTACAAAGTGCAATTTATAGGCAGGAGGTTTTGCTGCCTCTTTTTATAAAAACAATTCATCTCATTGCAGAATGTGTGCTTAATTACAATTTGCTAATGCCCTTGAGTTTTTTAAGTCAAAATTTACTGTTCAGGTATACTGCATCCAATATAATCTGGTGACAAAGCAAGGGAATTAGCTTAAGGAACTGGTTTTTCTAGCCCTGAATTTGTGATCTGTGACCCTAAGCAAAACATTTTACCTTTTCCATGAGTCAGCTGTCCCATCTGTTTTTTTTTTTTAAATGGCTGGAGATTACTAGTTGAAAGGTGCCATATTTTTCTTTTGTTAGCGTCAGAGCACAGGATACATTCAGCACATTATTTATAATGTACAGCTCTACATTTGAAACACCTCATCATATTTACGCTTTTAATTTGGCTTTACTTTTGCTATCGTTGCTAAATATAAACCACCCACAGATTAAGGACATTGATGTTCATAGTAATCTAAGTCATATCAGTGACTCAACATAAACTTAGTGCTACAACCAGTCAGTACTGCTGGTGGTCTCGGGGCTCCATCACAGCAAAGCAGTGTGAAGAGTGAAACCCATTTTTCTCTTGGCTTCTGGTTCAAACCAAACCAACACGAGCCCACTTGTGCAGGGCACATGGTCTGCAACCCTGTGGTGTGTGGGTCTTGTCTGCGCTCTTCATCAGTCCCAAAGACCCTTTATCAGCTGTGCCGAGGGAGGACAAAAGATGGGGATGTTGTGCATGATGGAAAGCAGAGAGAGAGATCAGCCTTTTCCTCTGAAGACATGAGTTTTCTCTAGTTTGTGGCAACTTCAAGTAGCCTGCTAACAAATCTGTGCTGCTGCTTCTGTGGCAGAGGGCTGTGGATGTCATGTCAGTGACTGCTTTCAGAGCAACCCCAGGGGCATTTGAGTGAACATTTTCTCCAACTGTTGACGTCTTGGTGGCCTCAGAAAGCTGTCCCCCTGTTGCTCATAATGGGATGGTGGCTGGAGGAGATGAAACAGGGCATTTAAACAAACCACTGTTGTTTTTCATGAATTCCTGCTTACCTATGTATATATCATATCACATCATGCATATCCATCCTGTGAGGCATTTGTAGTTGACAGAAAAATATCTTTGATGGGAGTATGCAAAGAAACTCCACTATTTTTAAAGCAAAACTGCTCCGAAAACTTTGTTTTGCTGCCCACAGTGCTGAGATGTTTTCTTTTACAGCTACAATATGAGAACCACTGGGAGACACCGTATGCCCTGGGGGTACACATAAACTCCTGACCCTGCTGAAACTGTGTGGCACACAACACCGGGCACACGTCAGCAACATTCGTGTGTTCGGCACCACCGTAACAAACCATGTGTTATGACACATCATTCATATCCAGCTGACCACAGGCCCAGCAATAATGTTGCAATCACTGGTCCTGATCGCTTCCTGCCAAACAGCAAACACAGCCTGTCCTCCCTAAAAATAGAGACCTTTCTTACAGCATCTTTAATACAGTAATCCCAGATTCACGCACCAGAAGCGTACCTCTCCGCAGTCTGCTTCAGGCCTTAAAAAAATTTTCGCCTAATTTTTTTCTGGCACAAAGCTCAGTTTTGGAAATCTATTAGGGCTATTAATTTTGTTTCAGGGAGCGCAGGGGTGCTAGTGTTTTATTACCCCAGTAGCTCTGCTCAATGGCAACATCTGGTTTTCAGTGAGGTTTCAGGGTTGGTTGTGTTTTTTTTTACTCCATTTTCCAGCTGTGTTGACTCAAGTCAGAAGGCAGTCAGCCACTTGTGAGACTGAGGTCTCCAAACACTTAAGAAGCTGAGATATTCTTTGAAACTCCTGGATCTTGGAAAATTAGGGCAGAATCTGACAATACCAATTTTCCCTCCAGAGACTCACAGCACTCACAGTTCTGGTTCCAGCCAGGACCAGGAAATTAAAAATTACATGGAAACTTTTGCAGTGTTTTCAGGATGGCTGTAGGTTAGGTCTCCACAGAGGCAGAAAGTGCAGGAGGGAGACTTAGTTTTCCCAGGTCAGTTGTGTTGTGTTGTTTGTATATCCTGAAAGATGATTTACGTTGCTCAAGAAAACATGTAAGCCAAAAGAATAAAATCTAGGTTCTCTGGAGTAAAGAATGAGAATGCAGCTTTGGTGTCAAGGCATTAACAATTCATTAGGCTTACCTGTGTCACAGCAGTGGGGCCAGCCACGAGACAGATACTCTCATAGATAACACCAGCTGCATTTCTGATGTGAGTTGTAAGTCCCATCCCTTTGGGAGTTTTGTTAGCCAGGTGTGGGTACACACTTGTGGCTTGAGCTTCAAAACAGCAGGGAATGGGTGGCCAGAAGGATGCGTAAAACGTGCACCTCCACTCTCCTCACCAGTTCTCCTGCTCTCTGCTCCCAAGCACAGCCTGGACCCCAGACTTCCCCTAGCCCAAGAGCTGTGGCTCCCTGCTGAATCTCAGGGAAAGGCTGAAAAGCCCTGAATGCTGGCAGGGTGGCTCCCCTGCTGTCTTGTCCACCTGTGCTTCTGTCCTTGTTTCCTTCCCTCTATCCCATGGCACTCACTTTTAATGCATCTCTCCTGTTTTCTGCTCCTGTATTTTCTCCTTTCCCTGCTTCTGCATTATTCAGCTTTTCTTCTCTGGCAGGCTTTTGCCCTTTCTTTTTCACCTTTCCACTCACCATGCTCCTCGTATAGGAGGAAAACAGCAAGCCGTGCAATACAGCCTTGTAAGACTTGACTAATGGCAGAATGAAAGGAAGAGGAGGGAAAGTGCTCAGCATTTGAAAAATGAATGTATGCTTTTTTCTTTATTCAGTTTTGTTAGAAATGCTGTAGGATTCCTTATTCCTGTCCCAATTACCTGACTGAAACAGGAGGCTGTGCCAGCTTGGGATGTGGACTTTAAGTCCAGACTCTACCTCTGTGGCACTGTCCAAGGCCAGAGGAGCTTCACTGATGCAGCAGAAATTTGCCCAATGCCAAGCTGGCATAGGTTGCATCTACTAGCCATGATGCCTCCTGTTCTCAGTTTTAAGTATTTAATGTTGCCCTAACTTTTGCCCTATTTTTAAGCCTCTTTTTTTTTTTTTTTTTAAAATTTAATTTAATGAACAAAACCATACCCGAAATGAGGAAAATCAGTCTGCACAAAAGGAACCATTGAGCTGGTTTAGGGTTAATTTACAACTGTGTTGGTTTTTTCCATGCATGATTTTTCTTTTTTTTTGTTTTTTTCCTTTCCCTTACTGCTTGAGTCCTAAATTCCCCCTGTAAATCTGCTTTCTGTACCATCGGTTCGCAGAACAATGAACTGCTTGATATACCTGATAAGAGTTAACATGAAATATGAATAAATCATTTGCTACTCCCTTTTCTTTTCTGCTGAAACTGGGTGTTGGTCTATAAAATGAAGGAAGTTACATTGAGCAGGAAGTTTAAAAATGCTTAGACAGATGTCATTAAAAAAAAAAATCAAAATTGGCTTCCTGCCAAGTGTCTGTAATTAAAATTATTCTTCTTAGTGGGAAAAAAACAGATGCAAAGGGAGGTTTCCTGTCTCTCAAAGTAGGAAATACAAATAACTGTTAGTCTCGCCTTTGTGTGTGCATGTGTGCACGCATATGTGTTTGTGTGAGTGTGCGTCGTGGTGTGGGACTCTGATGCTTACTTCTGAAGTGGCTTGTGATAGAAAACTTTAGTCAATACCGTGTGGATGGGTGCCTTATTATTCTATCCTCTTTTTGGTTTTGTTTTAAAATTAGATCATTGTTGAAAAATAATGTATATAAATTGCCCTTTCCGTACTACAGATTACAGAAATGGCTGCTCCTATAGAAAAGAACAGTGAGTTTCTGTGTGCGGTGTTGAAGGGAGAACAGGATGTGGATGGGTGTACACATGTGTGTATAGGTACACTCATCTATATACATCATATAGCTATAGCTGATAGCTATGTTAACTTAGAAACCAATGCAGTTAATGTCATGCAACTTTGTAGCATACATGGAAGTATACAAATATAAAACTGCTTCTAGGGGGCAATTCCTTTTCTCTCCCATGCATAGATAGACTTACAACTTAGCTTACAATCCATTTACTGTGTTTTTTTCTGACACTGCACTGAAATTTGGAGTTTTGTTTCTTTTTAAAAAGAAGTTCTTTTTGAGGAATGGCAGACAAGGCATGTTCCAGCATTGATCCATGAGGACACTGGTGGAGCAATACTTCTTGGCAGTAGCAAGGGCTACCTATTGTGCTAGTCTGTGTAGTGTGTGTTCCGTTTACATATCTGGATACATATTTGCTGCTTTTCAAAGCCTCATGTTTACACAGGACAGATGTACTGCAGTCATAACCAGCTTTAGTTATTGTATATCTGCATTTGTTATTGTATATTTGCGTTAGGATATATTATAGCACAGATACAGTTCCCTGGAAAAAGTGTCCTGCTAATATTGTTTATTCTCCTCACTGTTTTGGGACAAATGGCTCCAGTAAAAAGAGGCAGTAAAAGTTGGCTTGTACTGACATGGAGTTTTCCTGATTTAGTATGCTATCCAGTGTCTTTAAGTAGACTGTGCTTGAATTTACCCCCAATTCTGAAAGTCAGGTATAACCCCAGCACCCTTCATCAATCAGTACATACTGCTCTAGCATATATCAGAAAGCATGTGATGACCATAGGCATACTTCTTCTTTTCCATCAGTGCATGGCAATACAGAAGGATAGCTTTGTTTTACTGCTGTTTTCTTCAGGACTCCACAATGCTCAGCTTCTGTTTGTGGGCTGACTGGCCTCAAGTAAATTACTTTTCTGCAACAAGAACCACCACTTATATTGATAAACCCTGGCTGACCTGAGTATCAGAAGCTGGATGGTATGCTGGTGCCATATGTACTGACCTTTGTAAACAACTCTTCCATGATTTTGGCATCTTTAAGTGCTCCTGGAAAAACTTTCCTTGGAACAGATAACAGAATTCGCTTCTATACTTTGAGCTGCCAGATTATCTGGCAAGAGAGCTGCTAAAAAGAGGTTCTGAGAATAGCTGAAAAAGAGCAAGAACATGCCTGCTGCAAGCAATAGAGCAACTGGTACCCACGGAGCAAATAGTAGCGGTGATCTGAAAACACAGGAGAGGAATATGCACATGTATGTCCTATGGGTATTGCAGTACTGTGAGAGCAAAGAAGAGTTCTTAACTGCTCAGAGAAATATAGAGGGGCTAGTCAGAATGGTCAAGGAGTAATATAGGCTCTAGAGATGAGATCAGGTTACAAAAGCTATGCCCAAGAAAGCTGTCAGAAACTTTAGCAACAGCTAAGCTTATAGTTCTTTCAGAAAATGAAGCAGAAACATTTTAAACTCACAATCCATTTTATAGCACAGCCCAAGGCTATAGATAATCCATCTCTGCCAATACTAGGATGACCCCAGTAAACACATGTTGAAATCCAGCCTTGCAACAAACCTTCATGTGTCCTAAAAAGAGATTCTTGTTTCTGTTGAAATCCAGAGACCCTATGAAAAGGTTGGGAAGGTAAAATGTATGGCACTAACCATGAGAAATTCCGTATTGTTCCTCCAGTCCTGACTCTATGCTTATTCTGAGGGGCAGTTTGCCTAAATCTAATCTGTTTGGGTTTGCAGTTTTCTGGTATTCCTAGGAGAAGACTACCAAATGCAGCTTTCAGAGGTCCCAGGCAATCTGCTGGAGAGGTTTTATTTCTGCTTCCCAAGTGGGAAGGGGAGCCACGGCAGGGATTAAGTGTCCTCATCTGTGGCAGCACCCACAGCTCCCAAATTCTCATCTGATGCTCTACACGGCTAATCAGCAAATGGTTAACCTCTTGCTTTACTTTAAGCTTCTGAGCCGTTACACAGAAAATGTGTAACTGCTATTGGCAGTGGTGACATCCTCTCATGCTTCCCCCTGTATTGTTGTGGTATTGTCTGCATTTGGGGAAATGTGCTGTGAGGGGAGGGAAATGGGGCTTATTTATTTGGGGCAAGCAGAGGGAAGACTGATCCTTCTTCTGCTAAGACTATCAGATAACACAACAATGGTTTTCACTCTTGTGCTGCTCTGCTGCAGATATTTTGCAAGCAGAGAAGGAAAGCAATGGAGTTTTTTGTTTTGACAAAGCATTTTCAAGAGCATGGCTGCCCGTTGAAGACATCTGTTTAAGTTCCCACCCCGGGATAACAAGCAGATCTGGGCAAATATTTGGAACTGCATTTTTCTGGCAGGTTCGCTTATGTTTCATACTCATGAATCGGGGGACAAGTAGCAGATGCCCTGAGAAGGCTTTCAGCTGAAATGTGTATTTTGTGTCCAGCGCATTCTCAAGGAGCTCTTTTGAGGAGTTCTAAGTAAACAATAAATCTCTCCACAATGGAATTTATACAGAGTGAATTATCAGGGTTAAAAAAATATTCTGTTGCTTTCAGCTCTTATCTTTGTTTACTGTATCGCCAAGGACAGTGACCTGCTTTGTGCCCTAATAGTGAACTGTCAGCAAGAGAGACAGGAAATGCTGCCTTCTCTATAGGCTCAGCATATAGGCTTAATGAGAAAAATAACATCTCAGCAGCAGTTGTTAGTTTTGCTCAGTTTGGTTTATTCTCTTTTGTTGTCTTACTTCAGTAAACCTAGATAATCTTAGAGAAAGGCCTTTGTGCCGAGTTTCTGAACTCTAATTTAGTGACCTTCAGATATTTAAACATTATTAAGACCAAGTCAAGCTGACAAAAGAGTCTATATCCCTTTCATTTCCCACCAAGCTGAGCCTGCTGCATCCTGTCTGGAGCCTGGGTGCGCGCAGAGCTTTCTGAACACGAGCCATCTTTCAGCTGGAGTGAGAAGGGAGTGCACCAACACCAAGCAAAGCACTGGCTCTGTCCCTCGCTGGAGTAATGCTGGGTTCACAGGAAACCCCACCTCTCCTGGGTCACCTGATTAGTAGCTCCCCGTAATGAAGTAAGAAATGCATGATGGAAAAAGTAGTCAAATAGGGAAGCACCGTCCAGGATGGAGCAGAGATGTGCGGGTAGCACCGCATGCTGTGGAATGGCATTGCTTTGTCCCAACAGCCCACCCTCTGGATTTTGGGAAGCATGGAACATGAGAGCAGTGTTAGCCTGGCTTCTACATCCTGACACTATATGCAGAAATCCATCCTGGTGTCTGCTCAGGGACCACTTTTGGTGCAGCTCCTCTTTCAGAGGTCCAACAGCAGCAGTAGTTTCCCTACATGGTTCTCACTTCATGATTTGAGAGAGCAGAGGTGTAGAAAGGAGGGAGAATTCCTATGGATCTCAACCTCTGTTTGGAACCCAAGGTCATAATAGATAGATAAACCTTGAAAGTAGGTCCCTTAAACTTCAAACTATAGCTAATTTTTCCATGCAAAGGTAGGCAAACACTGAGTTGCTTTGCTGGTGTGTGGGTGAGTGTGTAACACTTATTACAACTATTTTTCCCCAGCAACTACACATCGTAAAGCAAAGCTTTAATCATGGTTTAGGTTCACTTCTTTATTTACACAGAAGGAATGTGTAAAATTTCTGTTCTAGTAGTCTATCCACAATTTTGTTTTCCCTTCAAGATTTACCTTTATTTTGTATAATATCAGTATTAACTGCCAAGACTTGACCTTACTCATGACATAAACCCTTTTTTTTCTAAAAAGCAGGGGATTTGCTGTTACTACCGTGTAATGATCAGGCTTTAAACAGGACCGTCATTTGCTGCCATCCTCTGAGCATGCCAGCAGTATCCACACAATCTCATGATTAAGGTTTATAGGTCTTTTTAAGAGTGCTGAAGGAGAGGAAGAGACTTTCCCAAATTTGCTTGGAAGGCTGCGTCAGGACTTGACCTTCTGATAACAAGCCCCGTGGTTGTGCCACACAACAGCTACTCCCTGCACTCCTCCTGCCCTCGCAATAATGTGCCTGGAATCTGACCCCACATTTCTTGCTGTCATGTTGGTATCAGCTGGAGATAAATGAAGCCTTTTGTTAACTTGTTCCTTGCTTTGCAGGGTGCTTTTCTCTTCTGCTTTAAAGAAGAGCCAATGGTGATGTGGCACTGCGGCAGAGCTACATGTAGGCACTGTCAGCACGGTATTTGTAATATACTGGCCAAAGCATCTCTTGTGGTACAAATGAGACAGGACTCCATTATAAGGAACACAAAAGGGATTTTTTCTATCAAGTTCACTGGAAGCAGGGAGCAAGCTGTCATCTTCCCTGGCTCTTCAGCTCCCAGCCTGTGCAGTACCAAGGAGCAAAAGTGGTGAGGTGCATATGCAGAACACAAAAAAAAATCTTCTCACATCCTGACCTAGATAAATAGGACTTGGAATGAGTGTTCTGACTTCATAGCACTGACACCTTGAATCTTCTGAGATTTAAAGATGATATATATTTTTTAGTAATTTTTACTCTACTTCAAATAGATGGATGTGTTACAGGGAGTGCACATGTGCACGTGTGTGTGCACATGAAGAAAGGCCAAAAGTACTAATACGAATCTCTCTTACTGTGCTGTAATATGAAATAGAAAATGAATGTGTTAGCAAAAGCAGTGGGTATGGACAGAAGTGCAAGATGCTCTGGCCCTTTTGAGCTGTATCACAAATACCCTGGGACCTAAGGCAGAGAAAGCTGTGAGGTTGCTCGAAGTTACGCTGGCAGAAGGCAGGTCTAAGTATGCAGAGGTGCAAAAGGGGATCACATCCACTTGCACTTTTTAGCAGCATGTTTCTTACAAGAGGTGTAACTCAGAATGTGAGAATATGATCCCAAGTAATCTGCTTTCCAAAATATTTTCGTTCATAATTGAGCCAACCTCCCCATGCTTTTCTTTTTTTTTTCCTTCGGTGTGATGTAAGTAATACATGACTGGGGCTACCAAGATGTTACAAGGTGTCATTTAAACCAGAGCAGCAAAGCTGGAATAGCAGAAACATAGGATTGGCTTTTTAATTATCCTACTTGTTTGCTAAAAAGTATTGTAGATTTCTTTACACGCATAGAAGTCAAAGAAATAATAAGCACCCTTCATCAGTCAGATAGTCTCTATTTATACGTCGGGGTAGGTGTGAGAAGCAAGAGGTCGTGTTTTTTCTCTGTTTTTTTTTTTTTTCTTCCTGATTTTAATTTTTTTTTACTTTTAAATTAAATTTCTTCATTTAGAATCACACAGATGTTTAGGCTTCGGCCATAGATAAGTGGGTCTACACAGAACAGCAATGACCAAAATTTATCTTCCTTTTCCCTCTCTCCCCCTCCCTTCCCCACCTCCCCCCTTAGAACCCAGCAGAAACAAAATGCTATATATAGACTCAGCACAGTTCCCCCCCCCACCCCCCAATTACTTTATCTGCATGTTTCAGTTTCGTTCTGTGTCAAGCTTTGCCAAGGTACCAAATTTGGCATTTTCAAGAGGAGGTTGGATGATTAATCCCTGAGGCTCCCCCTTGTAGTAACGCCCCCCAGCCGCCCTCTCATCCCCCTCCCCCTCAAAATGTGGGCTACAGTACTGTGGGCACTCTGAGAGGCAGCTCACGCTTGTCTGATGTTTATTCACATGAAGTTCCTGGTCTTGTAGACTTTTTTATATTTTTAAAAAAGTCTATGTGATTTTAGACGTGCACTAGCAGCAGATGGCCAAAGGGCAGGCAGGGATGGCCCATGGTGCTCTGTAAATGGAATATTACCGGCATCCTGCCATCACGCTGCAAGTCTCTGGTGTTTGTTTTGTATTCTCTCAAATCACTCAACACTGAAGTCAGGTGTATAACCAGAATCTCATATTTCATTATTAAAACAATAGACAACCAATAAAAAAAAAAAAAAAAAAAAAAAAAGGAAAAAAGGTTTCCAGTTGAAAGGTAAGACTGAAAACATGAATCCCAGTTCAGAAGCCAGAAGGTATATGAAGTTCAAAATACTGTTATTTCTCATAAATCTCATGTGTTTTCCAGCCAATTTCTAAGTATGTTGGGGCATCACTCATAATGTTTGAGTGATCAGGGTTGGTAATACGTTAGCTGCTCTCATGTGTGTGACAGGCCCTTTACAGAAAAAGCCTACAGCTGTGCTTCATCTTGGTACTTAAAAAATCCCTCCCCACAAATTAGCCCATCTAAGATATCTATAGATCTTTGTGCCACAACTTGTGCTAAAAGGGCAAAGGATACCATCCTTTATTAGGTATTTTATATGGGCAAAACTGCTAATGAACCTGCTGCAGAACACCATGGTTTATGAACTTTTCTGGCATAAAAGTGCTTTTTTGTGTTGAATGGTTCTATGAGATGTGTCAGTTTGTGGGTGCCACCTTTGTGGCTCAATGGCATCTGAATTGAGGGGCCTCCCTGTCAGGCCTGGCTCATACCCAAGTGGGTGCCACTGGGTTCCCCAGGTTCCCCTGCACTCTAGAACTTTTGAGACTTGATGCACAATAGAGCGTTGAAAAAGAAGAATAAAGAATAAAATACTGAGCATTAAAGTAGTGTGGCCATAAGTGAAAAGACAGCACAAAGGTGAGGTGTTGGAAATTGTAAAAATAAGGGTGTCCTTGGAAATACAGAGGTAAATGAGTGAGGTGGCCAGGCACTGAGACAGGAAAGGATCAGGTTTAAGAAGCAAAAGCATTTTTGAGAAACAAGGAAGAAAGAACAGCAGATTGGTCTTCACACCAGGACGTTATGGGACTGTGAGGTAATAAATAAATAAAGGCCAAAGCAGCTTACTCATAAAGCAGAAGAAATGAGCAATACTTTCCATTTGCCTTCCCTGT
>JAYRBT010000114.1:31669161-31742309 GCA_036023395.1 Myiotriccus ornatus
GTAATTAAAAAAAAAAAAAAAAAAAAAAAAAAAAAACAAACCAAACAAAGAACAAAGCAACTACCATACCTCAAAACACATCTTATAAAGTTTTTGACCATAAGTTCTGTAAGTTTTACAACCCTGTTATTACAAGACAATCATAAATCAGAAAAACACCTCAGACCATTAAGTTTTAGAGGTGATTAAATAACCAATCAAAAGAGCACTAACGAACTAACGATAAACAGCACACAAACAATACTCAGTGCTCTTGTGGCATGCTGTTTTGACAATTTTAACATTAAGACACAAAATTTAAAAATTACTCTGAGAATCTCTGGACAAACACCCGTCACAAGACCTTCATCCTAAAGAATATTCACTTTCTAACTGCATTAAGAGGCATGGTTTTTAAATTAAATAATAGAGTTTTACTGCAAAATCTGAAAAACTGAAATGCTGAAGACTGACATGCTAATGTGGCTAATGCCCCTCCATCAAACCTGACAGGTCAGCAAAACTCGAATAAGCCCCGGCTACATTTACATAATCACAAACAATAAGGTCATGTACAAAAGTAACTAGATAACTTCTCAGTGAGAACTCATTTACAGCACCAGAACACAGTTCTTCAGCCTGAGCTTCAGTCCATCACACAAATATTTTGGTTAATACAATGAGACTGACACAAAAACTGCAGTTTTGGGCACTGGGCTCTGCAAGTTCACATGCACTTTTCTCAGTGAGCAAACTAAACAGAGAGAGCAATGTCCAAGAAAGATTTATCCTCATATTGCCTACCTAGATGTTTTTACAGATAGTTTCGTTATAACTAATAGTCAGAAAGAGGCAGAGTCTATCTCCAGTAGACAGATGCACGGTTTAATTTACATTTAAAGGTAGACACACTTTTAAGTCACCTTCAACACAGTTTTAACGGGGAAGACGTAAGTTTTTGAGGTAGAATTTACCGAAGAAAAATCAATTCTTGATGAAGTCTACTTCAATACCTTTTTAAAAGCAGTTCAGACCACAGGTCTGATCCATGTACATCCTGATCAGGTGCAGCAGTCTAACCACTTACAAGTTGAAAAAAAAGCGCAAGTTTAAGAACTATACTACTCAGATCTCAGTTAACAGTTTAGGTATATTTCATAACAGTCTGCTGAAAGAATACAACCAAAGTACCTCATTAATTTCAGTAGGTCAGAGTGCCACCGAGAAGTTTGAAATGTCCAATTTAATTTTTAAAAACTACTGCAAGAAAACAGGAACTCTATTCACTGTCCACAAAGGGGAGCATTAAAATATATAAGTTGTCAGAAAAAATGATGCAGGTTAAAATCATAAAAGTTAGTGTCTGAGAAGCCTAAGCACCCAAAAAAAAAAAAAATCAGGTCACATTTGATGGTGCAAACAATTACAGGAAATACAGCCTATTCCACATTCAGGAAGAGCCCTCTCTTCCCACAGGTTTGTACTAGTCTGATAAAAACAATTCAGCTTCCTACTTATTATGATGTGCACTTTAAACATCCTTGTTAATCCACAAAAGCCTTATTTACACATAAGAAGTTGAAAGCACACATATGGAAAAATAACTGTAATCTAAACAACTGTGACATTCACATTTTATAATAAAGTAGTTCTTTTTTTTTTTATAAGTTTCCTCCATATACCTCTTACATTTATCTGATTTTCAAAACTAAATGACATAAAGCAGCGATCATCTACTAAGTTAAGTACTAAAATTTTCGAAGCTCAAAAACTAGGATAGAGTTCAGAAGGGAAAATGTGTTTTGGATAATACACGCAGCACATAAATGGCCCCTAAAAAGGGATATACATTCTGTAACCTAAAGAGATTATGTGTGCTGCTCCCCAAAACCGACAAGTCCACTTTCATCTATTCCTGTGTACAATTCCAAGAAGTAATGACAAGCCCATTTGAGTTTTCTTTAAATAGTGACATGCAACAATAAATAAATAATAACGAAAAAAAACCCTAGAATTCTAGTAGGGAAAGCAATCCCGTGTTTTATTTGTTTTAATTCTTAGGGTTGTGACTTTATTTCTTCAATTTGATCAGCACACAACATAAAAGACAATGGCTGATCATAATATTATTCTTCTGAAGCATAAACAAAAGCTTCAGGAAAATTACTGTATAGTAACTACAAAAAGAAAAAAAAAAACAACAACAAAAAAACCCACCTACCTAAAGCACAGAACAACAAATAGAAGAAGCAAATCAAATTACAGGGCGGAGGGCACAAAGAGGGAACACGAACCCTGTAACCTTGTTTTCAGATTATAGATATATATCTACACACACACGCACTTGCCCCAAATAATTGGTATTCTCAAAGGCTCCAGGAAACAACTGATGAAACTATTAAATAATACACTTTTAAGTAAGTGCTCTAAATCTTGCAGACTTTTCTAGCAAACATGTAATTTGCTATTGCTAAACCCTTCTGCTGGAGGATGTCAGTGTAGCATACCGTTCAGGATAGTTACCACAGTCCCCCTCTGAGAACCAGGATAAGTGTTTTACAGGAAAACACTCAACTTCTCAACTGTTCATTGCTATGGCCTATTCCACCTCTGTAATACTGCCTGTAAACACACCATATACGTAAGCCCATGCAAATACCAATACCTGCACAAATCCACAAGCATTTTGTCACTCTTTAGCATCTTCTAACAGATTTGTTAATTTCCCTGCCCGAGTCAGCACTGGTGCTCAGAGGTTGGCCTCACGCATCAGAAAAAAAAATAACTGGCGCCCCTTAGTGTTCACATTTTGAAGTCTTGAAGCAATTTACTAGATTTGCATGAAACATTTTTTTTCAACATTCCAAAAAGTTTTCTGCCTCCACAATACTTCCACACAATTGCCAACGTAAACAGGAAAAGCAGAAAAGCTTAAAGGGATAGCAGGCTTCTTCCAGAGACTATTCAGAAACGCAGATCGTATCTTATTTTCTGTTGAAGAAGAGTGTGACAAACAGTTCCAACACAGTCCTTAAACTTTTTCAGCAAGAGTCTTGAGATCCCTTATTTTAGAACTCCAATATTTCACAAACAAGCTTCCAGAGTTTTCAATATTTCAAAATATATGACAAGATGTAAGTATTTCAGACATTCCTTTTTCAGCATCCTTTTTGCATTGGGAGATGTTTTTCCTTCCTTTTGTTCTTTGGGAAAAGATAAAAGATAATAATTTAAAAAAAATAAATGAAAAAAAAGGTTTCGGGCCTCCTCTGGCCAAATACATTAAGTTGAAGAGATTCAGGAATTGAAAAATCCAGTATCAAGCCTCTTTATAGCCATTTGTGCTATAAAGGAATCTTCTCAGTTTCTTCTTGATGTTTACTGTAAGTCTTAACTATTCTGAAGAGGTTGTTTGCTGTGGTGACCAATAACATAAGTCTCAAACAGTTTTGCTTTTCATGTCCGCATTTGCTCCAGTATAAATTCAAACTCCTCCAAGAGTCTTGAAAATAAAAATAGAATCTCCCATTACATTGCTTCCCACAGTCCATATTTTGGTATTCTCCACCAGGTTTGTGGTTTGTTTCTTTTTAATTCCCGTATCACTTCTTTCAGAAGGTAGCATTTTCTCGATACGCTATTTTTGTGTTGTACTACAGTCACTATCTCATTTTTACAGTCTAGGGAGAGGGCGGGGAGTTGTTCTACCAAATATAACCAGTTCTTTCATCTTCAGAGGTCAACAACTTCCCAAACTTCTTTTAGCGAGGAGGAATACGTCCGCAAACAAGAATCCTAACTCCAAATCTTGAAAATCAGTATTTCACACGAAGAAGCCCAACAAGTTGAAACTGTATAAATAATTTATGGCCTTATCGTATTCTACAAAGCTATCACATACGATTAAACGAACAGGTCTAACTCTCCAGAAAGCCTAGGTTTAAAGTGGTAAGAATGGAAATGCCTTTGACAAGAAAAACAAACCCGTGAACCTACGTATAAGGTAAATTTAAAATACTAACAACAAGCGTATCACCTTATTTTAACATAGTGGGTCTGCTACTGTAGTGCGAAAACGTACGGGACACGGTAAGTTCCCGACACGTACTTTTCTATTTCTAAAATACGATTATTTATATGTAAAAGGTTAACCTTAAAGAAATTTATTTACGGAAATAATGGGGGAGGGGGCTGTGGGGGGAGCCCTCGCCCCGCGGCAGGAGCGGGTGCGGGGCTGGGTGGACGTTTGGCAGGAGTAGACCAGGCAATTTCGTAACCCTTTTTTTTTTTTTTTTCCCTTCATTAAAGTCACACGTAGGAGTCTTTCATGTGAAGTTTCTTTAAAAGGTAAGGGTAGCTGAAAGAAGAATTTGCTCGCTTCCCTCGCAATATAGGAAAACCGTAATTAGTTTGTGGCCAGTTCGGGGTGGGGTAGATCTGGAGCTGAAGAAAGAGCTCAGTCCCCCTCCGCCTTAGTCATTCTAAGTCCAAGCAGCTTCCAGAAGGGCCAAATCTCGAAACCAAACACCCGCCGCCCCCCCCGGCGGGGGCCCTGGGGCCGGGCGGCGGAGCGCTCCGAGGGCGCCGGCAGGACCCCTGTGTCCCCCGCCGGAGGGAGGGAAGGAGGGAGGGAGGGGAGCGCCAGCCGCCAGCCAGCCTTTCCCCTCCTCCCTGCCTTCCCCCAGAGCGCATTCCTGAGCTCCTCTGCTCGCTCCCTCCCCTCCGTGCCGTAGTTACCCTTCCCCCGGTTTTAGGAGATGGTGCGGAGAAGGAAAAAAAAAAAAAAAAAAGGAAAAGAAATAAGGGGGGGCAACCCTACCGGGGGGAGCGGGGACCCGCGCGACGGGGGCTGCCGCTTCCCCTCCCACTCGCTCCCCGAGTCCCCCGGCACCGCACGGCGGCGGCCAGGGCGGGGAGAGCCCGCACTTCCCCTTTGTTTTAGGCTCCCCAGCCGGGCCGGGAGCGTGCGGGGAGCAGCGGGGAGAGCGGAACAGGCCCCGGGCCGCCCCCGCCGCCCGGCCGGGCTGGGGCGGGAGGCCGAGCGGGATTCCCGGAGCGGGGGAGGCAGAGCAGGGCGGCGGGGCGGGGGAGGGGGCGGCCGGGCGACCGCTTTTACCTTCGTCCAGCAGCCTCTCGAGGTGGTTGAAGATCCCGCAGAAGTTGGGGAGGCTGCTCATCAGCTTCTTGTCGTTCATCAGCTGCATCAGGTAATCGGGGCTCGGCTTCGGCTTCTCCTTGGTTTCCATTTCCCCAACCATATTCCAAGCCCGCGCAGAGACGGCGAGCGCCCGCAGCAGCTCCGCCGAGCAACGCGACCGCGGCACGGGGCGCCCGGCTGGATCCGGGCGGGCAGGGAGGCGGTGGGGGAGGGGAGGGGGCGGGGAGGGGAGCTTCCCCGAGGAAGGAGGAGAAGGAGGAGGATTCAAATCCGGAGACAAACGCAGACCCGCCGCCGAGTCCCAGGGACCGCGGGAGGGGAAAAAAAAAAAAAAAAAGAGGAAACTCGGTAGAAACCTCCTTGCGGGCTGCGCCCTCCTCTCCGGGTACAAGGACCCGCCGCCGCCTCTCGGTGCTGCCGCCGCTGCTTCCCTGCTCCGTGCGCCCTCGGCCGGCGCAGTCCTCGGTGTGTCCCCCCTCCTCCTCCTCCTCCTCCCGCGCACACACACGCTGAGCCCGGTTCTCCTCTCGGCGCTGCCCCCTGTCTCCGCGGCGGGGGAGGGAAGGAGGGGACGCGCGGGGCGGGCGGGCGCTGCTGGCGCGGCTGCCGCTTCCGAGGAGCCGCCGCCGGTGTCTCCCCGCTGTTGCCGCCGCCGCCGCCGCTGCTGTTGTTGCCGCCGCGCTGCGTTTGGCGTGTGTCCTCCTCCTTCTCCTCCTCTCCACCTCCCGCCCGCCCGCCCTTCCGCCGCCGCCGCTGCTGCTGCTGCCGCCGCCTGTGGCTTGCCGAGTCTCAGCCCCGCCGCCGCCTCCTCACTTCTCCTCAGTTCGCTCCGGAGTTCGCTTCAGTTCAGGCTGCGCTGGCAGCGGCGGCGGCGGCGGCAGGAGGGGAGGGGGCAGGGCCCGCGGGGGTGGGACACGCCGGGGGTGGGACCAGGGGCGGGGCGGCCGCTGCCCGGCGGCGGTGGCGGTGGCAGCGCCACTTGGCGGAGCCACAGCTGTGCCTCCCTCCCTCCCTCCCTCCCTCTCTTCCGCCCCGGGAGCCCGGGGCGGTGGCGGCGGGGGCACAACCCGCTTCCCGTGCGCCCCCGCCCCGCCGGGCCCCGCCCCGCCGCGCGGGACCAGGAGCGCGCGAGCGGAACTCTCCCAAACAACGTCGCGTCGCGGCGCTTTCGCCTGCGGGGCGGGGGCGGGGCCGCGTCACGGGCGGCCCCCGGGGGCGGGGACAGCCCCGCCGGGCCGCGCGCGCTCGCGCGGCTCCGCGCTGCCCCGGTGTCGCGCGGCGGGGCTGGGCAGGGGGCAGGTGTGTGCGGGGACTGCGCGCGCCTGCGCGCGCGGGCGGTGGGCGGTGCGGACGGCGCGAGGAGCGATTCCCGGTCGGTCCCGGGGCCGCGGGGGCGGGCGGGGAGCGGGAGAGCCGCGGGAGAGCCGCGGGAGCGCCTCGGCCGCCACCGGCGGCGAGGAAGAAGCGGAGCTGGCGGGAAGCCGTTCTCCGTGGATGCGGGGGCGCGGAGCGGGTCGGGGTCTGTCCGCGCCGGCGGTGGCGGCGCGACCGCACGCCTGGCCCTTGCCCCGCACGGCCGCCGTGCGGGCACCGCGCAGCGCCCGGGCCGGCCCGCGCGTCCCGCCGCGCTCCTGCCCCTCGGGCCGCCCCGCAGGGGCTGCTCGGAGCCCTGTCCGCTCGTAGGGCAGCGCCGCGTTTGGGCATCGGCCGTGGCCTGTTTGGCGGGTGTGTATGGGAGACGTGCTGGGAGCAGCGGTGTCCGGCAGCCAGGACCAAAACTAATGTGCTCCATCCACTGCAGCTGCAGGGGCAAAGCAGCGCGGCGCGGTTGCTTGTACGTATTCCTCCTTCCCCACGCAGCTACTAGGTGTTCTTACTTGGTTTTTATTACTTAAGAGATCATCGGGAAGCTTTGATGTAGTTTTCGATAGCTTGGTAGGGGTTTTGTTACAAAACCAGGTAAAAATCGATGCATTCTTGTAGCTCGCTGAAGACAGTCTTTTTTAATAGGGCTGGTTATAAAGTCTAGCTGTAGCTTGAAGTTCTGTGAAAAATTCAAATGTATTTCAATACATACTGTACGGGATTTGAAGATAGATTAATCGGAATGAACCAGTGCTTCCAAAACTAAAAAGAAACAGACACGTCATGTTGACAGGTGTACAATGTCATTGGGTAATGTCACGTAGGGTTAACTGCTTTTCCTGAAAGATGTGCATTGGCAAAAATGTAGGGAAAGCATAGTTCTCATATTAGTAAAAATGCCTTGGATTATTCCATTCTGTCTAGTGTTTATAGTATGTTTCCCCTTTAAACATGCAGAGCTCGTTATTTGGACGTGAGAATTTTTATTTAATTTCACGGTTTTGTTTACATTAAGTAAAAATTAATGGCTTATGTAAGGTAAGTCAATCTTATTGCTTCTATCATTAAAAAATTATATAATCAGTCAGAAAACATTATCTTCGTTTTCAAAAAGTAGCAATGGTACAGACCTTTTTTAAAATATAGATTCTTAGTTCATCAATAGCATGCCCACAGCACACCGCAGTATGGCTATGGATGACAAAACATTGCGGTTTCTATTTAGAAACGTGATTGTGTTTGCTCTTTTCCAACCTTGTTTCAGGATTGTGACAAGCTAAAATACAGCCTTACATGCTTAAGAAAATTACCATCCTTTTGCTTCTTGTAGACCAGTCTGGACAATGATGCATTTTTGTAGCCCTTTACTTGCTGATCTTTAAGCAGTGAGTGAAGAATCTTTTTAACCCTGAGAAAAATGCTGTCAAATCCTTCTATTTGATTAGGGGCATCCGTCAAACAGCAAGCTTTCATCCTAAAATTAGATAAACGTAGATGATGTTAGAATAATTGTTCTGGACTGATGATTCTCACAGTAAAAAGAGCATATGGAGACTTTTTTTCAGCAGATTTGGTGCAGCTGTTCCCATACCACTTCATTATTGCTTCCTGCACATAAAGTGTTTCCAGTGCTTGAATAGGAGCAGACAATACAAGGTAAGAAATACCAGCACAAGTTGTTGTGCAGTAACTATCAGCTGTCTTACCTACTAATAGGAACAATATAGTTTATCATATGGTATTTTGTGCTTATTTACTGGAGAATGAAATGGTGCACACCAGCAGTTGAGGAATCACTCATGCAGCACAATGCAAAATTCAAGCCCTAGTTTGCTCTATGTTAATCTGAATTATTTTCTTAGAACAGTACAGAAATTGAGACAAAGCTATGTGATGAAGCTGTCCATTTAATTAGGCATAAATGACAGGAAAAATTCATATCCTTTATTTTTTCTGTAAATACTTAAAGACTGAATTTAAATCTTTAGAAAAAAGCCTGTAGAAACGCTGAGTGTTTTAATAAAATTGCAGATCATTCAGCATTAGTTTTAAATAAGCAAATCAGCATGATATCTTTATCAAATACACAGTAAAACCTAAAAAGCTACCTAAAAACCCATCTCAGCATACCTTGTGTGCTTCTTTCTGCCTTTACGTTCCCACACTTCCACATCCTAGGAAAGGGTGTTTTAAGAGTTCCCGGGAGATGAAAGTAGAATTAATTCTGGTTAAGGAGCTGTGAGAAGGTATAGCTCCCATCCAGACTGGCATGACTACAGCCCGATCTACAGAGGCACTACAAATATTCTTTCACTGTCTCCATTTTCTCATGTTCCCATGGGGAAAGAAGGGTGGGGGGAGGACATGACACAGGACTGGGTAAACAGGTTCTGTGAGTATGGGTAAGAGGTTGTGTGGTCTTGATGTCAAGGGGAAAGGGAGGGGGGCAGGAAGAGAGAGGTTGATTAGTCTGTTTCAAGATAATCAGGTCCTGTGGTCTTGTAGAGTTCTTTAGGTAACTACTCAAGGTCTTAACTTCAGTCTAGACACAAGCAGAAGTCCCTGTCTTTAACTCTTGTGTTTTCATCTAGGTAGCCTTTCTTGTATTGTGTAACCTGTAGTAGTCTCCAACAGCTTCTCTTTTAAGGTGAAGTTTTATTGCATTAATCTTATCTCGAAGGTAGAAAAATTATGATAATGTGAGCAGCAGCCTCTGTATATTACAGTAAAGGCCTGCAATGATCATAAAAAGCAAATTCAATTACTGCTATAATGTTCATAGCTGATAACACCTTGGGAAATGGGAGATCCGAAGGCTAACGACTACTGGGAAGCATACTCTTTCAAAAGTGTTGGCTATTACTTCCAGCATCTCTGTTGACCAAACCATAGGCATGTACTGTTGGATGTCATCTGCCTGCTGCAGTGCTGTCTGTACCAGGAAGATACCAGTGTGATATACTACCCTTCTTTAGGGAAAGAAACAATTCTTCACGCGCCCAGTGTGTGTGATTCAGTATTGACTCGTTCGTGGTGTACAAGGTTGTATCTACTGTAACTGTAATTCCAAGTCCGACATGCCCAATACCAGATGAACATTTGAAATTTGTTTATCTTTTAAGCAAAGTGCTTAATTCAGTAACAGAATATGGTCTAGAGCCAGACTAAAAATCTCGAGAACCAATTTGATTGAAATTCTGTGCAGTGTCTGACAACAAAAACCATATTTCTCTTGACATTAAGCCAAACCAACAGGTAACTTTTCAAACAGAAGCTTTAGTAGCGTGTCATTCAAACTAATGAGCAGATGGTGTCTAAAAAGGGACATTTCTAGGTGTGCTGTGTAATCCTGGAAGAGATAATGCCTAAATTTGTCCACTGGTGATGTTAAGTGATTGCTGAAGAAGTGGAAGATAAAAGTTTTAAGCACACCTTAGTCTGGAAGGATTCAGATTTGTGTCTTTTATTCTTATATTACATCAAGCTGTAGAACAACTGTGAAAAAGGGTGTAGTAACCCACAGTATCACTCCTGGTAGAACTAGCTGTTCCTCAGGTTGGAATAAAGGAGGCAGAAGAAGAGAGAGCTTTGTGATTCACTCATTTACACAAGGGTAGGAATTGCTGCATTCTCACTGTTCCTGTGGTTGTGTATTAATTATGCAGTCATTAAGCTGGGAAGAAAAGACAATGCTAGGTAAAATAAAAGAAGTATTTTTCCACCTTTGACCTCAATCTTGTACCTGGCAGTTTTCTTGATAAGGTATTATCTCATATACCTTATGTTACTGTTATAGGATACTGTTACATAGATCGGGTGGAGAGGCCTAAATTCTGCTTCCTATAACATTAAGCATTTTAAGTAACTCTGAGTAGTTAGGGAAGGCATGACTATCTCTGTATTGGGCTTCACCTTACCTACCTACCAAACATGCTTAAGCACGGAAAAGATGTAAATCAATATATAATAGATGACACCTACTTTCCAGATTACCACAGAATGATTGGCTAGTACATTGTACTTTTAAGTAGATTATTTCCATGGGTATGCAATGGCTGTACCTGCAGTTTCTTTAAGTACTATGTAGGCTTTTCTCCAGAAAAGATAGCATTCTAGCAACAAGAAGAGGTGTGTCTGTCTCGAGAGGGTGGTAGTTCTGCTGTGCTCTTGAGAAATCTCTGTGCGTTGAAAACAAAGTTTAGGTTGGCTACATTTCACATTCTTCAGTAGGAGATGAAAATGAAGTCTCATGTATGCCAGTTTTATTACAGTGTTGCTGAGAAAAGCAGAAAACAGCGAGAAGAACGGAAAGAAAAGCAATCTGACAAGGCATAGAAAAGGAAAAGATACCAGCAGTTACAGAGAGAAAACTAAATTGAAGTACTGCATTGTAAACATAAAATTTACCCACTTTATCATCTCCTTCATAACAGCACTTATATTTTAAAAGCCTGGGGGGGGAACTATTTACAGAAGATATTTGAATCCTGTATTTTGAAGGTGTGTTTTACCTCTAAGCTCATAAACATTCCTACATCTTATAATTTATTAACACTTGCATTGTTTTAGTGCATTTTACTGTTGGATTATAAGTAATCGATGCTTTGCCTAGGTCAATAAAAGAAGCAAAGTAATCTCTTGAAATACACCATGGACATTTCCAGTGGTTCTAATTCCATGCACAATCCTATAACTTCAGTTAGTGTGCTAGATATGACTCTTTCCATCTCAGCAGTCACAAAATTACTACCTTAGCTGTAGAGCTGTGCTCACATAATGGGGAATTTCAGATGGTTTCTGGCCTGTCACTTGTGGAAGCAAAATATGAGCCAATCTCTGCCAGGCATTGCAAAGTGGGAGTAGCGGTGAGTGTGTGTTACTCTAAATGCTGCCTAAATCCGTGGAAACACTGAATTGACCACTGCTAAATATGATATCTGTCATTTGGAGTCCAGCTAACACCCATTCAATTTAAAAGACTACAATATTATTACTAGTATTATTTGGAAATAAGGAATATTGAGAGATCTTGGCCATTATTTCAGACATACTTGGTTTTTTACCTTCTGTCTGTTTTGAACTAGATGCCTAAATTTAAAATTATTCAGGATAACATTCTGCATTTTAATTGATGGAGTCATCTCACCTACAGTAGTGCCCTCAGCAGCTTTTTTAAATTTGCTATGTGTAACTAAAAATATAATGTTGAAAGACATACTTCTGTGTAAGATATATAATCAGAAGTATTTTTACTTGTAACCATGGTGAGAAATGTTTTCACTTTTACTACAGGATTAAAAAAATAAATAAAAAGTTCATATCAGGGAAATTTGCAGATTTATTTTGGCAACCACAGTGGCAAAGAGTTGACATGTAAAGAAACAGGTAAGTTCTGTTTCTCAGGTGCACCCTCTTTTGCTAAAATACTGTAGGATATTGGTTACTGTGAAATATAAATATTTTCTGTTTTAACTTTGTAAATAGATTTAAAATAAACATTCTTCTCGATTACCACTAAAACCAAATAGAACTTATAATGCAATTCAAGTATTAACTTTTCCTTTTTCACATATGTGAATGTATATGTGTATTGACTTACATTGTGGGATTGCTAGTGATGTGTTACACATGCTTCTTAATATTCAGTACTCAAAGAGCAGCAGTTCTTACACGAGGAGCTTATATTTAACTGGACAGAAAACATCTAGACAAATTTTAAGAAAACTTTAGCATTTTCTTAAACTTTGCTGTAATGAGCAAGAAATATTTGTATTGGTGGGCCTTCTAAGGAAGTGAAATTAAGTACTCAGTCTGAAAAGTCCAGAATCTTATTTTTTACTAGAAGTCTTTTTTTTCCCTGCTCAAAATACCTCTGTTTTCCAAGTCATTATTAAACATAAACCCTTTTTTTATGTATTTAATGGTAAAGAGAAGTATCTGGAGCTACAAAGCTGTGAGAAAAGATAATAAGCAATATGAATACTGATAGCTTCTGGAGATTGAGACAGAGTTGCTCAATAGTGTTCATCCAAAGCAAAGGACAGAGCAGTGCTACAGTGGTTGTTGTTTACCCACACAAAGAGCATTGTGTTTCCATGCTGTAGTATGCTCAGAAGCTTGTTCTTTTCTTTATCTGTCTGTTGCTATTTGTGCCTTCTTTCTAAAAGGAAGAAGCAGTGTTCAATTCCTTAATGTTTTTTATTATACTTTTTCACTTTAGGAAGCCTAAACTTTGTTTTGATTGTGGATTACTTAATGTCTCCCATTTTTCCCTCCTACCCACAGTCTTTCTGTTGAGTGTGGGAGACTTTTCCTGGAATATAGTAGCCACACATATTTGAGTTATGATATGCCCCAGAACCTACTTCACAGTTTTCTACTCATCAGAAGCTATGAAACACTTTGTAGTCAAGTACTTCAAGTTGCTTGAATGAAAGGCATGAGTGCAGAGACTTATTGCTTAAGCACTTGGATAAATTCAGAATTTCTTTGTGGAAACAGGAAGGACCCAAATCTCATGCCATCTTTGTTAGAAGTTGTAGGCTGGTGCATCTTAAGTCCCTATTTGTCACCAGCGTTCAAAGCACAAGTCATAACAATCAGTAAAACAACTCCTGGGCTCAAAGCCAAAAGGTGAATGTTTCTGGCTTGTTTGCTTATCTAGGAGATGTGACTCATTTTGCACTACAGTCATTTATACAAGATCATATAATTTTATATAGCTGATACTGGATCTGATTATTATTTTAAATGAGTTCATTGCTTGATCAGAGTAAGTCATTGTTACAAGTTTATAAGCACAATAAAGGATAAGATTCACTTGCCTTATGGTACTCCACTTGAATCTCCAGAAGGTCACTTGAATATCATAGATGTTTCTTACACCCTTTGAATGTGTGGAGTGGCCACGGCAAACTGTTGAGCCATCAGCTGCATGTAGAATTGTTTTCAATTAACCACTTTTGCTCTCAGAATAGGCTGAGCAGCAGCTTGGGTTCAGGATTTTGACAAGAACTAAATTACTTGTTGAAGGTAATGCAGTCATTCCCAAGCTTTTGGCTTCGTGTGTTAATATTTTACATTCATCAAGTCATTGTGTTGCCAGACCACAGAGCGGGCAGGCAAGGGAATAAGCTGAAAAGTTCACTATGGTGTAGAGGCAAAATACATGCAAAAATCATTGCAGCTAAATTTGAAGTGTCTGGATATTATGCTTTACACTGCTGTCTGTCTCTCAGATTCTCACAGTTTTTGTTATTATTCTTAGTTTGAAAGGTTTTGTGTTGGTCTCAGATGGTGACTGAAATACAGGGGAGAGAAACAATGCATTTCCTGTAGATTCAAATGATTTCTCTACAGATCCTGTTCACACGAGTCCAGATATTCCTGTTCATGTAGAACATGAGAAGTTTCCATGTATGTATTACAGCTTTTCTCGTAACTTGTAGAAGTTTTTAAGGATGCTTCTCTAATAGGCAGCTTTATATTATGGAAGTTATTGTATAATTCTTAAATTAAAGTGATTACTGAAATATTAGTGTTATCTTTTAGGGTATTGTATTTGTTTAAAAATACTCATATGAAAGTTTTCTTCACCTTTTAGGTATTTACATGTCAAATTGTTAAAGAAAAGTTAATACACTTACATCAATTAAAGGTTTTTGTTTGGACAGAACAGGTATGAAATTGTCTCTGGTTTAAGCACACACCCCCCCTACACATCCTAAATCCTGATGCAACTAAAGAACTGTTACCCTGTCAGCAGAGCAGAGAAATGCAAAAATCAGTTTCCCAGAGAGTATACTATCCAATACAGTATCCAATTTGCATAACAGTACTGTTTGGATATGTATTAACAACTGAATATTTAGTCTGGTTTCACAGTATGCTCAAAAAAAATAGGCTGTGGCGGGAACTATACAGAAAACACTACTTGAGGCAAGGCAGTAAAAAAGATACTGTGAATTTTTGTTGTAATGTTTTGATAAAAGTCACATGAAAACAGTTGTTAAGTCATTGCACAACGTTCCTTCTTCCTACCCTAGAAAGGTCTGTACAGTCCCTGTTACTTGGGAAGCCGGCAAAACATTTCTCTGTTAGAGGTAGAAGAGAGGCACTGCTTGTCTTGAAGCATTTCCCCATCTCTAGAATGTTTCTCTTTGCTTTTGAGGAGTTGTGACATAGCCAAATAGATGGCCAATTTTCATGCCAGAGGGTGGTCTTCGCCTTAGCAGGTCAATTAAAATATACACCCCTTCCTTGGTTTTCCTTTCAGGTAGTCTATTTATAGCTATCCATCCGATTTTCATTACTAGAGGCGTAATTGATCTTTTGTCCCATTCTGAAGTTTGTATGCAACTGTCTTACAGGTTAGTAGAAAAATTAATTATCCCTCTGGCTACAGATATATCTTAGTACTTCATTAGAAGTTTGTCAGTGTAGGTGGTGTCCTTTGTGTTAGAGTGACACTGGGTGATTAGTGGGGGAGTCAGAGCAGCTTGCATGCTCATGCTTGTACCTGTTGTTACATTGATGTAGTCACTGTCAGGGTTTTGAGGAGGCCTGGTAACAATAATCAAAAACCCACTTCAGCTGAGTTCATTTAAGGAGGAGATTGAAATAGAGATTAATTTGAAAATAATATACTTGGACTTTTCTGTTATCACAAGTACATAATAGAAGATTAGCAATGTAGTAAGATAAGTGAATATTTTGTAACTAAAATGACCAATTTGCATGTACTATTTATATAATTTTGCTATAATTAATTTGATTGCTTGGAGTGTGATGAATTCAGTGAGTTACATGTATTTCATTCTTTGTTTTTATGAAAACCAAAAAGTTGCTCTTTTTTCTGGTTACGATTCAGAGTTTTGTTATGAATGAAATCACTACTTGTATCTGATTACAGGCTTTAGTGGCCTTTATGTCCTTTTGGCATAAAAAGAACACCTAAACACAGTAGTTGTAGATCAGGAGTCATTGTAGGTAGGTAGTGTGATGTAATCCTCCAAAGTTAATTTGATCTCAGATCATAAAATAAAAGATAAGTATTTATTGAGTGTATTACACATTCCCTCATTTTTAAAAAAATTAAATAAAATTGCAGAATCCTAAACGATTCTGTGACTGTTCAATTGTACAAATGCATTAAATCCTAAATTTTGCTGGCGTTCTGGGGTTTTTATCTGTAATTTTGACAGTGTTGTTTGTTAGAAATGGAGTTTTATATGTAAATGTATACAACACTTTGTCCAAATTGTATGGGTTTGTATCTGTACAGTAGATGATAACGCTTTAATCTACGTTGTGATCTCATTATCTCTCATTAATTGTAAAACTACCTAAAATTGCTTTCCATACAACTCAGTTGTCCTTTCATGGAAGTGTTTTAAGTCTGGATGTCAGTGTGTGGGTGACAAACAGGTAGAAAAATTTCTCCAGCTTCCCAAACATGAAGTATTTTTCTTCTCCTCTTGAAAAATTACACGATAGAACAAAACTAGGAAGAAAGCACGCACATCCTTTGCAAAGCCAGTCTGTTGGGTCATGCGCAGAGTACAGCCAAGCACTGAGACTGAGATTGTATTGACAAGAACAAGATGAATGGCCCCCTGGAGACTATGGGGTTTGTATGCTCGTTTCCACCACCTTTTCATCCTTTTGTACCCCCTTTCAGTTCATATGCAGATTAACTCAAACCAAGTCCACACTAAATACTCTTTTTCACTTTAGTTTTGGAAGGTAGGTGGAGGATCTAAATATTTATGAGGCTTTTTTCCTCTGGTTTATGATGCACTCTTGTTGAACGTTGAGGAATTACGTTAATGAATGCATGCCTGCACACACAGACACAGAAACCAGGCAAAAGGAAAAAAAAACACACAAAGCGTTGTCAGCTCTAATGTCGGCGGTTACTAAAACAGTTCCCATAAAAAAAAAAAAAAAATAAAAAAAAAAAAGGCAAAGAGATTTAAAATCCATTACCAGGAGAAAAATAAATTGTATGACTGAGCACAAAAGAAAGTTTCATCTTTGCTTTCCTCAGCTGTAAATGAAACTCTCTCTGAATAAATTTGAAATAAAACATGTTAATTGAAAAATGAAAGCTTGTCTAAAAAGTCTTAACTGGATTTGTATTTTCAGTAATGAAGAAAAGGCAAAGCTTTGGTCCTGTACGGTTTTCCTTTAACATCGGTACTAATAAACATGGTAGTATTTTCTGGTATGATAAAAGGTGCAGTTAAGTATGCTGTAATGAGACAAGTCAGATAATTCAGTGACACTGGTTTTGCCATGATTTTGCCTACTTCAGTACATTTATTCATGAGAGTTAGTTTTTTTGAGACTAAAGGTTTTTCTGTAAACTAAGCTGCCTTTTTTTCAAAATTAAATAGAATATACTGAGATTATAGCTGGATATACTCCATATTTATTTAGAATATTTATTTAGAATATTTATTTTCAAAGGGTTAGTTCAAAACTATTTTAAGGAATATACTTTTTGTAGATGGAAGACTCTATGGCATTAAAATACTAGTACTGAAATATGGGTACTTTAATTCTTTTAATACTACATTGTCAAGAAGAGTCAACTCTTCAAACTTTAATCATTTCTGCCTTCCTTCTACCCCTTCTTATTCTCCAAAACACACATAGCAATGCCAGACAGGGCTGCAGCTCACACAAGTGGGACAGCAAATTCTTTCTTATTCAGGAACCAGAACATGAGATTTTAAAATGTGCTTTTGTACTATAACTTAAAAGCTGCTGAAGCAATCGCATAATATTAGCTCTTCAAGTGCAATGGTATTTAACTGTCTAGGCTCAGTTTTTCGTATTTATAATATGCCTATCTGAAGTTACTAAAACCGTGTCCTACTGTGTTCATCTTTTTATTGTACTTTGTTTTCAAGGTATTCAGTTTCATATGTAATTAAATCCAGTAAAGCTATCTATATTTCATTTTTTCTGAAGTTAATGTTTACAATCTTAAAATTCTGATTTTGCTGTTTTCAATGACTCTGATATTCAAGGGTTAAGGGAAACAATTTTGTTTAGCAGATCCCAAAACAGTAAAGAGGTATACAACCTAATAATAAATTAGTATTTAACAACTAAAATCGCATCAATTTTGTTTAATCTTTCATCCTTTAGCCTAAATTTTCTCCCTCTTGCCTATTTTTTTTCCCTACATAGCCAGTTGTGACCACAGCTACAGTATTAGATGTTACTGAAGTACTTAAGCTCCTTAAACGTGAAGAAAAAAAATCTCAGTTCTGTCTCTTAACTGGAGAGATTTCAAGCTTACCTGGACTTGTCCATCCTGGGCAAATTGAAGCACTTTTGTGGTATCTTAATGAAACAGATTTGCACATCTGTACAATGAAATGCCTCTTTTTTATTGTGGGTGGATTTGCAGGTAGGGAATGCAGGACTTCCTTATATATATGTACAGCACACAGTGGATTAATAGGAAAGTGAAGAAAATGCATCAAGCTAGTAAATGTTGGAAGAGAAAGCATCAGGGAGATGCAGGGGTAGAGGCAGGCGTAGGACAGCTTTTATATGGAGGACAGTAAGGAAAAAACAAAGTTGAGAGACTCCTTGGCCTGAGTAGGGAGTTTTGGGGCTCCCTTTAAGCTACTAACACTCCCAAATGGAGGAAAAAAAACAGCACACCAGCCAAGGTCCTTGAAAGTAATTTTTTAGGGGGATAAGAAACGTGGATGAACTCTAGGCCTAAATCAGGAAACAGGCATGTCAGAGTCCTGTAAAAGGCTTTATTTTGTAATATCAAATAAGTACAGCCCCTACCCCCAAAAAATTATTATTATGATCATAATAATGAATAAATAAATTCAAAATCCCCAAAGCAGGTTATAGTCCACAGGAGTGCCATATTAATGATAAGGAAAGCAATTATCTGTACTTTTCCCAAAAGGAAATGACACAGGAAAATACAAGCATGTACAAAGATGAGCCCAAGGTAGGCATGTGCCTGTCATCTGCATCTAAGTCCATCTGCATTTAATTAAGGACAAGCCTGCTTCTCCAGGCTTCAGAGGTTCATGTGGATAGGGACCCACATGAGGAGCCAGAAAGTCCTGCTTCCAGAAGTTGAAAATGCACAAATAAAACTAATGCTTTCAGGGGATTCTTAAAGGCAAGACCATGAGCCTACCTACTGATCTACCTTATGAAGTTTTGCTTCAAAAACGACTAGGGATATGAACACAATCTTCACTCTCCTGATCAGAGAATCCCACAGTGGATTCAGACTTTAGGTCCCTGGGCAAAATCCTAATTCCTGGGTCGGGGGGGGAAGAAGAAAATGTCATGGAACTGATTGTAAGGATTCAAGTCACTATGCTGTCAGGATTACCAAACAGGTTGAGATTTCCAGCAATAGAAATTCCCCTTTGTTTGGTTGTACTCTCTTTACATTTTTACTATTTTTCCACTGAATTTGCTCAAATACAGAAATCACAAGATGTATTTTAAAAGAAAAAAAGAAAAACACCTATCACTAGAAATTGCAGGTAAGTTCTCTCAACACTTAACTTTTGTAGTGAACACTAAAAAGGAGCAATCTTCCTTTTTTCTAAGGCTGGTTCTGAAGTGTTGTCACATTATGTGTGAAGGCAGTGGGGTGCAACCATGTGTTTTCAAGAAAGTACTTTCATGAGTCCACTTAATCTTGAGGCTGGTATCTTTCCAAGTGGCATCCTGCATAAATTTGCCTTATTTTTCCTCTCAAAAAGAAATTTCCTACAGATGAATCACAGCAATCTAAATGGAATCTGCCACCTGCCTAAGCTATGGGAAGTGTAGCTGTTTCCATACTAGTGTAACAGAGTCATCTCACAGATGGGAGGTGTATCTCCACGGATGGCACTGAACTGAAAGGGAATCTGAAGGGCTTGATTTTTTGGGGGGAGTTTGATGCATGTGCTTACAGTATTTGTCGTTTGGTGCCTGAACAGCTGATTTAGGTGTAATACTTGAAAATTCTCTGTCTCTTTTACTCAGAGATGCCTCAATTTCTTCCGATAGATAGAACTAGAGCTCTTAGCAGACAGAAAGGTACAAGGGATTGAAGCCACAATTACCAAAATGAGATGTCCTAAGACAAATTTCTCAAAAGACATTCCCTTCTAACATTAGGGGTGGGGGGGAAAGGCAATTTTGTTCATTATCTCAGAAAATATTGACAGAGCAGGCCTATAAATTTTTTTCAAGTTGTTATGGGGGATGCTAGCTTTTTTCTTCTCATACAGAAGGAATGTTCAGACTCCTAGTTCAGATTAATAAGTATAGTTCTATTAAGACTCCTCTGCCAGTTTAGTGTCCAGGAATATCCTTCAGATGCTTAACCTTCATTCATTAATTGATGAAGGAACCTGAGCCCACCTCTAGACACAAAGATTTATTACCTTGGGTAGAGAACTTCAAGTGTCATAACAGAAAGGCTGTAAGATGCTGGTAGAGTAAAACCGAACACCATTCCTCCCTCTGACAAATCAGCTCCAGGTTTCTTCACAAATCATCAAGAGGTTAGCTGTTGTTCTTCTGCCAAAGAGCTTCCAATAGCAACAGTGCTGACCTAGGAAGAAGGAAGGTGGATTTGGGAGAGTTTTACTCTCCAAGAAGAGTATTTTTCTTACCCTGCGTTCTACTATTTTGTTTTCTCCATGTAAAGGGGGAAGGACAGAAGAATAGGCTTCTCTTTGATATCTCTTTTCTTACCTGTTGCTTTTGTCAGCAGAATCTACACAGTTTATAGATACAGAGTGAAAGGCAAAAAAAGATACAGGCAAAACTTGCACACCCATTTGAAGGAGAACACAGAATAATAAGGAACCTGTACAGTTATTCCAAGAATAAATATTCCCTATTTCCGAACATAATAATTTGCCTCCATTCCATTTCTTGACATTTTTTTAAGCAATAATGTTGCTAATTTGATTTTCAAGGATTTTCTCTATAGGAAGTGTGGGAATTTTGGTTTTAAGAACTGTTGGATATCAGGAATTAAATCAATGGAGGAAGCTTACAGAAACATCAAGAATCATTTCTTCCTAAAGATCACCTAGTGTTCCTAAATTGTGTGGACGGAATTTGTTCCTGTAAGTGTAATGCATAATGCCACCAAATATCAATGCTCAGAAGTTGAGTATTAATTACTTAGAATTTGGGAGCATTCTAAAAGTTTATTACTGAATCAATTATCTTTTGCTTTTTTCATTTGTCAAAAAGAAATCATCAAAGCTGGAAACTGATCAATTAACATTTTGTGATATTTGTCTGAGGAAGGTAAAAGGATTTGTTTTGTTCTTTAAACAGTTTACTAGAGTGATTTTTAAGAATAATGTCATCTAAATAAGGGCAATGATCTAGAAAGGCACTGAAATGAGATGAAAACTGAATTTAATGTCAACTTTTGATACAGGTCTTTGTCTGCATCTCCTCTAAAAAGTTAAACAAACAGAACCAGGACTGAGCTCCAACTCTAACAGTGATCACCCTGGGCTGGCCATGTTCATACTGTTAAGGTTTTATCAGGTTACAGCATGGTAAGCTGTCAAACAGTGCCCACAAGTCTTTGGGAATGTTCTGGTTAGCCTTGAGGGAAAACTGTCCTGGGGCTATTCTGACACCAGAGCAGCACTGACTCTGGGATGCGTTCCCTTGCACTGCTGAATTTCTCAGTGCACGTGTAATCCCCTTGAGTTTGATCAGAGTATGGGACTGTTCTATCATTAAATGCCCCATTAGTGGAGAATAACTATTTTTCCTTTCTTCCTCTTCTTCTCTGCTGCATCTATTGGGATTATGGTATCAGTGGTAAAAATATCTCTGTTATGGGTAAAACATCTGTTACAGTCAGATCATAGCTTTAATTTGAAGTTATTACATACTACATTAATTAGAGTGGCAATAAAAAGATTTCCAAAGTTTAGAAAAGTCTGATAAAAGGAAATCTTCAGCTCCCCCCACAAATATATATATATTTCTGTAAGTATGAATCTGTAAATACACTAATATACAGTAGATACGTGCATATAGTTTTTTAAATACACTGTGGAAGAGTCCTTCACTACTGCATTCCTCTGCCAGCAGAATTAAGATAACAATCTAATACACAGCTATTTGAAAGAAATGTTCTAGCTAATTAAATAAGCTTATTCTTGCATTATGAATGACTTCTCCAAAAACCTGGACACATTTCCACATAGGCATATATGACGTTTCGCTCAAAACTGACAGTGTTTCCCAAAGAAAACAAGAGTAATTAGTCTTTTCTTTATAATCTTTTATATTATCTTTTAAGATCAGGTTACATACCATATAATATAAATTATAGGACAAAAAAACTACTTACGAAAGGTGAAGTTGCTGCCGAAATGAGGGACAGCACAAGTAAAATAGAACCCAAGCATGGGACAGGTGTTTTAATGCCTCTATACTTGAGAGTGAATTTCCTTCTAACACTGGTAGCTGTACATGGAACAACTGTAGTAAAGAAAACAGCAAAGGATAACAGTAACTGCACAGAGAGGGACCTCACACAACAATACAAAACAAAGAAAACCAACCTAGTAAATTGGAAACTTTAAACCAGGAATTCAGAAACTTCTAAATTTTTCTTCTACTAGTAATCATAGTTCCAAGTAAAACTGGGTGAAATGGCCATGAAATAAGCAAAGTAGCTGTCTAATCGTACTTCAAAATGGCAATCTACAAATATTCCAGACTTCTAGATTTACTAGCTCCATGAAAAATGTGCATTTAGTACTAGCTGCCAATATTTCTAGGGACAAATGTGTTAAATAAATACTACAGTGTCTGGCAGAATTTCCTCAAGTGATGGTAAATGATGTGACTTCGCAAACTGATACAGTACCTCCTCCCTTGGTCCAGGGAAAGGAGCAAAAAAATAAGTGATTGAGCCAAACATTTATTAAAGCCCTTCAGACCTGATTAAAGTAAAATTCCAGGAAACATTTAATATAAAATATGCACAGCAACACAACCTTAATTAGACACACACATCTCTGAAGATATCAATAAATCTTTCCTTTTTAATAAGTCTGATTTAGTGTACTGAAATACAGGAATGTTTCTGAAATGTCATTCAAGGAAACGTGAGAAATAAACAAGCTCAAACATTTAAAACAACACCAATTAGCAGACCATTCTTAAAAAAAAACCCCTGAAATTCAATTTTATTTAGCTTCAGTCAAATGCAGTAAAGACTTTGTTTTGAGAAGAACTGGGTTTGAGACTTGAGAAACAGTTTCTGAGTTGGTATCTTCATTCACAGAAGGCTACATAAGCAACAAAATGTATTGGATGCTTTAGGTTTTAGCAGTGAATCAGAAAATAAATTTAAGGACAGACATCCCCATCTGAGTTGGATTTTTGTCTGTTTGTTCTTACCTTTGCATGAAACAGAAACTGAGAGGTCAGAAATGGTATCTCTTGTCTTGTGCAGCTGTCTGGTAACAGCACCGTGTTCAGCTTAATCATGCATGTTCTTAGCAATTTCAAGCAAAGTCTTCTGTGTCCATTCATTTTCGTTCCCTTTTGGCCATTTACACCACAGAAAAGCTATTGCAATTTGCTTAAAACTGCCAAGAACAAAGCTCCAGTATCTCTTCTTGTAAAGGTTTCTGTTCGATTCAGACATGGAGTGTTTGAGTTGTGTTGAATAGTGGCTTGCTGGTTGTATTTCAGAGGTGACAACAGAAGAAAAAACTGTCACAAAGAAAGACCTGCAGGAAGAAATGAGAACCCAATGTGTCTCCAGGCACAGGAGAGGGCTGGGGAGAGGGTTTGTGTCTTGAGCCGGTAACAGGTTTGAAATAAAGTAGTGACCTGGTCCTTAAATCTCACATCATGCCATGACTGTTCTGTGAAGAAGCCCAGGCTGCAGAACAAGGTGGTCTCTTTACTCTAGAATTATTTTCTTGCCAGCAAGGAAGAGCAGAATGAGCATTCCTACACGAGTGCAACCTGTGAGAACACTCACCTGCATGTGTACTGATACGACTTGATTTTCTCACAATGGTTACCTGAGTATTGGTGGGCACAGTTTTTCCTCTGTGAATGGCCTCAGTTATTCTGCTGTCATGGGATGTGAAGCAAACAATTACTTCTTTTCAGGTTCTTTAATTCAGAGTAAGAATATATGAGCATAAATTCAGCAGTGGATTCATACTGCAGTCAGTTCGTGAAACCAGGTAACACTGCTTTTTAAACTAGAGAGAAGATTCAAGCCCACCTGATATTGATGGATAACTTGATTCAGTGATGCCATCATTTCATCCCTAATTTTCCACAACGATTAAAATTACAGCATACCTCCAAAAGAGGCTTTTCTCAAAAAAAAAAAAAAAGTGTTTTTAATTTCGTAAGATTGTATTCGGGAGGTTTTAAAATTGTGTCTCATAAACCGTGTCTGATATGTACAATAAAAATAGTAAATATTTCTTCTGCATTATTGTTTTTTTTTATATCAGATATTTAAACAGATATTTAGAAGATCCCAGAATAAGCAGCAGTAGAACTTAAAACACCAGAAAACTTCACAATATCATTAACTGCAAATAAACTGTCTTAAATTCTGCATTTTGTATTTCTTCATGACATGACAACCTTAAGAGACATAAAAGCATAAGACACTTTTTAAAAAGTTAATAACCATGCAGATATTAACTGTGACATTCAGATGTATTACCAAAGAAGATAACTGATTTTTTTTTGTATCACTCTATTACTAATTATACCACATCAAAGAAAAAACTGTGTTTCAGCAATGGTTTTGCTGCATTAAAAGCAGTGCCCACCCAGGCTGTCACAGTATACTCAGTGAAAGGAGGTGGATACTGCATGATATCCTCTTAGGTAATCCCTTTTAAATAATTTGCATATGGTGCTGGACTATGTGCATATTTCCCTTCAATCCACTGGAATGCTGAAGTGGCCAATGCATTATGAGGCCTTTGATGAAGGGGGGCAGGGAAAGAAAAAGGCTTTAACTCAGGTAAAGGCTCTAACTCAAGTACTTCTCACTCCTGGTCTCTAGCCTTCATAAATCTTGCGGGGGAAGGCACTACTGATGGAAACCTTGTTTTTTCAAAAGTAAATGAAAAAAGGAGGATGCAGAGAAGACATTCCCGATGATAAGAACATTCAGAGGTTTCTTCTACATCCCCCCTTTGCCACTACCCCAACATGGTTAGGTCTTTCAGAATTTAAAAAGCACTGGGATGACTTTACCCCTTCTCAGAGAAAGCCTCAGTCTCAGCAGATGGGAAGTAGGCCTTTTCTATTCACTGCCAGAAAAACCCAAGTATTCATGGGAATCTGTGATGCACTTAAGGAAAAGGAGAGTGAACTGCGAACACAAGAAATAAGCAAACTAATGCTGTGGGTACCAGGTGACCTGCAGAAGAAAACCTTCTCTGAAACAAGAAGGCAAATGTTCAGCAGTGCCTATAGGGGTCAGGAGCTATAGAGAGAAGGAAAGGTTATAGCATACAGCTTTAGTGCCTCTCAACCTCAGCTGCAGAAAAAATGTAACATGAAAGTAGAAAAATGCAAAGAATTGGAACAAAGAACAAAATGAACCCAAGAGGAATTCAGAGGGTGGTGTCGAAAAACACTTGTCGTGGACAGGACAGAGCAGTCACAGTAAGGAGGTGATAAACAGAGTGCCAGAGGCATGACGGCATGTGCTGTGGAAAATTAAGTTTGTAACTACGGACATGTTAAGAATGCATTCATTCACTGAATACAGTGCAAAGAACACAATGTCTGGAGGGCCAGGGCACTGTTCCTCCCTGAAAAGTTAACCCACTTTTTCTTTAAAAGTTACTTTTTTCGGTGTTAGACCATACTCTGATACACATCACTGAAACTTTCTCCCTCTTTTGCCTCTGTTGTACTGAGTAGAAAAGTTCTATAGCTTTCCATCTGAATTTTTTTACCTGTGCTTCCATTACTAGCATGTCTATAAATAAACTCTTTGAGGTTGGGTACTGCATATAGATTGTCACTAAAAGCAATGGTAACCCTCTATCCTCTGCTACTGCTTTTCTTATTATATTGCATAGATAATCTACTATATCTAGTGTTCTCTGTTCTCCCACCTACAAGGGACGAATTTCCTCCCTTTTCCAATGCTGCTCTTCCTTCTTCTGTCCCCATAATATACATCTCATGTTAAAGTTCCTTTTTTCCACTCACCTTAATCTTCCATGCTTACATCCCAAACAGATATACCTCATCCTTAGCCTTCCTTAGATCTAATTTACTACTTCTTCACAGTTCAATTTCTCACCCTCCTCCTACCTCTGAGTTGCAGATGATGCCTTTAAAGTCTCTCAGGTGGGTACATCCTTCTTATTCCTTTCACCTGCTACTCCAACTTCAAATATGTAATTCAAACAATTAAATCTACTCAGTTTGTTGTTCTACATCTCTCTTCATCTGTCTCACAACTCCTGACTTTCTAAGATTTTGGCATCATTTCTTTCCTGCCTAATTATCCAGACTTCTCTTGTAGTGCCCTGCTCTCCCTGATCTGTGCTAGTTTCATCGGCTTTCATGGGCCACATGTCCCCTTGTCCTGCAGTAATATCCCCACTTTTCTCATGGCTGATACTCTTGAAATGTGTATTTTGATGCAACCAATGTTACAGTATTTCCACTTTCCATTTTGCTGTGTTGTGCAGACACACAAAGGTTTCAATTAGCCTGTAAGCTTGTCAGGACAAGGATCTTTCTTGCCTAAACTATAAGGGACCTTTTAAGCACATAAATGCTGAGATTTTGGCACCGTCTTATTTCCAGAGGCTTTATTTTGTGGAAAGTAGAGCTCAGTGTTTCCTCTCCTCCCCCATCTTCTCTTTGCTGTCTCTCCGATCCATTTGGATCTCCAGGCATAAACATGATTGCACCAGAGTTGTTTTGCAGCTCTGTAAAATTGCATCAGACCCAAAGAAATCTAGAGGTTTCTGGGGTGGCTGTTTCTGCCTGTTACAGTAATACAACTTGCTGGCTGCCATGTCCTAGCACACAGAAAATTTAAGTCCACATCTTATTCCAGCTACCTCTCCTACAAAGTACAGGTAACAGAGAAGTAAGGAGTACAAATTAAGAGAAATATACCCATCATGTTATCCTTCCACATAGCCTTTTTCATCTTTTCTAAAATGAAAATTACATTTTACTGTCGTTACTTACAAAAGTACCATGTCTTTGTATCACAGACCAGAAGAACAATTAATCTGAGTTATGTCAGTCATGTTATGAAACTGCACCTTCACCCTCTGCCTTTCATTCCACTATGCAATAAAGTCTGTATCCTGCTCTACTCAATACTAAGAGAAGGGTTTCAGTGCAGCATCTACATAAGCAAGAGTTAGAGGTATAGTTTGTATAGACAGCACTGTAAAATGGAGGCGTTATTTAAATAACTTAGAAAATTTCATTCAAGGCATACATTACACTTAAACGATCAATTTATTCTGCCAGTATTTCTGCAAAGAGTTGAATTGCTGATTATTGCAGCCTCCTCTGTGCATCAAATGGAATCCTGATCCCATATTCAGTTTCTCTGGTTTTCCAATAAAGTTGCTCAAATATACCCCCCAACTACATACACATTACTCCATAAGAACAGATGGAGTTTATGCACAGCTGTTTTTTTTTCTATAACAAATCAAAATGATCAGCTAGACAAGACAGAAATTTGCTAAAATTCTGAATTCGTTCTGCAAGTTTAAAGATTTGATAAGTTCTCATTCACTGATTATGCAACATCCATGCTCACAAGCATCTGTTGATTGCATATGGGAGTTTGTCTAAACTCCTTTTCTTATGCTACTGCAGAAAATAAGACACAAGTGTGTAACTTGATTAAAAAGAGAAGTGCTGCAGCAGCTTTGTTTGTAGAATGTGTTCCCTGCCCCTCTGACCTGGGGCAGAAGCAACCACTAAGAGAGGATGTACTGTATCATGCACAACAAGAACTCAGGGACAGACATGATAAAGCCAAATTTTCCCAGCTGGGCAGAAACAAGAGGAGTTGTGGCTAAGATTCAGTTCTGGCAACTTACAGGAAGATTATGAACAGTTCATAATAAGCAGAAGTCTTTCTGGCTTCTTTTTCATATGTTTATGCAGATAATCTATCCATTTGGAAAAACTGCAGACCAGGAATATTTAAGGCTCCTGAAACTCGTGGATTTATTCCTAGTCATCAGAAGATGTGCTTTTAAATCACAGGGCTTCATTAGCAGAATTCTAGCCTTCAGATTTCTGCCTCCAACCTCAGCTGCCTTTTCAGTTCATTCAGCTCTGTGAACTCTGGAAAAGTTGAATAAATCCTGGTTTGTATTCTTTCCTTTTCCTTACTATCAAAAATTCAAACCCAACCATTAAATATGCAACATTTACATAATGGTCTGCTTTGTTAAAGAGCACTGTTTAGTCCTTTTGAAAATGCCAGAAACCCAGGAAAGCAACTTAAAAAAATTTAGGAAAATTACTCTGACTCATTCAGTTTGTTTCCTTTTTTCTACCATGATGAAACACTGAGCTGTAAGAATGGAGGCTTCCAGGAAGCACTAGGGAATTCTTGTCATTGCTGACTCCGTTAAATATATCACTATCTCGTGCTATTCTTTTTTCCTCAGGCTTAGAATTACTAGTTTTTTAGGTTGCTTTCCCTAAAAGTGAAAGAGAGGAGCATGCTCAAAAAATAATAGCAAAGTCAAGAAAATATTTATCACTGAAAAAAAAAAATGCCATTCCTCCAGACAGCAGAAAGACAGCCAGCCATGAACTTAAATCAGTAAAGGAGATGAGTTAACTTGTCATCACTTTCTGGATTTTCTATCCTGAGTGGGGATCAAGTTCCTGCAGTTCAAAACTTGGCACACTTTTCCCTTTCTCATCCATGCTGCCTTCTGCAGGTATCTTCTCCTTTCTACTATTATTGTCTAACTCTAGTTCTGGCTTTGAACTTTCTTATGTATCTTCTTACGTAGTTTTAAAAAGCTTTTCCTCTATAAATCTCAAGCCATCTAGTCAATTAACACAATAAAATTAAAATCATATAGACTGGTTTTCAACCACAATAAAATTAAACTCACATAGACTGGTTTTCAACTAGCACTTAAATCAAAATTCACTATTTCTGTTTCAGACCTGAAATTCAAAAACCTTTTTTCCAAAAATATCATTTGGTCCCATAAAAGGGATTTATTTCCTCTCTTAAAAGGAGCCATTCTTTTGCAAACACTACCAGCAGTGTGCTCTTGGACCTAGCTTTTGTATGTTGCTGTCCTGTGCTGTGTATTGTATTTCTCTGATTTACATCATGTATTACTCAAAACCAACACCTTGCATATTATAAGAATTTTATCAAGAATGCTCCACAAGTAACAGTGCTGTAGGATATCAGTTTCGTCATTGCTTTGCTAAAATTCGGTACAGCATTTTGCTTATTCATTGTACAGTAGTGTCTTGTTTAGGAGTAGCCTGATCCAAAAGGCACATTCAAAGTTTGTATCTAGATTTTAGAACAAAAGCAATGTTCGAGACAAACTCCAAAGTCTGGGTGTACATTTGTATTTTCACACCCCCCACCACACTGTAGCTCCTACAATGCAGTACAATAGGATTACTGTCTTCATTTCTAGCCAATTTATTTTTTAATTTTGTCTGGCTTTGTTTTTTACTTTCACAATCCAGTGACTCTGTTGACACGGCAAGACAGGAGTAAGTCACAAACACAATGTTGTGTTTGGATTCTGCAATATGTTACAGAATTCAGACAGAAATAGAAAATGGCAAAGCATGTGCAAAAGTCATCTCACAACTTTGCCAAGTCATTCTGGGTTTCTCTTAGGCTGGGTAGTATTTATTCAAACTATAGTAGAATACGCATCAATATTTTTTGTTTTAAATTAACAAGCATGGTCTGCTTAAAATAATGTTCCTTTTTCAATATAAACAAACCACAGCCTCCAAACGTTCTATATTTAATCCATTGTAGCAAGTAAGGGGGATGGAGAGATATTGCAGAAAATTTGCCCTGCTTCTGTTTCTTGACTTCCAAGAACTGTTGGTCTTTTACAAATGAAAGGGAAAAAAAAGTCTTTGTATGTAGAAACTGCTGGGTGCTAATTTGACATGGCAATGAGATGAAAGTTGGATTCATGCTAGTTTCAACATCAGAGGATTGGAATGCAGCCTACTTAGCATAGAAGTCAAACAATTCGCTGGCAATAGATTGCTTTCCACTTCTAGATCTGCTAAATAAATAGAAAACTAATTAACAGTGTAGTATGGCAGATGTAGCAGGTTTGAATTTCATTAGAGCACTGGCTGAGAACCGAAAGAATCACGAAGTTGTTCTATGTCCTAGTATGTCATGAATCTTCCTTATTGTCTTTTCCATGGGACAGACAAGATACTATTTATGTGCCCTCTGCATAAGAATCTCCTGATACATTTCCACTTAAAATAAGAGAGTATAAGCCCTTGAAATTATGTAAGTATTCTTTTCATTTTCCATAAAATAGATTTGGTTCCATAACAGAAGTGTTACATTTTTTGCCTTGTGCATTTCTGTTCAGCTACTTAAAGTTTATTAAATATGTTTTTCACAGGGCATTTTTGTGTTTCATTATCTATACTTCTTTTTCCCTGATGAAAAGTGATAATAGGTTGTATTTCCTGTAGTGTTATGAACAGGGATCACACAAGGCAATATCTATACTCACATTCTGAAAGGGGAAAAAAAAATTAAGGCATTTATTTTTAGACTTTTCCCCCTAAACACACAGTAAACTGGACTTCCTATATCCAGAATTGCATAACCAGATATGGCAGTATTAATTAACAATAAAAGTAGTGTTTTGCCCCATAAGAATCAATAAGATAATTATGTTACTTAGGAACTGGTAGTCATATGATTTTGCTTTCAGTGCATAATGAATAACATTAAGTTTTGTGCAACAAAAAGGTTTTACAAACCAAAACAAGCCCTAGGACCTGTCTGAAATTCTTCCAGGAAAGCCTGATTGAAGCCCTGTAGCAGCTACCTGATTTTACTAACTCTTATGGGTATGTATATATGCTTGCAAACACATACTCATTTAATCAAGTACATGAATTCTTAAACAGTATACTCCCAGGACGTAGTTTTGGCTGGTATGCAGGAAATACCAGGACCATCTCTGTATTTTAATATTTGGACCTTGGAATATTTTTGCCACACTCCACATAGCTTCATTCCTAGGCAAAAAAAAAGAATTAAATGTCTTTCAAGTGGCCATTATAAAGTTAAGTGCTGTACATAAATATGCATGAGAAGTCATTATTGCCAAGAGATGATTCTCAAAAGGTTCAAGTGTCTCTTACTGAGATTTTCCTCCTTGCTCTATGGCAGTAGAGTGAGTACTTCAAAGATGTAGTTGCACCTCCAGATTCTGATTTCAGTGTTTTGGCTTCTACCCCTTCTGTTTTCTTGTGGGGTCTCCCAGTGATCAAACATACACTCGCAGGTATTCCCAACAGTGGGCTGCTAAGACTTTACACTGGAAACTTTCAGGGATGTAAGTACATCTTAGGGATTATCTGTACCAGGGGCCTAGTTGGGATCCCTATTAGTCCCTGGGAACAGCAATCACTGCTATCAGGCATCAAATGTGCTCCACAGCCTTTGCTTTCAGTCTCAGCAGAAGCCAACTTCAGAGTTAAGTAAATGTCTTGGATCCTCCTTTCCACACCATACAGCTCCCAGCCTATGGACCTCTCGGCCCCTGGTCAGAGACATCTGAGCAGTATCCATCCTGCTCTCAGCTGCTGCAGGAGCAGGCAAGGTAGGAGGGCAGCAAAGCGACTGCAGGGCTGGCTTGTTCACCACCAGCCTTCCAAGAACAATGGGAAAGTGCAGCACAGTTGGGCAAGGCATGGAAATTGAAAGAGCAATTGTGAGTGTGATAACAGGGATGAGGAATGCAAACATACACTTCACTTAACTTTGGGTTTCAGTCTATTCTTTACCAAGGCAAGGTCCAGAAAAGATGACACAGTCAGTGTATTTAGACACATCTATAGCCTGCTGGGTTTTTTTCCAACATTGCTAAACAATTACATCTCCCAGCAATTACTGTGGGAGCTGCATAAAGCCAGCATCTCTCTCCAAATCCTGAGGTAGACAGCTATCAAACACTATTTTCAGCAGTTCCCTTGTGCGCAGCATACCTACAGTGGCAGCAGCTGCACTTGTCAGATGCCATATTTACTGTGTATTTCCCCTGCCCTTTGTGTTTTTTCCACAGTTCTTCCAGTGGGGATTTTGGCTCTCTCACATGTATATTAGCTTGGTATGATGTCAATCTTCCAACTGCACAAACCTTTCCAAAATGCTTGTCAAACCTGCAACTGTTGCCCCATTTTGTCATTTTTTGGTTTGGCTTGGGTTTTTTTTTTGGTTGGTTGGTTTGGGGTTTTTCTTTCTAAAAATGTGTGGGTAGAAGTACAAAATATGCATTCCCAGCCTTTACTCATATGCATCAGGAAAGTTTGCTCTCTTCTTAACACAGGGTAGCCTGTTGAAGGTGACTACACAGTCCCTGGCTGTTGTTGTTCCTTTTCCATCAAGTCAATTAGTCACATCCTTTGTTACAGATGGTTGCCTTGTCAATAACCCAAAAAGCAAATAGGTCCTTCACTCCTGATAATAAGGCTAATTTACTCCTCCCTCCTCCAAATCTCAATTTATGCCACACGACATGATTAAAATGAAACCTGTAATTATTTTTGTTTCAGTTTTTTTGTTTATGATTTTAGTTTCTTTTAGTAACATGGTATCCCCTCAGCACATCTAATTCCAGAGCCATGGTTCAAGTTGGGAGTATATCGGCTCTTGCTCTTTGGTTAATGCATCCATTTCTTGAGTTATTGTCTTTGAATTGATCTTTATCGATTCAGTTAAAAGATGTTATCCTCGTCTCCATTTCTGTGAGGGAGATGTGCTTGCATTACGGGACCTTTAATGGCAGGGTTATCTCTCCTGTCATAGCCTTCATCTGCAATGTATTTTACTGATTATTTTTCATGAGTAATCCTCAGCAGAGGCTGCTAAGGAGATGGAAAATTATTCGTGTCTGACGCTCTTGGGTATTTTGCACTTAGCTAATGAACACACCCATGCAACATGGGTCACTGCTGGCTTTTACCTATTCTTCTGTGCTAAGGAAGGATGTTGTCAAACCAGTAAATCCATCCAGGGCATGCAAGGAATGATACCCAAAAGTATGCATGTTAATCGAACAAAATTAAAGATGCAGTAAAGATTTGATAACATTGTCTAAGAACAGCAAGGGAAAGAGCAGAGGAACAGCTGGCAGAAAACTTCCCTGCTCTTTTACAGCCAGATGTTAAGCAAGGCAAGTGCTTAGACAAGAAGCTTTTTGGAAACAAGGGAAATGACATAGTGTCAGGAGGTTCACTTCCTCCGCACAAAAACTGTCTGGTTTCCAAAAAAACCCAACCCTTTGCTAATGAAAATGTTGCAACTGCAGCAAAAGTAGCAATAGATGCTTTTTTGCTAGCTCAGCAAGAAAAAAAATAAAGGAAAGAAAACCGAAAAAAATAGGACTGTTTTTTCCTCTAAGCTAGAATCACCGATGTTTGTGCTCTAGGACTGCAGTGTTTGCTTGTCAGACTGTGAGCTACCTGTTAGATGGGAGGACAACCCCCAGCAACCTCCCCAGGGAGGACAGCCCTGTGGTGGCAGCTTTGTTTCCGAAATGATCTTTGGACAGCCTGGGAGCTCATGTCTGAACACTTAGTGCATTTTAGGGAAATGAAATTCTGACTCCCAAAAATAAAAAAGGAGAAATGAATCTGACCAGCTTTACATTGATTTAGCTTTCTGCTGGTCTGTGGCATGTTTCAAACACCAGCTCAGCTGCCTTTTAAAAAGAAAATTAGAGCTGGGGCAAACGATAGCTCGGCAGCTGGGTTTGCCTGATAAATACCCATTAGATGCATCAGCCTCCAAGAGCTTCAAAGTCAAACATAATCTCTGGAATTTTAAGCTTCATCTTTCCCTACCATCTTCCAGCTTCTCCCTAACGAACTATTAATTTTAAAACAATATGTCCATAATCCTATCACCGTTCTGTATGGTCACCAAATCACGAGATGAAACAGATCCTCAAGGGAAAATTCATGTCCCTGCATTGTCAGTAATGAATGGAATTATTTCATGCTTCACAATGCCCTTGAGGGAGAGTCATACCAATTAACATAACTGGGTTTTCTTATTACATGATTGAAATTAATGAGAGGAGAGGAAAAAAAAGAAGGGGGAAAAAAGGAAGATGGTACGGTGTGGCGTTTTGTAAAGCATTTTGATCAATAAGATGAGGATGCATGACTATATCAGCAAAGCCCAGCCCTTCAGAGGTAAAAATTGCCTTAGTACTAAGAAATTTGGGCTGGTTTTGTCCATGTAAGTTTGTCAGGACTGAACTCTATTTCAAAATAAGGTTTGTGTAATATTTAAGGCCTCATGTTTACACCAGACATGTTACTGCCTGAGTTGACTAGGGGTAAAGATCTCCCACAAGAGAAGTCCACATCTGCTGATGGAAGTGTAAGGTCATCACTGTAAATACCTAGACTACATGGAAGAATTTAATGCTCAAGGAGGCTTTGCAGCCATAGCAAAGCAGCTCTGACATCCCTTAATTTCTTTTTATCTACACACACAAATACAAAAATAATTCCTTCAAAGATAGCTAAATGCCAACAGCAGTTAGGTTAGAAGTTAGGATCCCTTACTGACTTTGTCACAGTTGCAAGTTAGTAAAGATTTTGGCATCTTTTTGGGGGCTAGATTCATGAAAACGTGCATTAGGATGCAGCTGGCATCTCATGGTCTCCCTTACACCTTGATCTACATGTCATTTACAGTAATAGCTTAACAATAGCTGTTTGAAATACATAGGGACATTGATACAGTAAAATTCATGCACTAAGGGAAGAATTTCTTGCAGGGAAAGGCAAGCTACTTACAGCAGCTCACTGTAAGCATCTAAATTCAGTGTCTAACTGGCATTGTCAGGCTGCCTCCATCAACCCCACAGCATTCTGCCATCAGCTCAGGGCCCCGGGGTATCAGCCTTTCCTCTCCTCTCACGCTGTGGCTGCAGAGAATGTCGCTACCTCCTTTTTGTATCAAGGTCATGGGGTCCTGAAGATGATTCTTCAGAAACTCCTCTGTTAACTGCGCTACTTTACCTTCCCTCTGAAACTTACCCACTGTCATTTTCCCACCAGCCAAATAATTTTTTGCCTCACGGTTCCCCTTTCTAATTCTCAGGTCATCTGGTTTCACCAGGCATCTACATTTCCTAAGCAGGAGAACTAAGCGTTTCCTTTATCTGGGACATAATTCAATTTAATCAAAGAAAGATATCAGTCAATCTGGCATAACCTACTGCAGTAAGATGAAATCTTGCATTTTCTTCCAATTTCTCTTACCTCCATGTATCTGAATATTCTTCCTTTCAAAAATTCTGCTAGAGCTCTACATGCCCTTAAGGCTGCCCATTTTCACTTACTTATCGTCCTTCAGCCTCCCTCCTTCTGCAGCTGAACCCTGGAACCCAAAACTTCAATATTAATATGTTCAATCTTTCCCATTTTCCATGCCATGCTGAAATACAAACAGCAGCAGGAGGACACCTGAGCCATGTGGGAGGGTGTTGCTGGGCCCCTAGCTCTTGTTCTCTCTGTGGGCTAATGGCAACACATAAAAATTAGAAAAGCTTTCCTTGGGAGGAATCTGAAAAACCTAATTCAAGAAGGTGTCACACAGGAGAGCTATAGGCTGAAACACTCCAGGAAGAGAGAGCAACTCAGTGTCCCCACATCCCAGCCACATGTGCTGATTACTGTCATAAGAGAAGGTTGCAAGAAGTCAGCTGAAAGGAGTGCCTGCAACCCAGCTCCAGCTGTGCTCTAGTTCCACAACAAACTCCACATGGAAAGAGGCGTTGAACCACCTTATGCCACTAGGTATGTGCAGCACTTCTTGTAGGATAATTGCCAACTTAGTATGAAACAAGTTTTGGATCCCATTGCTGGGTAGCTCTGTCTCCTCAAGCACAGTAAATGCAAGTGTTAAGGTTATGAACTCCATCAAAGTACATAAAAATTAGATGTTGCAACATTCACGCCCAGTTCTTTCATTCCCTGAACCTTAAAAAGGAACACAAACAGAAACTTGGCTGCTACCCTCAGATATTTTTCCTACGCTGACTTGCCCCAGCTATCTCCTTAAGGCACCTTTACCTTGAATTTCTTTTTCCCAGCTTCAAATTTTTTTCAGGTTAAATTCCATATACCAGTGCAAATATCTCCTGCTTCCAAAAGCCTTCCTTCTCCTTACTCTCTGATGCCTTTTTCTTTGATGTCTTTTCTTCTTGTGCTCTTTTTTCCAAGTGACAGCTGCACAGTGCTAACCAAGTTCAATATATAAGCATGTCACTCCATTATCCACCCCTACCCTAAATAATCACTGCATATATTTTATCATCTGGATTCAATAATCAAGCCCAGCATCTAGGAACTCAGTGATGCACACTCTCGTCTTAGACAGTGATGTCTCATGGAGCACTGAATCCCTGTACTCTTGAAATTTGAGGATGCTAAAATTAACCTTTTATTTCTCTTAACCTCTATTTTTCTTCTTTTAGTTAATGAAGTAAAAGAATTGGTGTTCAGTTATATCTGCCTTTCTGGTAATGATAATCAGTTGTCTCAAGTGCTCCCTGAAGCTGATAGACACTTCTTTCTCCTTTATTCCCCTTTAAAGTCTGGGATTCAGCAATGTCTCCTCTTAACTTCTCTGGTACCACTCCCATAGCCAGCTTAAGTTTCCTGGATGATTTCATTCCTTTGACATCTGTTTTTTTAAATAAACCTAGGGTGTAAACAACACACTTTTTTAATAGTTCTTTATCTAGGTGGGTTTAGTCAATTATTTGATTTCCTGGTAGCCTTTAGAGTTAAATTTTTTTTTTAATTTTCTGTCCTTGAAAATTCATAGAAACTGTGACAGACTTAACATCTCTCCCTACTGAATACTGAGGTACAAGTAGTAATTCACTTTCCTGGCAATATCCCCCTTTTTGTCAAGGTAGCCTCCCTGTTGCTCAGGAAGATGATGGCTGTCTCCCCAGCTGACCTTTGCCTTCCCACATACCAAATTAATAAAAACTTTTGTCATGTTCACGTCTTTTTTCTTCTTTTTCTGTCTCAGCTTTTTTTTTATAATTTTCTTGCATTCTTCTTTTGCAATTGGCTCTTCTACCCACTCCTGCAAAGCTGACCCTGCTGATTTATAGGTCTCATTTTAGTCTCCCTTTATTGCTCTTTTCTTTTCCCCAGTCAACCACAGTGGTCATCTCTACTTCAAGAAGAATTATTTCTCAATGGTGTACAGACTTCTTGATTTCAATATACCTTTGATATTTCCTCACTGTATCCTACCTCTTCACCACCTTTTGCCATTTGTTGAAGAAGACATATTCCCCTCTCAGTGTTTTCTGAGAGTTCAAAGCTTTTGCACTTCTAATTTTGGGGAGTCACATGTTCCTGATTTCAGAACTCACTAAGTTTGGCCTATGTTTTCGTATCCTTCTCTCTTAGCTCTTTTGCATGATGCATGGCTTATCTGGGCAGATGCCAAGAGCCTCAATGCCAGCCCACAGCTTTAACTATATATTCATAGTCTTTGCTTATACTTCCCATACAGCATATAAATGCTTCCCAGATACGAATGCACTTGTTTTCACACCACCCTATGAGTAAAGATAGTGTTATTATTTACATTTTATGAAGAGAGAAACCAGGGTAGAGAAGTGTTGATCCGCATTTGTGAATGAACTTAAGTGCCTAATTGAGTTGAAAATAAAAATATTTTCTTAATTCTTTAATCTATTACTTTTTTTCTCTCTCAGAATCCCAGCTGCTTTTCTGAGAAGCTTCCCATTTTTTAATGCCTTCAAGCCCCCTTGTCCCACACACAAGTCCTGCCTCCACCAGCACCATTTTGTAATTCCTCCTGCCCACATAATTCCCTCTTGTTTTCCCATTCCCTTTCACACAGACCCTTAATATACATGTACTGGGCCAGCCTGCAGCCAGCATCGCTTCCAGCAAGGCAGCCTCAGGACTCTAATAGCAAGGGTTTATTCAACTTGGTTTTTTCCCACACCACCTAAAGCATGGAGAACACAGACATGACCCATTGCTTTGTAGTGGTTTAAAATATTTAATTCCTCAGTGGTGGCAATTTGCTTCCTACACAGATGCAAAAAATGAGGAGATGAACCTCTTGAACAAACCCCAGCACATGTAAGAGGAAGCTGCTGCTGTAAGCCCCAAGCCCTCAGCTCCATTGCCAGCTGCTCCTGGAAGACTGTAAGAATTGAACACCCTCATACTTCCCCTGCTGGAAACCCACAGAGCCATTTCTGCCCAGACAGATACAAAATGATGGTGGACTACAAAACCAATATACCCTCCCCTTTCCACCATTTCCCCAGCCTTTCCTCTCTTGCTTGTTCCCTGAAGATACATGTTCTCTGCCAAAATGGCCCAAAGGAGAAGCCCAGCCTGGCTATGCCTGCAGGTGCAAGGGGTCAGTCAGGGCTGCAGGCTGTGCTGGCTGACCAAAACGCTGAAGTCAGGGTACAGCCTGTTCCTGGTGACTCTGTCATCCCCAGCTCCACAAAGGCTTATGTGACAACACATGGGGTGACATGCAATACAAGTGCTCTGGGCTGAATTTCTCTGGATCTGTTCTGTTACAGCTGTTCCACACCATAAGATTTTGTCACACGTTTGAACGCGAACCTGGGAACCAGGGATCAGATCGTGCTCCTCTTTCAGTTAGTGGAGGTCAGTCAGCACAGTCAGTGGAGTCAAGAAAAGATTTGCTCAACATGGAGATGTCCCTCTGACTGGCTGATGTGCTGACCCTGTTGACCAGCAATTTGCAGCATATAGGACCAGCTCCCCAGGCCAGGGCAGGGGACATCCACCCAGATCTCCTAGCATAGCAATCCACCTCTTGGGTCATAGGATTTTTCCTGCTGTCTCCCAGGTTTTTGGCACAGGTGATATCTGAGTCTCATCTACAGATGGGCAGAAATGGGGTGGTGCTCAAGGGGAGGAATTCAGCAGGTGCTCACACACAGGACGTGACAGACAGCAATGCTCTGCCAACAGACAGAACAAGACAGATAAAGGGAAATTAATGAGGAGCCACAGCCCTGCCTTCACCTACATTGCCAGTTGATTGCAAATGCCCCTGTTTTATCAGGCACTCAGTAATCGTGCAGCAGTCTCAGCACTGGGCAGTTTATGGCACTTTCCAGTTTGCTGTTACAGTAAGATGCGAATATTTTGAACAATCAGGTACTCACTACCATAAAATAAAGCTAAGCACTTTAGATCCTGCTTAACAAGCCTACTAACACACTGTTGAAATCAATGACACATTTGAACAGTGAGAACTGCCCTGAAGCTTTTTAAAGCCTGCTGTCCTTATTTTTCATTTCATGAGCAGAATTATTCCTTCCAGGAGGGCACCTTCTGTTTGAAAGGCTGCGGGACCAAAAGCACAAAAACAAGGACATAGATTGGTTGGTAACAAGTGCCAGCAAATAGCATCCAAGAAGTTACTTGGTCTTACCCTATCTCAGTTTCTTCAGCTTGCTGAGAGTCAGATATAAACACAGAAATGGCCTTTTCTAGAGCTCAGGTGCTTTGCGACTTGTAGATGGATGGAAATGTGGTTAAATTAAAGGTTACAGAGAATTATTCTTAAATGGGCTCCAGTGATGTTTGTTTATGCAATGCAGACTCGAAAAAACAATTTCAGATAAAACATATATCAAAAACATTTAAGCAAGAGCATTTGTCACAACCTAAAATATGGAATTCTGTGAGAGGTCAGAAAGAGAAAATTGGAACTGTATAATCACAGGCAGGGAAGGACAATGGGGAAATAATGACAAATCAAATATAGCAACTTTTTCTTTCTCAAACGACACTTCTCATCAGCTAGCTTATGTCAAAGGAAAAAGGAAAAAATCTCCTGTGATTTTTGTCTATTAGATTTTGCTCCAAGTACTTGCCACAGTCTGGAGCTGCGACTGCAAGACAGCCCAGCTCTGCCACTCTCAGCTAATAGGTTTGATTGTTCTCTCTGAAATTATACTCACAGATACTGACCTGTGAGTCAATCTGCCACTCAGCTTTGCACTGCAAAGACAGGCCCCCAGATAAGGCGGCGGGTGAGCGACACATGCAGACCGACAGCCTGCAGCAGAGCTCGGCCACCCCACGGGCGATGCTCCTGCCTCTCCACTCACCTCACAGTGCTGATGATGAGATAAGTCACTGTGATCCACAAAGTGCTGGTGTTTAGTATACAGTATTTATATTTTATGAATGTTAACAAGCAAGAAGCCCTGCACAACTGAGCAGTTACAAGCTCAAAAGGCTTTGTGAGATATTTTCTCTAAGGGCTCATTAATGTGGTCTTTTAATGGAGTACTTGCATATCTGAATCTTTAACTGTAGCTATAAATAGAATTTATAAGCACTTGACAGTGTGTGGCAAAGCTGTGTTAGCAGTGCTTGCCCTGCTTTTTTTGCAAGTTCCATTTGCAAAAGATATTTAAGAGGTGAAATTTAAACATTTCCCAAAATGTAGACTTGTATACATGCTAATAATGCTGCATAGCCCATTTCCACTTGGTTTAATGCATTTGGCATGTTCCCTCAATTAACAGAGCATCACAACACCTCAACAAAACAGATAGTATTCACATGCTATTGAAGGGAAAATTGGAGCATAAAGAAGTCAAGCTACAACCCAAATGTTCCACAGCAAGTTAACAGGAGAGCAGGGGCAGGAACCAATGAGCTTTAATTACCCACCCTAATCATTAAATCCAGAGACACAAGTTCTGCCATTATTTTCACTGATGCTGAAGTAGAGTCACTCCACTGGCACTGACTGATGTAGTGAACAGCAGGATTTACCCTACCATACTGGGTTCCCTTGCTCTGCAAAACACTCACACTGCACTGACCATATGGCTTTTCCCCCTATCTTGATGATCGGTTTAGAGTGATGGCACTTTCAGCTCACCAGCCCACATGATGCAACCTTACATGTAGTTTTGTCAGCCTTAGTGAAGAACCAAGAGAATTACCCAGTTTAATTTACTGTACAGGAGTGTTGGTTTATGATGATACAATAAAAGCTGCTGGAGAATCACAGCTTTTAATAAATCACCATATAGTATTATCCATAAAATTGCCATTTCCATGCACTGCAGTGCTTGTATCAGCTCTCCTGTTTTGCCTGACCACCTGGGACTGTGCACATGTAACACGCCAGCACCATGTACAGGCTGTTGCCCCATGCAAAGAGACAATCACAGGTCAAGCTTGACAAGTTTGAAGGGCTAGTTTCCAAAATGTCAGTGACTTGAAGCATCCAGACACCCTAAGGAATCTGCAAGGTGTAAATAGGCCTTTTTTAACCTGTTTGGTTTTTTAGAATACTTTTTAAATATGGACCTTTAAAATATTTCCTTGTTGAAGTGGGCACTGGAAGCTTGACAGCCTCAGCAGAGAAACAGAGTGACACATCCACCTTCATCTGGCTTTCCACCTTATTCTTCCTAACCAGTAGATGTATTGGCTTACTTCTGCAGTAATACAATGAGGGCTGAAGTCCAGATGTGTCTAGAAAGGGAAACACCACACAGGTCCTGACGCCTCACTGGGAGAAGCTTTCTTACCTGGATCCCATGCCCAGCTATATGGTAGATGTACTTGGACAGAATTATATGTATTTACTGGGGCGTGGGCCCTGAGCAGATAGACAGAGTCCCTTTAACTTAATTACAGAGCGTGTGTTGTCCTCTCAGGCTGACATCTACTGTGGGTCATTATTTGGATTGTACACTAGCAATTCTGAATGCTTCCATTTTTGGTTCATCTCTGATGCAGCTGCAATTGAGTTTTCTGCATGCATACATCCTGAGTTTATTTTAACTATGCTCAGTGTTTAGAAGGTAAGTGAGAATGCTATTAGCTACAAGTCTGCATCTAAGAATGATCACTTAGCACTTTCTCAGTGGTTTGGTTCAGACATCTAAGAGAATATGTTATCTTGTAATGAGACTGTCATGGGCTACATTGTTTGAGGGAGACTGTTGTCAAATGGTTACTTTTATCTGGAGGAGGGGGGGAAAAATCAACCAGAATAATTTATAGCTTTAAAATGCTGATTTTTTTGTTTTAGATGCTTTAACACCATTAAACTATTGTAAACCAAAACACAATTAAATATTTAAGCAGTATTCTCTTTCCTACACAGGGATAAGTATCTATTTGTCTTGTATCACAGTTGTAAGCACTTAATGTCTTTCCAGCACTGTGGTGTCCCACAACACATATTTATAATCAGTAGCTCCTGCAGAAGCATGTGGGCAGCTCCAGGCATCATTTGAGAGGGAGATCTAGAAGCCCCATCCTCCTGTTGCAGCAGCAAAAGCACAGGAGTTTTTCTTCCTCCTCAGTCACTCATGCCCACCTGCTACAGGGATATATATTTTTCTCTGCTCTTTAGTTAATTTGCATCTTATGCCTTCTTCCCCATGACCAGTTTTCCTTGCCTTGACCTGCTCCCACTGCTGTCTTTCTTCTCCCATACACTACTGGTCTCCTCCTGGAACATTTGCTCCTTTTCACATTATGTTTTTTTTCACCTTCCTCATCTCAACCCTTCAACCCTTTGATGTTAAGCACTTCCTCCTATGCTCATGTTTGCCTCTTCAGCTCTTCCCTGCAAACCTTAAATTCAGAGGAGCTCAGCTCCATTTTTCCTGCTTGCAATGGGCTCTGTCCCTGCCCAAAGGCATTTCTGAGCAAATGCTGGTGCGCTGAGCTAAACACCACAGAGAGAAGAGGATGAGACAGGCTGGGACCAGGTGGCCAGATTTGAGCAGCAGTTGCTGGGAGAACAGTTTATTTCTGCTGCCTCTCCATGGCCTGGCAGGGAGACCATTCACTGAGGCATAATTTATCAAGACATTTTTGCCCAGCTGCAGGTCAGTTTGGATCCATCCCTTGAAACAACAGCTGTACATTCCTCTTTTGGCACGATGAAGTTGCCCACAGGAGGACTTTCATCCTGGAGCCCAAACAGGCCATTAGATGGGGGGACAAAGCCTAACACACAGGGTCTATGTACCAGCCACCTTTTCAGCAGCACATACTGCTGCTTCTCTAGTCTGGTGTCCACAATGCTGCTGTAATTATTGACTCAGTCAGCAGCAGTAGATCATCATTCGGCTCAAGGAGAACATGATCACAATTCAAACAAATATAGGACTGAGCAAAAAAAAAAAAGAGTTTGACCTACTAGGAAGGCTGGTTCTGCTCTTCTGTGCACAGCTGTAAATCAGGGTTAGTGAGGCAGTGGAGAACACAAGACAGAATGGGAAAGAGAAGAGGGCTCTGCCTTTTGCCTCAAGGGGTAGGTTTAATTTTCCTGGAAAAGAAGCCAGGGACAAAAATCGCAGGAAACAGCCTAGGACCCAGCCTCTAGCCCTAAGGGCAAACACTATGGCAGGACTTGTGTCATAGGCTGAGCTCTCATTAGCTCTGACACAGGATATCCACAGTTATATGGGATACCTCTCCAGCAAATCCCACCCTGCAACACACTTGCTCTCAGCTCAGCCAGGAAAGCCTACAAGCAGTCACATTGGCATTCCCATATGAGATTTAAAATTTGTGGTTTGACCTATTAATCTCGTTCAGCAGAGTCTACTCTTCTAGCTGGGGCTGGAGGGAGCACTGCCTTTATACCCACGAAATTTTGGCAGAAGCAGTTATGACATTTTGGAAGGTTCTTACACAAACTGGCTCTAGCAGAAATAGGGATTGCTGAGGTGGTCCCTACCATCTCCCTAGCTGTGCGTGGGCAATCACATCCTTCCCCTCGTGGAAGGGAGTATCACAGATGAAAGGTTACAGTCAGTCTTAGTCTTACAGGAAAGTTATTTTCAGCTTGGTTCAACTCTAATTTATGTTTCGGGTTTTTTTTCCCTTTCCCATTTTTGCTATTTGCATTGGGGTTTATAGGAGAAAATGAGTAAGGCATAAACATGCAGTTTAATGTTTCTCTGTTAAATTCCAGTTTAAAGGCTATTATCTATTTCAGTACAAGCTGCTGACACAAAGTTTGGTTCCCCTTCCCCATCAATTTAATTTCTTTCACAAATTCCATGTTTACCTTTGAGGTGAAGTGGGCTGACCCCAGTGCACCACACACCCCATCTCACAGCCCTTCCCTTGTGGGCAGGGCAGCACAGCCCTCAGCCCCTTCTTCCCCTCTCCATACCAGGAGTGCAGTCCCTCCCCCACTCCCTTCCCATACAATTTTGGGCATCAGCTCCCCCTGTTTTTTGGGGTTATTTCCCTCAAGCATGGCATCAGGTGGGCAGCTCATGGCAGGGTCCACTTGGGCAACATGTGCAGCGGGCAAGATGGGTTTTTCCAGGCACATAGTGGGGAGATCTCAAACGGCAGCCTTTGGCACCACAGGAGGCTGGGCACTGCATGGAGCAGGAAAGCCAGGCAGCTGCAAAGCCCAGACTGCAAACGCTTTCTATGTGCATTTACAGTATTGGATTTATTGCACTTTTATTGGGCATTTACCGAAATAAGTGAAGAGGTGTAAAGTTCACAATAAAAAAGAAATGCCTTTCATAGCAATTTCATGATTCTTATTATTGTCTGATAGCAGCAGTTTTGTACAAGTTCTTAAACAAATAGAAAATAATCACAGATTTTAACCTTGGCCAACATTTAAAGAAAGGTGCACTCTACTTTTTTATCAAATCACAACATGATGTAAGAGGCAGAGCTACCCAGCCTCCTGACATTTTCTGTAGAAACTGACTTAGATAGAAAACTGCAGGTTGAGAGCTAATGAGTAAAACAGATTAAAAGCACATAAACCAAAGTGACATGGAGAAGACAATTGAAAAGACCCCACAGCTATAAGATGGAGATATGGTTACATGCAAATACAGTCCTTCTACAGCACTACTTCGGGTAGAAGGAAAAAATATACTGGAGAAAACCTCCATACAACCTACTGCACAGCAACAATGTAAATTTAAGGTAAGCTCCTGCTCTTCTTCATACGAGTAGTCCCTTTGACATTATTAAGGCCAATCTAAAGGCTAAAATGGGCAATATTTAGCTGCAGTTGTAGCTCTGTGCAGCCACAGCCAGTTCTGTCGGTGCTGAACTGAAACCAGAGCAGTCACACGGCACTGCTTCCTCATTTTCCTTTCATTGAGACTGAGAGGCAAGGAGGAGGTCTGGCACCAGAACGGCATCAGCAGTTGTTAGAGCAAGTGACTGGGTTTCACCCTCTGCTCTAGCACACATTTTCTGTGTGACTGCAGTTTGCTCAGCTAAAAGCAGAAATAGCAACACTTCCGACTGTGTGGCAGCACTTTGTGCTTCAGCTGCCTGTCCCCGGGGAGCTGTCGACCCCCAGGAAGAGGGCTATGTGGTGGTCTGCCCTGCCCACCAGAATGCTCCACCACATCCACTGAGGAATAAAGTGGTCCATTGCTGAGCATTAGAAGTGAGTGGTCACAGTTCTTCCCCAGTCTCTCTATATTTGCAGTATATACATCAATCCTGTTCTTGTCTGAAACAAAGCTAATCTAAAGAAGCAACAGAGGCATCTCCCTTGAAAAAAACATCACTGTGTTCAACCCCTTGCCCTTCTGCTGCTTCATCCTCCTCCTCCCAACCACCAAGCCTGTCTGATGCCAATTGCCAGCTGCTTTTCCTGGCTGTAGCAACCATCTGTTGTGGCAGGAAGGATGCAGATGTGCAGAGACTTTGGCAGCTCAGTGCGCACTGGGCACACTGAGCATCTGCTTTTGCCAGGAGCAGGCTGGTGGGTGCTGCAGGACTGGGCTCAGCATGTGCCCAACCACCACCAGGGCCACGCACAGCTGGATGAGTACCTCACTGGTACTGGGAAAGGTCCTTTTACTGACCTCCCTGGAGACCATGGCTTTGAGGGCATCTCCCATGCTTGATTCACAAGCCCAGCTCCAAGTTGGGATGGGCACACAACTCATTTGACCTCACCCCCAGCCAAGTTTGCAGACCTTCCTGCACCTCAGTGACAGCATCTGCCCTTTGAGGTTTATTTGGGGACATTTATGAAGGAGCAGCAGCTTCCCCCAGCCTTCAGGATGGCAGGTGCATGTGTGTCCACATGGACGGCCCAGGACCGTCAGCGCCCTGGTTTCACAGGAGGGAGATGGAAATGAATGCCATGAAATGTCTCAAGCAGAGCACATGAAGTTTCTCTATATATTTTAAGAAAAACATTGAAATTCTCATGAGAAACTTGAAACTGAAATTGGAAATTAAAAACCACTGTTTGTACAACTGCCTTCTATTGATCAAATTACAGAAAACAGCCCTGAGTGAGAGCTGTGGAGAAACCCATCACACACTCAACACACCATCCATCTCCATTCCCCAAACATAATTACAGCAATATGGGAGACCTGAAAATACAGTGCAATGCTACACAATGGTAATAAAGAGCTGAAAATATTTGTGGATATGAAGGGAAGCTGTTGAGCAGAGGGAATGCAACCATCTTCTTGAGAAACCTAAACATGCTCAAGGATTAAACAATTTAAGAAATCCCACTGAAAACAAAGGAATACTGTTTTTTTTTCTTGAAGGAGAAAAACCCCACCATTATAATATGTATGAAAAAATACTGCAGAATTTGCAACTGTCCACTTTTTTCTACTTCATGTGGTATCGAAATTATCTTATAATTAAAAGCTGCTATAACACAGACCACAAATCAATCCTGCACTATGTCAGTAACAAAATTATTGATAGAAAACAGTCTTATGAAGTTAATTTAGGTCCTTTTATTGTCATTACTAGACTTAAGTAGGAGGATCCATCTCTTAAAGAAGGCCAGAGCACTATCACACAGATTTATATATATACACACACATGTAGAATTTAAAAGCAAATAGTCAGAATTTACTAACTTAAATTTCTCTTCTGTGATGAGGATTTATTTTTTCCTTCTACTGATAAAGTAAAGAAACCCTTATTAACGAGGCCTCAGTGGTAGTTACACTGCTGCCACTACACTGTGAGAGATGTACACATTTTTTTTTTCCCAAGGAGGATTTAACTGCTTTGTAGATCCATAACAATATTTCACAGAGAAAGCTTTATTCAATTGGAGCTCTTAAACCTCCTTTGTGAAATGTTGCGGTATTTTGTGAGATGCGTGGCCTTTGCTATGCACGTGATGCTGGTAGGTTTCTAGGCATGCAAGTTCAAGAGCTTTATTTTCCAGGTATTTTTTTCAATCAATTAAGCTCATTGGGAAGACTGCATGCACCACAGAAAGGAAGGAAAAGAAAAATAACCGCTAACTCTTCCTTCTGCAAAAGCAGCTGGATTTGCTGCTGTTGTCTCGGCAGAGCAGCTTGGATGCTGGCTTTGGCCGCTTGCAGGTTCGCAGCCCTGGAATGTTTCTGGTGGGTTTTTCCTCCTTCATTAGAAACATTCTTGTGATGCGGGGGATTCCTATCAAAACTATCATCACCCTCACAACACGAGTCATTCCCCGGCCTTTGAATACAGACAGCTGCCGAGCTACGGAAAACATAGCTGTGCCTCTACAGAATTCTTCACAGAGGGCTTTTTTCCTTAATGTTGCATTTTAACGTGCTTATACACCCAGCCCCTATGGGGGAGTGAACAAAAGGCCTTTTAAAGGCAATCGTTCAGAATGCTCCAATTGTGCCCTTAATTGCATCCAAGTACACGTGGGCTCAGCTCTATGCAGGCATAGTTTTAGCTGTAGGTTGATTTTAAGCAAGCCACACATTTTATACCAAAGCAATGCATAAAAGCACTCACGAGAGAAGAAAGCTTTAATTTAGTCGCATTACTCCTGTAAGTAATAATGCATAGCAAGCAATAACTGGATGCAAGAAGTCTAGAGCAGATGTTTCCCTTTACTTTGATTCTTGAGGCAGTGCAGTAGCAATTTCTTCCTTTGTAACAGACATAGATGATTCAGTGTTAATAAAAAAAAAGTTTCAGGCATGGAGTTCTTCCAGTAAATAGCGGAAGAATAATTCACACTGAAATGTGGGGCTAAATGAGGACTTCCAAGTATTTCCCCTCCCTACACTAAGAGCATTTTGAAAGAGATCTGAGGTTTATACTTGGACTTAAAGTAGTTGATGAAAAGTACTGTTTCTTTTAGATACTATTATAATTTTTTTTTTCCCCTCAGAAAGAATTTAGTTGCTCTCCAAAGAGGTGGAGAATTGCAGACCACCCTTGGGTCTCTTGCCCAGCATGTGCTGGGGATCAGGCTTGCTGCAGCCTGGGATAACACCACCAACAGCAGCTGCATTGGCCCCTGCAGGAAAAGGGGAAAGAGGCTTGGCAGGTTGTGCTGCTGGCTAGGAGAAGCCAGGCTCAGCTCCATGATGCCAGATGATACTCTAGCTGCGATGGCGACGATATCCCATCCACCAAGGCAGGATGTTGCTATGGGTACATTGGGGCAGAGATGGCAGCGCCTGGAGGAGAAGCCAGTTGAACATGTGCTGCCTCCTCACCAGCAGCAGCATCAGCAGCTCCAAGCATGCCTTCCTTGAAAGACACCCAGGAAGCAAGGGGAGAAGTCCCAGACTGCCCCGTATGGCAGCACTGGTGCAGCTGTCCAGCCCTCCATACGAGCAGAGCCTAGAAAGGCTCCACCAAAGAAAACCCATAAAACTCCCAGCCATGGAAAGAACCCAGGTTGTAGCTGGGGGGCCAGAGAGGCAAGGGGTTGGGATGTGCAGCTTCGGGGGGCCAAAAAGCTCATCAAATGCAGTCTCTCAATGCTCACAAGCCAAGAGCTTCCCACCATTTTCTCTCATTCCTGTCCCCCTCCCTGCAGCAGAGGTGATGTTTTTCTCCCAATACATTGCAAGATTATTCAGGAGAAGAATAGAGAAGGACTTATTCCAGAGATGTTTTGTTTCAGCTACTGTCCAGGGACTCAAGTTCCCCAAGACTCACATTTTCCAAAACATAAACTGCAAAGGAAAAGCCTTTGCCGGAATAGCTGTTCACTCCTGGTCTCTTCTCATCAGCTGCCCCCCTACCCACCCAGCTCCCTCAGCATCTCTTCCAGCTCGGCACAGCACCACTGGGACCCAGGAGAAGCGGGAAGCAAAAACATGCGAAAATGAAGTAATGGGACTAATGCAGGAGATGGAGATGGCCAGATGCAAGGATATCATTCTCTGCTTCTAGGGCTGGAGTTAGGTAAGCCAAGCTGCTTTGCTGTAATTGCTCCTTAGGGAGAGGCTTAGGAATTACACCCAGAAAACAGAAATTGAAATTTGCTACAAAACTGGATGGTCCACACATTTAAAGCCAGGCCCCCTGATTACTGCAACAGTGTGCAAGATGAGGTAGATGCTTTGTCAGACATTAATTTTGCCTGCCTATACCCAGTGGACCTCAGCATCTGACACTGCTGAAGATGTTGTTGACACGGACACCTTCTTGAGCTTTCTGATGTGTTTTGAGGAGTTAGTGCACAGGTTTTCTTTGATCATTTTACCCATATTAGAGAGCAATGATTTAATTTCATGCAAGGTAAGCATGACTCCATGGCAGTCATAGAGTAAGAGTGGTTACAGATGCTAGTGACCACAACACACTGCAGAGGAGTATGCTACCAAAGCCACTTGTGTATCATATGGCTACAGAGGTAGAAGGGGTGCAGAGATGAGACCCAAGATCAACACGTTCCCACTGTGCTGCAGAGCAATCTGCAACAGCAAGCTGGTGTGCAGTTGATCCTATTCTGCCCTCCAACAGCCTTAACCTCTGATCATTTTTTTCCCAAAGACATTATGCTGATGCAGATGAACACAGGAAGTTTGGATTGCTGAGATCATTTAATAAACTAAGGGTATTTCATACTCTTTTCTTGAGACAGGCAACCAAATGCTATGAAGCTCTGTTTAGGTGCTCTCTTTCTTCCCATTACCTCAATCATTAACCTACCCTCACCAAGGCAGAGTAAGCAGGCTGGGATTTAACTTCTCTTTTCAGCATTTGAAAAGAACAGGATTAGTTCCCATTTCATCCCCTCTCACCCCATGCCCCCAGCAGCCAGGGTCAGCAGCCCACAGCAAATGCAGAGGGCTCCGGTGTACATGGGCACCCACAGCAACAGCAGAGAAGGTACAGTCCCAAAAACGCCTCTGGCCATGCTAACGGCTGTGCCCTGAGCTTTCTCCTCCACAAAGGTGCCCATTCTTCTTCAGCTTAAGGCTTTCTCTCTATGTGAGGGGCTCTGTCAGTGCCTCTGATAGCAAAAGTCCAAGCAGGCCCCTCCTCTCCACTGGAGGAAGGGGACTCTGGGCACACAGCCAGCTGGTGCGTGCCACAGCAAGGTGGCCAAGATCAAGTGCTCCTGCTGCTAAAGGGGAAGCCCAGAGAGGGGAGCAGTGCTGTCACCCACACTGGGCAGGCTGACCCTGTCCTGCTGCACCCACAGCCCTATACCATGGAGCTTATGAGCCAGAGGTTCATGAGAGCTGCTTAACTCATTCCTGAGTGTTGGTAAAAAATAAAAGTATTTGTGGCACCACAAATGGGACACAAAGCACAAAGCTGACTCCCAGATTCCCAAGAAACATACCCTTTCCTCCCTGAGGCTGCAGTCTGCTGCCTCAGCTCAGGCAGGCTTCCACCCACCTCACCAGAAGACACTACACAGTGTCCCAAGGAGGGGAGAGCTCTCAACAAGGAGTCCCACAGACATACCCAGGCTAGAATTGCTAGGCAAGAACAAGAACAGCTAAGATATGCCCCACCACACACACTCCCCTTCCCTCCCCTCTCATGCCGGAAGGATTATGGGGCCAGCGCAGGGAACTTCTTGTCCTGCCAGGGCATAAACCTTCCTCTCCCAGTCTCCAGGAGGCACAAAGCAGCTCTGAGAGGCTGCAAGCAGACAGGCTTTATATGGAGTTCCCACAAACATCACTGCTTTTATTTAAGGCAGAAAACACAGGATGTTACAGATGAGTGGAAAAATGTGATGTGCCCCACTGCCTGCAGAGCGCTCTTCTGGAAGTCAGAGGGTCTCCAGACAGGATTAGGAAAGCACATAGTGTCTGCTCTAACTTTTTATTTTTGCCCTGCTTGGCTGCAACTACACCTCCCTGCACCCCACACACAAACACCCTCCCAGCTAGGGTCCCATACCTTCCCTCCCACTTACAGCTTCCCATAGCCCTTTTGTATTTGACTCCTGGGAGGCTCTTTTCAAACTTTTTTGGCAGCTCCATCTCTTTGAAACACTGGAAAGCTACCAGCGAGAAGCCTGGCTCCGGCTCCCTGCCACCAGTGCTGGCAGCAGCTTGCCCTGTCCTCTGCCAGGCTCTGCCCCTCTGCAGGAGCCTGAGCAGCCCCAGCCGAAGTCGGGCAGGAGCTGCTGCCCCCCCTGCCCCCGCTCACCTTCACACAGGCAAGTTGTAGCATTCAGTGCCTCAGTAGCTCGCACAGTGATTGCTTTATAGCACCTGCCAGCATTCATGGAGTGCCAGAGTTCCTTGAATGCTGACACCTGCTACGGAGTTCCCTTACACAGCTTTGGGGAAGAATCATCCAAAAGATTTTATTTTATTCCTGTTTTGATGATCATGCAAGACAAAGGCAGCCACAGGTAGATTATTCCTTCCTGCTGTTTCCATATGTTTTTTGTTGTTCAAGCTAAACAGCTACCAGCCAAACTATTTAAAACCAAAGACCAAAACCATCACACAGGTTTATCAAGATAAACTGGAGACATTAAGCTTCAAGAAACCAGCACTGACAACTTACTTCATTGTCCACACATTTGTTCACTTCTGCTCCTTACCTTGCAATCGCTGGAGAGCTAGAAAACAGCAGAAGACCTCAGAGTAAGGCACAAGCCACATTACTTCTGTAACACCAAGTTAGCCTCAATGCCACTACACTTAATTTACACTGCTTGAAACCTGCCCCAGAGCGCCTCCTAATTGATTACAATTAGAAACTGTTGATTGGCTTGTCCCTAGTGTCAGTGACCACAATTACATGATCTGGTAAAAAAAGAGGCAGTTACTATTTTTTAACCATAATCCCATTTTTTGAGCATAGTAAAATAGCTAAGCAGTGTATTGAATGACATAGTATTACTCATATGCTTAAGCACCTGAGTCCTTGATCTTGTGCTTTATAAAGTGCTCTGAGCTGTGCTGTAATTGCCTATAAATATGCTGCTGATCATGCTTACAGGGACACTGTCAAGGTTGGAAGGCCTACAGTTTGACTTAAGAAAATGACATCTTAAAATAATTTTATTCTCAGTGTTCCTAAATTACCAACCTGTGTTTTTTCTCATGCTTCTTTTTTATCAGTCCAGGTCCTAGAAATAATAAGGTTATGGGAGAATGTTCACTTTTAAAGCAACAGACCAGGCATAGAAATAGTATGATAGAGGCTAATGTTCCCATCCTGAACATGCAAATAAAAGTACTTTACCTTAAAACCTATTTTTCCTGATGTGAATGGGCATGACCTCTATTGCCCTTATGGTTGGCCATAAGGTCACCCCTTGTTGAACCAAAGTCTTGTAAAAGAAAGAGCACAAGGCTGAGGGGATCAGGTCTGGGCAAGTCTGCAGCTTCACGAAGTACCCATTTTCCATGGTGTGTTTTTGTCAGTCAGCAGGGAACAGAGTTACAAAGCTGGTGAGGAGCCTGCAACTTCATCTCATCCTCAGCAGTGCTGTTGGGAATGCAGAGGGGTGATGGGATGGGGAAAACACAGGGATGAGAGCCCTTTCCCGCACTGTCCCTTCTGTGAGCAGCTCTGTGGCTGAAGCCCAGCAGCGGGGGAACTGAAGCCAGGTATTGAGGAGCTTTTTGATCTCAGGCAAAGAGCAGTACGGGACTTTCTCTTAAGGAAAGAATACAAATAGCTGAGGAGTGAAAGGTAGCCTGGGATTTTTCCTTTCATGAAGGGCTTGGTTTGTTTCCGAGCTGAATAACTCAGCTCCCTCTGAGCTGCAGTCCTCCAACACACTCTGCACTTGTGGGAAACCTGCAGTGCCACAACCCACAGACGCCAGTAAATGAAAAAGTATGGCTCATTGGTGCCAGGGACAATGCAAGGCAAATGGGGAGAAAGTGCATGCAAAAGCTGTGCTGATAGTGCCAGAGTGGGTAGTAGAAAGGCATTTTTGGAAGATGTGGCCTTGCCCCCCCTGCAATATTCTGCTAGACTCTGTGCTGCATGGTTTGAAGACAAAGCTCTTGAGTTTCCAAAAACACAGGCCTAGAGCCAGGCTTCACCTTCCTTTCTGCTTGGAAAGTGAAAGATTGTTACAGGTATCCTAGACATGAGGCAGCGTTTTGAATGTCCTTATCCATCACAGGTGTATGTTGGACACAGGATAGACACTGTCTAAACTCTAGGGATCTGAGGGAAGCCCCGGCAAAACCATGTAAAAGAAAATTCAGAAAGAACCAAAAACAAACAGAAAAGCAATGTCTCTGGAGCCGGGAAAAAGGCACACCTTCAGCAGCCATGGGGCCCGTGAGTTGATGCTGCAGTTCCTCAAAGAGGTGGGAAGAGTAAAAATCTTCTTCACTTTTTTTCCATTACAGGAAAGAGAAGAACGTAAAAAAAATCCTCAGTCTGAAGATGGCACAGAACAGAAAAAGGCAATTCTAATGTCAGTCTAACAACAGATATGGCTCAAAGTTTCAGCAGGTGGGATGATGCTCCCCACGCTTCCAGTAGGCATCCAAGAGAGCAGGGCAGCGTAGCGGCTATGTCTCTCACTCAGGCAAGCCTTGTAAGGTGTGAATATGGATAAACACTTGGAAAAATCTCATGTGTCTAACACCAAAGAGTGCATTTCAGGCTCTAACAGTTACAGAGAAACACTTGAAAGTGCAACTTGCATACATTTTAAGAGCTTCCAGAAACCAGAATAAAAGCAAAATGAGCCCAAAACCTGTACTTTTTAAAGACTCATGCTTTTGAGGCAAAGCTCATATCTCTGATTTGTTTTGAGCTGACTCGATAATTTTAAATGGTTGTCCTTGAAAATTGTAAGACTTGTTTTATTTTTTTGTAGGTTTATTGCATAGAATGCTTAAAAAGCAATAAAGTCAATCTCAACAGGCTTGCTTAAATCCATGATTATATCAGTTCTGTGTTATGGGTATGCAGGGAGAAACTATCTGAGTAAGAAATTGTAAGGGATTCCTGCAACAAAAGTTACATTGTTCGCACACGTACGTACCATAATAATAACAGAAAAGCAATAGCAACCTTGCAATTACAAAAAATACCCGGTGCCCTTTAAAAATGTATGTGTATATTATGTGTTTACCCAGATTAAGTGTCACTAGGGACTAATACTTTATGTACCCTATATCTTCTATCTGGTTTATTAAAGTTTTTTCTGGGCTTCTTTTATTCAACACTGTGATTGTGCCTTATGTTCACCAAGAGGAACCCAAGTTCCATGAAAGGTAAACACCTGCAATCCGAGAACAGAGTGTGTAAGAAACCTGGATTAATTTAATGACAGTGCTTTATAATGGACGATATAAATTTTCCTGCTGCAATTGTTATATACATTCAACAGTTTTATTGTATGTCAGTGCACATTATTCGGCACAGCTGCTAGAGAGGCATTGCTGAACTGGTGTTTCTCTTCCATGACAAACACCTATTAAGCAGTCAGCATAAACTGTTCTTGTTACAGCCTCTGACATCACCCTCAGGGCAAGCGGACACAGAACAGCAATTGCTGAATCGCGTATGAAAATTATAGTTTTATTGTCTATACAAGTGAAGGTTTAACTCAGATTCCTGCTCGAGTCAGCTCTGTTATAAAGGAGTGATTCTTTCAGGGAACAAACAAGCACAGTACACCATTGTAATCAAAGGAACAGACACTATTTATGTATTGGGAAGCCTTGTTCACAATAGTGCTAATGCCCCAGAAGCCACTATTTTAGCAGCTGTAGAGAAAATAAAGCATGACTAACAAGATGCCATACAGAGTCAGATACAGTTTTTTTAGCACACAGATGGAATCATCCCATTTAATATAATTCAGTTTAAAGGCATGACCCATAAGTGGGAACCATGTATTTAATGTTTATATAAGCATTTTCTCCACCGTAGCGTTCAAAGGCTTCCAGTGTCTCTTGAATGAGAACTCCAATATTTTCACGCTTCTGCTGGCTGTATTCTATTCCATCACCTAAATTAACTGGTTAATAAAAGACAAAAAAAAAATTATATTTAAAGTCTTATACTTTGAAATAATGACATAGGAAACTGCAATTGCTGGTTAGTCATTGTGCCTCTATAAAAACTTTGTTCTGTGACATGAAACAGAGCTGAATTTGAAAACAGGATGGGTTTGGTATCTCTTTAAGGCTCTGCTCAGGCTCCAGTTTCATACGCCTTCAAAATTCATGTATGTATTACTTTAGTATCTAAGAAAAAATCCTAATAAAAATAAAGAAAACACATTTTTTTATAAGATAAATATGGACTCTCTTACACAGTTAGTCTCTTAAAGCCATTTCTTCTTTATTTCTAACATTGCTTATTTAAGACAAAATTCAACTGCCAGATGCATAAGCGCTTTTCTACAAAACATGATTTAATCTAGACTTGTTATGGTTTGAAATCTTAGCAAGCTATTGGTTTGGGATTGCTCCCTGTTAGACATCATATTAATACACTTATTTTTTTTCTGATAGAGGGAATGTCATCTGGCCTAAAAGAGATTTTTGGAGAATAACATGGTACTCAATTAAATTTCTGCTTCCTGAAAAATGTGTAAAAGTAACTCAATGTCAAAAGGAAAAATTATTGCAGCCTTCAGATGCAGTAGCATTTAGTGTTGCTTTCTCTAACATGGACTAGCAAGGGTGACACATGATCATACACACAGAGCATAATTCTTTAAAAATCAGTGTGAACAACTGTGACAACAAAGCAAGAACAATAAGAAATAACTTCACCTGTCAAGATGCTAAGAGATTTAAAGAAGGAAAATATAATTCTTTTGGTTTTAAAACAATATTCTGCAAAGTATCTGAATATATATTCCAAGACATATATAAAAAATAATTTGGTAGGAGCACAATGTACTCAGATGGTGTACATAACATGTGGTGTAGTGGCCAGGTGGGGCAGCTGTCACACTGCTGTAAGGCAGTCCTCATGCAAGCAGCCAGTGGGCTCACTGTAGGCAGCAGGGACAAAATGCCCATAAGAAACATTTAACGTCTCAAACAACCCTGCTTGCTCATTGATACTCTCAGCCAGCCAGTGAGAGACAGGCTTGTCAAGGCAACGCAACCAACTCCTCGGGTATTGCTGCCTTTCACATTAGAAACGTGGCACGCAAGGGCAAGGGTAGATTTTGCTCCCACTGCTGCCTGCAGATGCCCTGGTCGATGAGACATAGATGGACAACTGCACACATCCTCAATATTCTCTCCCAGTCCTAAGGCCACGGCTCTGGCTTTAAAGCTTGTGACTTTGTTACCAGTAAGAACTGAAGAACCATGCTCATGAAAAAAGAGGTGGTGAACATGGGTAAAAATCATCCTTTTGCTGAATTTTCCTGTAATATATCTGATTGCACTCCAAGTTAATTATGTGTACATCAGTTTTTCAAACAGCTTACACATATTTATGTCACTTTGCTTTTTATGAAATGGTTATACAAATACAGATGTGACATACAAGGGCTGTGCTTCAGAGTGGAAAGGTGGTAATTTTTTAAAATTATGATTACTTTTCAGCACACAAATATTTTTGAATACATTAACTTTTAATTTCACTGACATAAGAAGTCAGGGTTGTGACATCAAAATTTATTACAATAAATTTACTGCAATGTTAAAAACAACAGATTATGAGAGTGTATAAAAAGCATGAAGAGATATTAAAAAAAGGATTGGCTTATACAAAATGGAAAAAGAAAAGCACATTACAATTGAGTGCAATTGAGAGTAAACATGGTTTGCTCTTGCAGAAAACAAGTGAGATAACTGTGCCTCATCACCTACTTTGCATGCACGCTGTCAGCACTCCCCAGAACACCTGGAGGTATTTCTGATTTCACCAGTTTGAGCAAAGGAAACCCTGAACCTTGACCTAAGTCTTGGCAAATATGTAAAGGAATTACTGACTTTCCAACCATATGTCTATTATCTGTAATTTTAAGCCTACACACATGCTCTGCTAATGAGCTTACACAGCTTTCATCATTCTTTCAAAGAAGGAGGAAAAAAATCAGCTGTCTGGAAGTAATGGGGATACATTGCTAAAGAAGTTTGGAGGAAGCCAACAAGGCTCCGTGATAATGCTGGTAGAAGAGGTATTTTCCAGAATTGCATGTTACGGTCTTTATTTAGAAAACATAGTCTGTACGAAAAATTATATCTTAGATGCTTGATCCAAAGGTACCTAAGAGATGGGAGGCAACGATGAAGGAAATATTCTGCAAGCAAAGAATGAATGTGTGATGTGCAGACTGTCATTACAATTTTTTTTCCTACAGACCATCTGTGCTATAGGAAGGTTTGTATCCTCAAGGCAGCCATAATTCACACTAATGTCATGACACAAGCTACAACCAACAATACTAGAAAGGTTATGTCAGCATCGAGGTCACCTGGTAAGTACTGAAATAGCTATCCTATGTAGTTATAGGAATTAACAAATCTTTCAGACAAAAAAGATAATCATTAACCCAAGAGGACAACATCCATTACATGGATGAGTCAGAATGATCTGCACCTAAGGGTAAATATCTACTCATAATAATAATGATGATTAGTTGGAAAAAAATAGCCACTGAAGTATAGCAGACTCAGCGTGCCCTTCTCTGGTTTGACTTTATCTTCAAGTTAGTTTGCCTGAGAAGCCAGCTTCATCAGCCACAAAAATGTTGCATGGGTAAAGTGTGAAAATGGATCTGATTCAAGCTCTTTATGAAATTGTCATTTGTGAGGAAGAATAAATCAACATGAAAATCCTAGGAAGCTTGTCATATCTTTGCCTCAAATGAAATGTATGGCAAATTCAGCAGTCACCAAGAGAGAACAAAAGTTATTTCTGTGTTTAGAAGAAATGCATTGAAGGACTACTAACAGATATAGAGGATTACAATCAGGAAAAGATCTCATTTTCCCTTCCTAGACTAAAAAGTTAGTTCCCAGCCTCCCAAATCACACACTAGAGGTTTTATGGTCCTTAAAGTGAAATGAAAGTCTTTGCACCTGTCAAGACCTGTGTTAGCTGATGAAATCACCCAGCACACCAAGCCCAGGAGTGGCACTCCCTGTCCTGACAATGCCAGCTGCTGTAGCCAAGGAAACCCTGCTCAGACCCTCAGGGATTGAACTCAGCATTTGGCAGGGAACAGAGGAGGATTTGAATTTTGCTTTAAAATGTGATTTGTATTTGAGTTTAGACATGCTTCTATTAATGATTCAGGATATTAAAGAAGTTCTGGTGTTATTTGTATTCCATCTCATTTAATTTTAAAATTTCACTAGGGTAATGCTACAAATATAAACTTTTATTGCACTAAAGAAGGACAAGCTAGTTTCTCCCAATGCACTAAGAGCCCAGTATGGCAGTTTTGAAGTTCTGGAGTGGACAAGAAGGGTAAAACAACCCTTAAAGCTCAGTCAGATCTATTCTTAACTCTGGACATTTGTTAGCATCTGAAAGTGTCCGAGATATTCTTTCAGTTTATTAGATTTCACTTCAAGGTAGGCCAGATTTCAAAAAGAAGGTTTTTAAATCCCCCAAATATGTTACTTGTAAGCATTTCATAGATACCAGAGTTCAGTCCTGATGGTGATTGCTCCAAAGGGTTCTGCTTTATGAAAGACACAAATTAAAACCAGGGTTTTCATGCACCTGTTGTTGAAGGGATGCCATACATCTTGAGTTATTACGTTTTCCCCACATGTTAAATATCTGAGGAATGCTTAATATTGGAGGACAGAATAATACTTAAAAGAGATTTCTGAAGAGACTGTGAAGATAGCCCTATGTCCCCAGCTTAGGTATCATTTTTAATCAAATTATAACTCAAAGGCTATTCCTTTATTCTTTAATGATAAAGGTGATTCTTTATTGATTTTAAGAGCATATAGGCCCACACATATATTTTGACTTGTTGCCTTGGAACTGTTGCCTAAAATGATTCTTAGCAGAAATGAAGTTAACAACAATGATTCTTAGCAGAAATTTTTGAAGTTAACAACAAAGTTAACAACAAAGACCTCTTGTATAATGGCTTTGGTTTTGTTTTTTTTCTGGTCGTTTGTTTTTTTCTGGTTTGTACACAAATCAGTAAAACTACTTGGTAAGACAAGCATCATTACTCCCTCTTTGAATGTTAAGAAACAAAGATACTGAAAGGTAAAGTGACTTGTTCTGAGTCATGGAAGGTATCAGTCACAAACCACGATTTTCAACTTTTTATTGCCGATGATGAAAGTTCTATTCATGTTAAAATGTAACTATGGTAAAAACCAGTTTTAAGTGGCTCTGTTCATCCTAGTCCAACCAACATGTATTTTCAGCTTTCACGTTTACAGTAATGCAACACGGTAACCCGAATGTTACTTCAAAACAAAAAAAAACCAGCTGCAATGAGATTGAGCCTGACACAGAACAAAATGCAGTTAAGAAGGACAAACTAGCATTAAAGCATTTTGAGGAAATTTTCAGAACTTTTTTTCCTTCTGGGAGTCATCACCAATACCAAGAAATAAACAGAAATTGTTTTCAGCTATCGATTGACAGGCTTCTATGTCAGGGTTCACACCATGTAAGTTCAGAGCTCATGTACAGTTCAGAGCTTAGTTAGTTTTTCAAAGTCTTCTTGTTAGGAAAAGTTTAATTGCCGTAGAAGGTGTTGGCATACTGACTGTAGTGGAAAAGAAAGCCCCTGATGAGTCATTGCGGGGAGAGGGAGGAAGGTTCCTTTGCACCACTCCTATCATTGTGACTCAGAACTGTGCTTTGAAATTGTCAGGTCCAGGAAGGATGAGGTAGTTCGGTCTGTCTGTGTATTTAATTGAAAGTTTGTGAAAAGTCACAGATAAGACTCTTAAACCCCTCCTGTCTGCTAAGAAACAGTGGGACATTTCCAGTTGATTTCACTCAGGGCAAGGAAGAGACTCCAGAAGGTTTCGGCTTCTGGTTGTTACTAACCCAGACAGAGAACTCCATGTTCTTTTCCTGAAGGCTCAGAGCAATGTGAACATCACTTCTACGTGTTCTTAGGATACATCTAGATTATGTACCCAGGGAAGTTCAAACTGGCCTCATGCAGGCTGGTCTCAAACCTAGAGTGTTGGAAATGAGAGTTAATAGAGTCATTTATGCTGGAAGGAACCTCTGAGCCATCTGGTCCAAATGCTCTGCTCTAAGTCAGCTCCATTTCCAAAGCTAGATCAGGTTGCTCAGGTTGCTGGTGGAATATCTACAGTTGCTCAGCACAGAGTAATCCCAGAATGAGAAATGGTGCGCAGATACCCTTGGGCTGGTAGAGCTTTTCACCAGCCATTTCAAATGTGATGAAAAGAAGTGCTACTCCTTAAATATGAAAATTGATTTCATGAAGAAGGGTTTACTAAAGTTACAAATGTCATAGGGAGAATTACTGTGTGTTTTGATACAAAAGAAATCTAAACTTTTGGCATAGTAACAGATAACAACATATATAACACTCCTTTTGGAAGCTTAATCATATACCAAAGAAAGAGGCACAGATTTGGCTGAAAAATTAATAAAATTTCATTTACACCCTGATGTGAAACCATGAAACATAATTACATAATTAAAAAAATAATATCTATCTTTCAAAGCACTTTAAAACACTAAAGCTGATCACATGAATATAACTTAAAGAAGGCCAAATCTTTGAATAGGCACTGACCTGTTTTTTGACACTATCAATACTAAGAGTTCCTTGTCTCTTACTTTACTTGGTTCTTCCTTCTATTTTTCATCACTAGTGCTGAGTGTTTGTCGCTTTACAATGCTGCAGTACAGCAGAGTTTGCAGAATAATGTTTCAATCCAAGAAGAGAGCACATATACTTGGAATTTAAAAAGAATACTAATACAGAGACATTTCAGCCCATCATGTCTCAGAAAAGATTTTTTTTAATTCTCATTGAAGGCACTTTGCTTTAACATAAAATATAGATTCTTCCTACAGTTATCTTCCATATGCAGCTATTTCATAAATTAGCATTTATTGTACAATGTAAGTGCTGTTACTATAAATACGATTCAGAAAGTCAACAAGTCAGTAAGTAGAGGAAGTGCTCTGATTGGAAAGGAAACATTTGACTGACTTATGATGTTTTACTAACAATGTAAGCCTACAAGAGATAGCTACAACTACTTGTAAATTGCCGCAGTGAAAAAAAAAAACAAAACAAACCCATACCAAACAAACCAAAAAACCCAACTGAAAATGAGCCAAGACAGCAGCTGCTATCGCAGTTCTCCATTTCCAGGAAATGTTAGCAATATCAGATGTAATCCTTTCTAAGCCCAAGGTTGGGGATTTTTTGCTTTTTTTTTCTTTTTTTTCTTTTTTTAGTAGAAGTACAAAAATGAAAAAGAAATCACAGCGTCTGTAACAAAATTTATTAGCAAACATGTCTGACCAATGAGGTAAATAATAAGAGATTATTGTGGGTTTTTTCCTCTGTAAGTACTTAAACTTCTCCAATTAATTTAGACTTTGAAGTTTTCCTATGTTTGTGCTGCAGATCAATATCAAACAAAGTAGAGTTAAATAATCTTACATAAACAGCGTGCTCAACAGGGGAATGGAATCTGGAGTCTGAGATCTCTGTGGCCTCCGTTCGCTGTTTAGTATTGCAAAACAATATATTAGTTACAAATCATGCTTAAAGTGCAACAAGAGTTGCATCAGTTGTGTGAATCTAATGTTCATCCAGTTGCTTTGCATGTATATAAGCTATTACAATATAAATAATATTTTTTAGTTGGAAATAATGTTTGTATGTGCAAAATTTGCATAGCTTTTCTGGACTTACGTGAAATAACGTTTGTTCATCCCATTAATTCCTCATCCAAATAAAGCATCATTAATGCAAAAGGAATTAAACCATGAAAAAACAAATCTTTGCATGTGTGTGGAATAAATATAATTTATTTTTTAAAGTAATTCAAAGTCACAAACCTGAAAGTCCTCAAATGCTTTAGAGATTGCTGATTTCAGTATGAAATGTAGTCCTAAACAAGCCAATTTTTGACATTGAGTTACATACATACCCAAACACAAGATGCTTAACAATCCATCCTCCTTCCCCCAATGGAAGTTTTTATTAATGTAACCAAAGTGCTCTTAAGGGAAAGCCCTAGGTTTTTCTTCACAAGCAAAAAGCTCTTTAATTCATTACTTTGTGTTAATAATGTTGATATGTTTGTACATCTGCCATGTACTAATGGAAATGGTTGTGTCTAGTTTCAGCATTCAAAATCATTACCATTTAAGGACCCTATCTGGTCTAGCTTGCCCAACAAAAATTTGGCAACTAAATGACTTCAATGATTGCTTTTATAACTTTGTGACAGAAGGATGAGTCCTTTATTGTCACTGAAATTTTCACCCCAACATGAGGAAAAACTTCTTTACCTTGAGGGTGTCAGAGCACTGGAACAGGCTGCCCAGGGTGGAGTCTCCCTGTCTGGAGACATTCAAATCCCACCTGGACACGTTCCAGTGTCACCTGCTCTAGGTGACCCTGCCTTGGCAGGGGTGTTGGACTATGTGATCTCCAGAGGTCCCTTCCAATCCTAACAATTTTGCGATTCTGTGGAATACAACCATACAAAAATAGGTCAAGATATTCAAAATTTCCCATCAAAATTATGGGAGCAAGTTGTTAGATACGCCTAAGGATTGATGGACATGCATGAAGTTGCCAGTTTTCTAGTTTCACTGTTCCCTAATTAAGTTAAATAAGTAAGAACCTGAAGTCAACAGAAGGTGTTTTAGCAGTGATTTGAGAAGGGACAAGAAGATGAAAGCTATGAATGTGTGAATTTGCCAAGATTTCTTTCATTGCTGTAGGACAAGGACAGAATTGAATCAGTTTAAAGGACAGCTAGCACTGAAACTGGAATGTGCTATTTTATCCTCAAGCCAGACAGAAAGGAACACCCCACTCTCCAGATATCAGTACTGTAAGTGTTAGGATATCTCCTTCTGATGTTTCTTTATGTTTTTGTAGTATGTAGATATGTATTTTAATAAATTGAGTAATCTGATTACTGTTCCTTTCTGAGTTTTTCCAGTTGGATCAATGCGTATCATAGATTAAAAAACTAAAAACAACACCCCCTCCCCCCAAAAAAAAGCTTCCTAAAATGTGAATTTACCTTCTTTTTATGAAGAACATAAAGGACACAAAAAAGTACTTATCAAAGCTAGTTATCAGCTATTCATTTTATATTAAGAAAAGCATACATTTGAATCTATAACACCTTTTCAAGCAAACAGAGAAGCCAGTTTTTATAGAACTAAAATGTATTATGACGTGTAGTCTTTACTTACAGGAATGTAAAACAGATAAAAAGAAAAAGGAAATTGCGTCCCCTAGGTGTGGTGTTTCTGCAGATTCACAGCTTTCAATTGTGTAAGTTGAAGCCTTTTGAAAGCAGTGTAGAAACTGCACATACACCACATGCACACTGATTTTTACTTTTTTTTTAATGTGAAGAAAGATAAGTGAATAAGAACCATTTTGTCAGTGTCTCTTAGCTGGGAAACACTCAACCGTCTTGTGAAGGTGAGAGAAGATATTTACATGTTTTTTTAGTAACCTGACTTAGACCACATGGTGAGATTTAGCAGACTGACATACTCTCTTAATACACAACAAAACCTTTTGTTACTTATGCAACTTTTTAAAGATTACTTCCTTTACTATCCAATATAAAATCACTATTTACTATGCCTCTGTAGATATCATAGACCCTTGAATGTGTTTATTAAAATGTACTCCTAACTTTTGCACAAAGGGATCACAGTGTTATTAAAACACAAGCATTTTAGTGATGCCTAAATAAAATTGTTTGTACCAAAGAAGCAATTGCATACAATAAGTATATATAAAAGCAATAGTATGGGAAATGATTAGCAGTTTTTTAAGATAAAACTAGTATTCACATATATTACATTATTGTAAGAGAAAATTATTTTTAATATATAAACCCATATATTTATTTTATTATGCTTCATTACTTTTCTTCATTGTTTTAAGAAAATGGTGTTGTTCCAGTAAAAATTATTAATGTGGGGTCTTTTTTCCCACTCCAGATAGTATTTTTCCTGACAAAAGTAAAAAGCAATCATAGATCCTTGCTATAGGAGAAAAAATTAAGGATACATTTTTCTGATTTCTGGTGTTCATGACACAATTTTACTGTTGGCATGTATGAATATAGGAAAAAACATCACTCTTAATTGCATTACTTACACCTCAAGAATTGCAGTCATCCATAAGCACATAATCTCTTAAGACTGTACTTGTTTTCACACATTTGCTGAAAAAAAAGACCTTTAAATATCTATTCTGGAACTACATGTGGAAGTAAAAATGGCTTTTCTGTGAGCAAACAGGATAAATGACGTGCTCAGCGTAGTGAACTGGAACTCAGTTAACACTGATCATACAAGTGACATAACATAGAGAACATCCAACTGCTAACAATGCAGCACTTCTCGTTCAGTCTGCAATACTTCTCTTAATATCCTTTCACTTCATTACAAAAGCAGTGAACCTGAACAGTCATGCTTGAAAAGAAATCTTTCCTTCTGAGGTGAATTTGTGGTTGTTTGTCTGAAACCGCTGCACATATCATGTTTCTGTAGGCTGATGGCAGTGAACTAGTTACAGTAATTTCATCTGCTGTGCAGTGGTCCTTTGAGTGTTTTCTAGCCTGACATGCTGCTGTGACAGTCCTTTCAAGCATGGAATTAGAAATTTTGTAATTTTTTTTGCTCCAGCCAATCCTGGCAAATATGACCATTTCTGTTCTAACATAGCTAAAGCGTGCTACATTTTGAAACTGCAATCTTAACTTTCTAGTCACCATTCACACGTCTTACAGCCTTTCCAGCCCTTGTGCCTGACAAGTCTACAACTGTTCAGCTTCAGAAGGAAACAGCTCATACACACACACACATGTGCATGTCAGGACAGCAAGGAAGAGATAAGAGAAGGAAAAAAATTATATGGCTGACTGCTCTTGGACAACTCTGGCCAGCCTAGAGCTTTGCAACACCCAAGAAAACATTACATAGCATAGCAGTGCACAGTGTGTTTGAGTACTTGAAGTTTGCATTTCCATGTATTATAATGCAGAGCAAAAGCAAAAAGCTGTCAAGAAAATTCTTCCCTGGCAACTTAAATACGCTTTCTCACACTTGGGTGACCTGAGAGTAAATGCACACATTATAGTCAGCTTTACATTAATAACAATGAAATGTCCATTCCTATGAAGGAATGTCATAAGGGGGCTTTTTAGATAAATTTGGAACACCTTGAAAAGATAACCTGGAAGTCAGCCTTACTAATATCTATTTCAAGAGTAATATTCTCTTGCAGTTTTCATGGAATGTTTATTGCTCAGTGGGTAGGGTCAGCCTCCAGAGGAAAGGAAGAAGTAACACCTCACAAAATTCCTTTATCTCTTCACTCCAGCAGACCACAGATGGCTGTTTCATCTCCTACATTGTTCAATGCTAACGGCTGCAGCGAGTTTACAGGTCTCTGATCCAACTCTGCAGCTGCAGTCCTGAATTGGTACCCGCTGAAAGCACTACCTCAAGATGAACAGAAATCTCTGCTTCAGAAAAATATCAGTGAGCATTTATGGACAACAGCAGTTAGAGCAGAATGATGACTTTTGAAGGAAACTATGGGATGTTATTTTAAGGGAAAAGAATAATATATACTAGTCTCCATAAATTAACGTGAGGTAATTTCTTCCTGAGTCCCCAAGGAATGTTATCACTGAATGGAGATATCTGGAAAGGTCCTCCTGCATTACTTGTCCCAACACAGCCAAAGTGCTTGACTGATAAGTAAAATAGACATTTCTTGTCCCAGGGAGAAGAATGTGGGCATTGGAGGAGTAGAAGACAAACAAAGGCTGAAAGTGGATGAAGAGAAGCCAAGGACATTCCTTTTGCTAGTTAATTTTCCTAAGTATGCTTCATACAGGTTTTAATTTATATGAATATAATCATTATGGGTTAGCATAATTATTCCATGGTGTAATTTAAAATATCCCAATGGAAGCCAACTGACAAGTTACATCTGAGCCTGTTGACTTTCCACTGTTATTTTGTAGCAAAACATAGTGATAAGGTAAATAGGCTTATCTGCACATCTGTATCTAGAACCCAATATCTTTCCTTTACAGTTACAAGCAAGAATCTTGCCCTCTTACAAGTTTGCTCTGGGAAATGATTAGAACGGAATGTCCACAATATTAATGTAAGCATAGGGCTCTTTCAGGAACATGCTATCAGCTTACCTATTGACTTTATAAGATGGAGGAAGTGAACTGAAACTGTTACTAGTCCATGAGAAGAGAGGTACCACCAGCCTTCCAATGCTTGAGACCTCTCCTATTGCCTTCTTTTCTTTTAATTGTATGAATAAAAAAAAAAAGAGTAATACAGAAATCTCTTGTTGGTTTGGTAATATCCTCATTTTAGAGAGGCATAAGCTTTCCTCTCTACTTAATATCAAAAAATGCGGAAGAGTCAATAAGTCATTTTAGGCATGCTTGTTATCGGATCTAGTGCCTCAGCCATCTGCCTTACCAGCTCCTGAAACTGCTGATAGTTGTCTGGAAGAGATTATAACCACTGTCACTGAATCCTCAGAAGACACTGAAGAAGTCAGGTTAATATCAGTTTATTTACATATCCTCACTCTTGTAACATATCTATATCTATCAGCTCAGAAAGGCTTAAACAGGGGTCATGGTTCTAGCTCTGTAGGGGAAATGGTACAGTAAGATAAGAACTTGATTTTATAGGAGAGGAACTATCATAGCACAATTTTCACAATTTTCAGCTGACAGACTGACTTAACTTCACATGTCCATGGAAGACAATGTGAAAACAGTCAGGCACAATCAGAGAAACAGGGCAGGAGACAACACTGTGGTATAAATCTTTTAGAATGGAGATTTCAGATCAAGTTAGAAATTGCACCACTTAATATCTGCCACATGGGCTCTGCAGGAGACTCAGTAAAGCTGCATTAGATTTACCTCACGGCATACAGTAGGAGTTAAGTTCCCAAGAACAGTGTCCAAGTGAGTGAAAGGATGATCAGTGAGTCTCACAGAGGCAGCCAGGGGGGCACAGGGAGCAGAACTGTTTAAAATACAGTTTTTCTCTGAGACTTAAATACTTGCATCTAGTGTGGAGCTATAGCTCAGAAGTTTTCCTGATAGTAGATAGTTATTGCCATTCCTTCTGGGTGAGACTGAATGACTTCTTTAAAAGCAAGCTGTGCCACGAGACAACAATGATACCTGCTTCCCATGGATGTGTGGCTGGGTTTGCACTATACCTCTTTACAACAACAATTTGATTCCCGCAAGTTCTACCAGCTGAGGTAGTATAAACTAAGGCATGTTTTGACACATTGTATCTCTTGTATACCCTACCAAGAGTTCTCTCATCACGGGCATGAATTTGGGTCTCTCCTCTCCACCCAGATGCTGTCCCTTTTCCAGTTTGACTGACTTTGGACAATGAGTTTAAAAGTTATGTGATGTGAGTTGAGGGGGTGAGGGCCAGGGGGCAGGGAGTGGGGGAAGATTTACAGAACAACCTTGTGACCCATTAAGCCTTGTGTTTGTAGGAGGGCAGGCAAAAAATACATGAGCAAGGGCAGCAATGGCTGCCTTAGTTTTTATAGTTTGAAAACCTAGAGGTGAAGCACCCTCCCAGGAAGCAGGAAACAAGCCAGCCTATGCAGTTCCAAATCTGCACCTTTTGTGATCAGGGAGATTTCACCTAATTATCAAATTAGTTACTCACAGAGAAATGCTCCTGTGACCTTTATGCTTATGATTTGGCAAGGAAGCAGCTGTAGAGACAGACCTTTTGCTAGACTATGAACTTGTGCCAATATTTGCAGAGAGACACAAAGTTTAGCACCTGAATCCAATTTTCAGCAGCTACCTGAGTGGGTCGATCCTGAGGCCTTAGCAGTTCCCAAATGCAGGCTGCAGTGAATCAGAACATCTGTACATGAGGCTAGATATTTACATGTCTAAATACATATTTACATGAATATAGTCTACAGTGCCAATTTTTAAGTGTTTTGACTTGAACTAACTTCCTAACAGATGGTTATTCTGAATCTATTTTCATTTATTTATGGCTGTTTATGTTTTTACAGATATAATAAATGATCCAAAGCTTATTCCTTGTCTATTTATTTATATTTTAATAACAGTTAAAGTTATTATTGTACTGTACAATCTATGGAAATGATATAAAGATGATCTTTCTGTGTGGTACTCACAAGAGATCCCTCCAAATATTCAAGAAAAAACTTCCATGAACACAAGACAAAGTGAACAAGCATAAATGAGATGCTAGATTCATGTATACTATTGTAAAATAGACAAGGCCAAAAAAATCTGAAAGAAAAAAAAGTAGATGAGAAAATACAGGAAGATAAGGAAGATATTGAAGTACATGTATCAGAAGCTTCAGAAAATGGAATTCAACAAAATTCATGCAGAATTTCTCAATAAGATCATTCTCATGCTACATAAAATGCAGGTTTTGGTATCATAAGCAGATGTAGGTCTGACTCAGGAAACTGTCATGCTAATGTGTAAGTGGTTACAAAATCAGGAATAAAGTGTGTTTATTTATATCAAAGCATTTCCTAAGTAAAGAAGCAAGCATATATAAAGTATTAAGAAATGAAGGGCATAATACTGTCGTCAGCAAATTCATTCCTCACCATGTAAATCAATGTGTTTCTGAAGAGTAAATGAGAGAGGGAGTTAGCTTTCCTCTGCCCACTACAGAGATTAATTAGCTTATTTTCAATAAGAAAAGTACAGCTATGTTGTTATCTCATAGCTTTTTTTCACAGTATCAACAGTACAAAGAAACAATAGCTATCCATTACCCTATAAAAGGAAAAGGCACACATGACCATGAAACACTGTGAGATTTCAGTAAGAAATGTCATGAGAAAGAAGACTTCTCAGTTACGTTGCATTTGTTTATATGTAAATTGTAATATTCAGGGAAAGCAAAGTTTGCTGTAATAATTTTCTAATATTATTGTGACACGCATTTTTAATGCACGGTTTTAACTACAATTGTCTGAAGAAGATGCAGACTGCAACACCATTGCATTTGTATCAAGAAATCAGATCTGGAAGGAAAGACAAAGAAATTTTCCCACCGAATGATTAAGATGGTTTATTTCCATAAGCCAAATAATTTTTTCAGGAAACATAAACTCAAAAGATTATTGATGTAGAACAGTTTTTATCGCATCAGCTGCAGAACTCCACTGGGGAAAACAGAAAGGAGAAGCCCTTAGGCCACATTTTATGTGACCTAATTCTTTCAAGGGTATGTTTCTGCAAATTTTTAGGAAGTGACAATGCAAATGAACAACAGTTCCCACTGTGATGTTTTCATGGGATCTCTGAATAACCTCACACAGCAGACTTTGCACCAATACAACAGTACATAGTTTTGTTGTAGAGCTTAATTACTTTTGGATGTAAATGAGCAGAAAAACAATTATCACAGACCCAGCAGAAGAAACGGTTATGCTTCTATAAATTTCTGGTATTCTACTGCTGTGATGGTCAATTTAAAGTTTCAGTCTACGTGCTTCTGCCAGTTAATGATTAGTCTACTACATTTTGGTGAAATTGCACTCCAGTCAAGGGAAATGAAGTAAAAAGATGAGGGGAAAAAGAAACTAATATTGTTAAAGTCTAATTAGAATAGCAGGGCCAGTGCTGGACTTAGCTGTGATGAGGCTGTCTTTCTATTAAATTCAATACACTGAATTCACAGGGAGAAAGATCAAATGCTATGATTTCATTTTCATGGGTGAAGTGTTAATAGGAGTGGGGATTAACTTCTTCCTCATGTAGTGATTTTTTAAAAAATATTAATGTAAATCAGAATGCAATCATTCTTCTCTCTGCAAGTATATTTCTAAAATCTGACATTTTACTTTCAGAAGGATTACTGCCATGCAGCTTATTTTGAAGGAAATCATATTCCTTTAAAAAAAGAAAAAAATTAATTCTATTGACTTCGGCATCATCAGCAATATCTACCAGAAATTCATTTTAACACCTTCCTCTGTCAGACAACCATTTCTTACTTCTATGGTTTTAATTCATGCTGGTTTGTTTCTAAATGAGTACTTACAGTAAGAGAATGTGCTTCCCTCTAGCAGCTTAAGTTTTTTATTTAACAACTAAAGATCACATTTGAGCTGTAGTTGATAAAAACGTGCTAATTAAAAAGTGTTTTAAAAAGATATTTGGATTTTGTATGAAAAGGACCCCAATAAAGAACCAAAAAACCAAAAACCCCTAAATGAAAAAAAACCACAAAAAATCCAAACAAAAAAAATTCTCCTCAAAAAACCCCAGACCCATACCCTAATATTAAACTCTGTACTTTTGCTCTACACCATCTAGGTATCATAATATTTCACTCCTCCTTGAAAAGTGTTAATGGGCATTAACAACAGCTCTATTAGCCACATATTCTGAAATATTTAAGGGTTCATGACACATAAACTCGCACTTGGTACAATAAGTATTGATAATAAACCTGTCTGAATGCCAATAAACATATATGGCGGAGAAGCATTACATATTCATCCCTCCACCTACACTCAATGCAGAAAGATCTGAAACATATATAATTTAGATAAAGCAGAATAGCGTTTTAAATGTAAAAGGTCAGATGCTTGCACTACACATTTTTCATTTTAAATCGTGCACAAAGTCTACCTGTAGACCTTTGAAGCTGATGGGAAATGTGAGTGTTTATTCAGCTGGATCTTTCAGTATTTCATATATAATGCACATGTTCCCTGAAACAGCTGAAATTGACTACTACAAACACATAGTAGGATGTTGTACACACATCTCAAATATTCTATAAAGAAGACTAAAAATGTGATATAGATACCAATTCACTAAAGCTTCATAATGTCTATTCAATAGCAACACACATCAATAGAATTTCATACTTGATTTTTTATGAGAACCATAATCTTCCCACTCCTTAATTAGACCATGAATATAAGGAAAAATCTAAGGAATGCATATAACATCTATATTCTTTTTTCCCCTTAATTCTGCTGTTCTGAGGACTTTCTCAAAAATTCTTTTGATAAACATCCTTAACATAAACACCTACATTGGCAGGAATATTTTCATTGAGGAATAACTGTGATAGTCCACAATTTCTGATGTCAGTACTTCCACCATGTTATTTATCTCTAACATGTGTAATGTTCTCAGCTTTCATCTTTCCCAGTGTCTCACATGAATCAGCTCTTAAGATAGAGCAGCTATACAAATTCAGATTCCATCAAGACAGAAAATGACATGAGGAGAAGACTGTATTATTTTTAATTTTTCTAGAACCATCATCTTCCAAGCAATCACTTTATACTGACAGATTCTCAAGTTAGCTGGATCATCAAAACAGTTCATTTGGATTGCTTGGCATTCAGTCATAAAATGACCGAACAGTTAAAAATTTTGAAAAAGGCCTTTTCCCACCTGAGGATGACTATAAAGCTGTACCCTAGACTACTACATTATGATTAGGCCCTGGCTTTTTCATTGAAAATCGCCTGCATGAGTTACTGAAATTTATATTTCTTCAACAGAAGTTCAGCAACCACTGACTATTGTTATCCTTTACAACTGCCAGTCTAAAGATGTCGTCTCTATCCCAAATGTGAAAGTCCTGTAAGAAATGCTTTTCCCACGTGCTGTACAGTATATTTCTACATGAGGAGACTGTCATCCTCAGTTGTTCTCTTTTGTATTAATCATGAATCTATCAATCTGAAAAACAAAGCTCATGGGAGCAGAATATAGGCTAATTTAATAAAGAGAACAAAAGATTTCAGATTCCCTGTCAGAGAATATTAGATTGACCACAATTCTCTCGGCTTTTAGAACAAAGCTCAAAACTCACTTCAAATTAGTATCCTCATAGTCACTATAAAAAGCAGCTTAGAAGAAGAAAATAGGACATGGATCAAGGTGGAAGGGGTGAGGTTAAGAGTAAACGAGATTGCTAAGCTATTGTGAGTCTAATTAGTTTCTGGAAAATACTCAAATCCTGTGATAGGTAACTTTAAAAAAGGTGAGAAATACTTTACCCTGGAAAAGTATTTAATGCTGGGAAATGTTGGTTAAATAGAAAATAAGATAGGAGAGTTGGTTGTTTGGTTTGGGGTTTTTATAATTTATAATTAAATAATCACATTAAGTAATAAATGCTTTGCGGCTGTTACCATAATCACAATTGATCGTTTAGTTGCAATGGTTTCTAAAAAGGAAAATGGTTTAAGTTAAGAAAATGTGCTATTTAAAATGCATGTGTATAGTACTTTGTAATAAGATATGGATTATAACTGTGTAATTGACATTCAATTAAAAAGCTTTAAATTAAGTAAAGATGGCTGTGTATTGAACTGTTGCATTTTAGTGCAGTTCTGTTGGCAAATCAACAGACTGGTCTTGAACTGTATCATCAAGGGTATAGAACTGCATGTTGAAGAGCAGGGTCTGTAATCAGCATGCTTATCTCTCCCCTTGAGCCATGCACATTTTGTTTCCATCTTTTGAACCAAATAGAATCTTTGAAACTGTCAGGAAAAAATTTTAGATTATTTCTCATAAAGTTTAACTACAACTAGCATAAGATGATTTCTTTGAAGTGACAAGCACTTATATAAGCTGAAAATCTGGCCAATTCTTTTATTTACAAAAGATGAGGAGTTTTTCCCAAAGATTAATTAATTTATAACTTTCTGACACAACAACAGAAAAATCAGCTTACCATATTGAAAGCATCTAGCAAAATACATTTGGAATGTTTGGAATTACAATTCAGACCCTAAAGAATAATTTATAAGGTGGCGTTTAAATTCCAGTATTCACTCCAGCTTTATTGACCTAGCAGGAAAGAATTGTTATTTGAATCT
>JAYRBT010000114.1:31742409-31804019 GCA_036023395.1 Myiotriccus ornatus
CTATTTGAATCACTCTTTGTACTCCAGCTCTACATTGTGACCATCCTTTTGCATAATTTTAACAGCATTTGTTATATTTTATTTATTAAAAGAAACAAATACTAAGTTTTCGTTTTCAGAGAAATATTTTCTTACAAGTAACAAACAAGAAAAAAGCAGTCAAAATTATTCTCCTTTACACAAAGTGTTATCAGCTGCCGCAAGTATTTTAAATGCTCCTGAAGAACTGGATGGTTGGGATTTTTTTAACTTGATACCCTTCATTGCTTCATGTTGAACAATTAAACTGGTTAAATACATTGTCTCTCTGTGAATGAGGAAATGAAAAGCACACTGTCAGCATGTTCGTTAGGTGTAATTCAATTTAGCACACATGCTAGGAATGAAATCACATTTCTTCTAAATTTCTTCTCTTCAATCATGGGTTGCATTAAGTGAAGTCTAACAGCCATACAATGGCTATTGTACCATTACATCTCAGTAACTTCTTGTACTTCCAATTTCATCATTATAGCATATCCTCTAATATGTTGAAAAAGTTTTTTCTGATGAATGTTGTCCTTTTAATATATTGTTTCATAACTTCCATATTTCTGAGTCCCATGATTGATTAGAATGTGGATTTGAACAAACAAAACACACATATTTTGTTGGCCGCAAACAACTGATCAAATACAGACAGAAGATGAAAATCAATACATAAACCCAGGTATGGAAGGCCCTGAGTATCAGTGAATACTGGCTGCCTACCTCACTTCTACCTTGAGCTCTTGTGGGCTTCATTTAAAACCCTGAATCCGCCAGGGACTCTTTCTGATGAATATACTGACTAGCATTCACCTGCTTCACTTATGAATAAGACCCCACAGTAACCTTCCTTTTCTCCTTTCTTTCAGGTGTATAGTGAGCATTCTTTGATATTTATGTCAGTGGTCATTTACTTCATGGGTCTCTAGCTCTGCTAGCAAGTTCCCATTTATGTCTTAACTAGCATGTACATAAGTTTTTCAGTGAGCTACACTACCACAGAAATATGGTTTGAAATATGCTTTCAAATGAGAAACTACTAATTAATATATAAGTAGGCATTGCTACAGTACATGCTGTCAGTAATTTATAAGAATCTTTGGCTTTACTATTTAGAAACTGTTCAGTTGAGCTATGGATCTTGATACACATATTAACTTTTCCAGTTCTTAGTAATATTAATACTTACACATATAATGCCTCTAGGATTGTTAAAAATACATAAAAATAAACAAGATCTAGAAAAAAACACAAACTAATAAGGCACAGGATCTTCTCTAAAATCAGTCTGCACAAGAAAAAATAATCATGAAGTATTTTGCTCTTTCCATGCAAGCTCTGGAGGTTAATAAAACATATAAAACTGAGTCACTAGCACAACTGCTCAACCAAACCTAAGTTTTCCAAAAAACATAAGATAAAGATCACCTAAACTTATTTCGCAGCTATAGTCACCCACATGATGAAATCACTGGCCTGTACAAGAAGTTAAATCAGCTTCTGGATGAAAGTAGAGTATATTTCAATAATATTATCACATAACTTTTAGACTTGAACTGGTATGAAGACAAAGATAAGAGAGGAAACATAGGTAGCATGGTGATTTGAAGCCCTAATCAGATTTTCAGCCCACCAGATGAGAGCTGGAAGTCAAAGTGTCCAACTGAAGTGTCTTTTTGGTGTTCTGCCCATTTGTTCACTGTGCAACTTCACCATGTAATTTTCTCCAATTAATTGTGATTGGTAGCTGTATGCAAATAGTCTAGAGCTGTATTAGAAGCTGTGCAAAATGAGAAAACTCCAACACCCACGTAGAAAGGTAAAGGTGCACGATACTTCTACATTTATCTCCTTTCCATGGTAAACAGCATTCTATCTTTCCAAGAACTGAAATCACACATGAAATAAGAAATGTAAGTAACAAGGACAAATTGTCCTTCCTTCCCCACAAATAACAGTAAAATAGAAGAGTAGGAAGAGGATTGGAAGGAAATGCTGTGTGACAGGTCTTCTGGAAGTTTTCAGGAAGTACGAAGATTATGTACATTTAGGAGGATAAAAAAATTAGATTTCATTTAAACATAACTGATATAATTTTCAGTTAATTAAGATGATTATTTTGATGTCAGTAGATAAATCTCTTCTTTTGCTGTTTGCAGTGGCCTTCTGCCACTACTAACTTCATTCTCAGTTTACTTCTTTCAGGGAACCAAGGAGCCCATTTATGCAAATAAACTTAATGTGAGCAGATAGGAACTTCCTTTGTGGTAGTTGATATTGTGGATTTCTAATGCATTAGCTTCTGACAACATTGACTGAGTTTCCAGAATGAATCCTATCCACAGAAAGAATTTTAGAAGGTACATGTCCATAAGTAGTCTAGGAAAAAAAAAATTACTGTCTTAACCTCCTCATAAAAAGGATGAAGAAACGTAGAACTAGGTAAGGAAGATAACCAATAATTACCAGGGACAACAAAAATTCCACGCTTTCCCACTGGAGTATACCAGCAAGTAGTTGATCTTTTCATTCCCCATGTCTTCCTCTCTGCCACTTATATCCAGAAAAAATTGTAGGAATTACATAGACTTTAATCAGTGCAGAACTATCAGCCTAGCATCAGAAAGGTTCCTCCTGACTTTTCCATCCATTCCCAAGTTGCTAATCTATTTGAAGATTATCTATCAATTTGAACTCCTTTCCACTTTGCAGAATTACAGGTTGATTTGTCATTCTAAAAAGACTCATTCATTCTCAGTATTGGGTAAATATCCAAAGTAACAAAAAATTTGAAATTCTTTGAACTTCTTGAAGGCTACCAGTGCAAGTGCTGGTCATTCCTGTTTACATATTTTGCAATCTTTAGTCTACAAAATGCAGCTAAGCACAAAGTTTGATAACAAATATTTTTATCAGTTAAATCAATTAAATCTGAAACTGTATAACTGTAATTTTCCAAAATGAAGACAACTGGAATGATAAGAGAGCGATTCTGTGCTAAATAACAGATAAAATAGTCATGCCCACTTAAATATTTGTATTCAAATCAAGGCCCAGGCATCAAAACACAAAGCCAAAAAATAAAAATAGTTCATTTTAGACTGTAGGCCACAACTTCAGGAAATCAGTTAATATGCTTAAATCTATCCTAGTTCAGGAAATAAACTTGATTATGCTCTCAACTATAAGCCAATTTTTGTGTTCATTATGCAATGTTAACCTAAATTCATTATCATAAGAAACAGTTCTCCAAGTTGCTGCTGGAACATCCCCTATCCAAACCTTGGAAATACATTGCCAGACCGAAAACTAAGTGTACAGGATTTTAATACTCCTTTCAGTTGTTAATTTTTGCACATATTTTCTGTTATATACAAATAAGTATGTTCATTCACAGTGGTTTGAAATGGTGAATGGTATGAAATGCAGAAAATGGTGTGAATAATACCAAAGCAAACAAGGATGCTGTAGCTTATTTAGATTCATTTTGTAAACAGCTCAGCCATGTATTCATCAGGCAGTGACTGCAGTGGGCTGGCTAATGTGCCACATTCTTCTCATGCCACCCTGTCGAATTCCTTACTGCACTAGGTTGTAATCGCACTGGCTCACAGCAAACACGGCTTAACAGAGAGTGCAACAGTACAATTACAGGATCCTTTCTATTCAAGCATCCTCTGGGAGATACTGTTTAGGCTAATTGACTAGTCAAGAATTTTTGGGATGAACTATGACCCTGGTAAACAGAAAAGGAAGAGCTAAGTGCTACACAGGCCGTGTTTTTCCCTTTTCCATGTGAGGTCTCCAACCTTTTTGTATTATCTGGAAGATCCATGTTAACTTAATAAAAGCCTTGGAATACACTGTAATCCCAAATTCTGGATTAATCCCTGATTTAAACATGGAAAAAGTAAATCTGAACTGTCTCTCCCATTCTTGACTCAAAACAGATGGGACAAATTTAGTCAGATCCCACCTAGTGCTCATGCTCAGAGATACAGAGTGAAATTAGAAAGTGATTTCTGCATTGGAAGAATTTCACTAGAAATTGTTTCTTGAATTGAGAAACAATACTGAAGATGTAAACCCAACACTAAATAAGAAAACAGACACTTTGGTGCTTCCGTTTGGTTAGGAAGCATTTTACTTCTTGTAAAATAATATTTTAAGCGTATGTATATATTTAATATTATGGAGAGAGCCAAGACTGACTCCATAACACTTCACAAAATAAGTGATTCCATTCTATTCAGTTGAATGGAACATCATCTAGGAATAAATATTTATGCAATTAGACATGTTAATTTCATACAAGGCAATGCTCTAACCTAAGGCAAAGAAAATGAAATCACAGAAATTAATTTTAACACAAGTGAACATGAATTTGGAAAGTGGCACATTTTTAATAATGAAGTTTACATACAGAGCAATGTGAGAATAAATTTTCATAAACAATCATACTCTGATATTCTTCTGACAAGTAAAAATAAGTTATAATTTAAAATTTACAACAAAGTTTTGACAAAAAACTCGTGTTAAAACAAGAAGGATCAGTGTACAGGAATAGATAGGAAGAATTCAGCTCTGTTCTTTTGCAGCTTATGTATTTTCACTCACTCTTTTTTAAAAGCTAAAAAATCTCTAGCCACTTCTGGAATTCCAGGCATAGATATGCTATTTAAAGTTTGATTGTATATCTACATTTTTAAATATTCATGCCATCTTCAGCACATCACTAAGATTCATTACTTTTCTGACACTGAGCCAAGGAAACAGGTTGGTTTCTATTTAGAGAAGACTCATTGCAAAGAAAGGAAATGCAAGGAAAACTGAAGACACTAAATAAACATAGCACTTACAGTTTTGGTCTACATGTTACAGTTTGAAGTTCTCTATAAGAATTATTGCAAGGGGATGCTTGTTCTATAACAGTTCAGAAAGTCTCCACTATCCCTTTATCTTATTATTTTATGACTTCTTCAAAAATCTTGGATTTCTAAAAAATGAAAAGGTTATTGAAGTAATTTCTTTTTTTTTTTTTTTCTTTTAAATCATACCATATGGAGAATGACATGTTTGCCAGGACCATATAAGGTTTTTGGATCTTTACCTGATACAGTGGGATAAAGCCAATTTAGTATCAATAGAACAATGCCAGTTTGCATAAGAAGATTTGGCCCTCAGTAAGAATGAAATCTCTCAAATTTTCAAAATGTGTGGAGAGAGCTGATATCTCAGTTTTGAATTTATTTTTCAGCTGGGGCGATAGTTTGTACACAAGCTACTTCATTTCTGACAAAACTGTATCATGCTGTACTGTTATAGAAACCTATGCAATAGATTATCAGAAGACACTGTATTACAGCACAAAGGCCTTCTGTACAGAAATGTAGGCAAAATGTCAGTAAAAATAAAAAATAAAAGAGACACAGGAATTACATCAGAGTACAGGAATTATATTAATGATCCACCTTACCTCACGTGAGAATAACAGCAAAATTTTAGGAAATTGAAATATGAAGTGGAAAAAAAAGTACTCCTAGAATTTAGGACATCTAAGGTCAAATCTAGCCCTAGAACAAACAGATGTAAATTCAGACATTTTCATGTTTACTGGCTCAAATTACCCCTTCTGTTTTCCAGTTGCTGATAACTTTTTGCCTCATTATAAACATTCCTGAGTTGTCCTCCAGGGAAATGTGTGTATATTGCGAGGAAAGGAACTCAATGCCAACAAATGCAAGTTTCTTCTACCACATACAAGTATTTTCTACACTATTAGGTTTCTGAAATCTAGAATCTCCTTAAAATTGCCAAAGCTGAATTTTGAACCGAATTAAATTAATTCTTAGCATTTCTCATTAGAATTTGATTTGCACAGTATTGAAGTCACTGGAAGGCAAAACACAAAGCTAACACTGGCCTAAGGTTAGTCTCTAAGTCTGTTCAACATTTATAGTACTGGAAGAGGTCAGATTGCTCCTGAGGTGAATCAAAATGCCTAAAATAACGTCTTGTTTGGAACAGACTTCTTCAGAAGCTTTCTACTTACAGATGAGTAGAGAAACATTAAATGGAAATAATTGTGCTTAGACTAATTGCTAACCTTTTGACACTCTTTGATTCTTCTTTCTCCTCCTTCCCTTGTATGCATTTTAATTTCATGTTAGGCAGTATTTATTGTTTTGGCTTTTTTTTTGGGGGGGTTTTTTTTGGTTGTTGTTGTTTTTGTTTTTGTTTTATTTTCACTGTGTGTGCGTGGTCAAAACGCTAAAAAAATCCAATATTTTTTGTATTTATTTATTTTACATTTTGGGGTCCTAGATTTGGAGGAACATGTGCTGGATTTTTGTCCTGTGTCCTGGAAACACTTCTTCCTGTCATTTACACATCTCAGAGGTTTGTAGGCTAATTCAGCCCACAAGCCCAGCAGAAACACCAACCACTCTTTTTTTGTTGTTGCTAGATTAATTTTCAGACTAAATACTTAATTGAATCAGGTCTCTTAAGGGTGAGCTGAATGATGCAGCAAGACCCTTTGGCCAGGAAGGAAGGTGAGAAAGTGACTGCCTTTTTCAGCAGTGGGAAAAAACAATAGTCACTCTGTGACTATGATCACACAATCTATTTCAGCTGCTGGAATAGACCATATGAGATTGTTTAAGAAGTTACAACACAAAGTTACAAACTCTGGAGACTCATCACTGCTCCATATACCCTCTCAGATTCCCTGTATTTCTTTTGACCACCCATATATAAATTTGGTAAGATAAGCAGGAGAAAAATGTAATGAAGAAAACCTTTTTAGAGAGAAGCTATTGATGTGAAACATGTTTATTTTTGTATAATTAGGGCAAATTATAGCTATGTTCTGAAAGGCAGTACAGATAGCATATTAGAAAATCTGTGAGACACAATCTTCAACACAATGAGTTTTTTGTCCATTTGTTTGGTTTATTTTAATCAAAATACTATTTTATAGTATGTATTGAATCACTGGTAGCCCCAGGTTCAAACTGTTCCTTCTCTCCCTCTCTTCCAATCATCTAGATACAGGCACCAGGACATCTCAGACTTTGAAAATTAATAAAGAGAGGCCCTGGTGCAGCACAATTCTACTTCCGTTCACAGCAGTCCATAGTATTGGCGGATCTTAAAAATCTATTAGTACCAGAAATAAGAAGTATATCTACAGTCATAATTACTGCTGTGTCACATTCTCCTGAGGATGTTTATCTGGTCACAGGTATAGGAGTGATTATAGTCTTTCTTGCACCTCCCCAAAAATCTGCCTTAAAAAAAAAAATCAGTAAGTATTGTAGTAATGAAATGAACGCCTGAAAGCAAGGCATTACATTCCCAAGTACACATGCTTTTCATGCTTCCTTTTTTTCAAGATACTATAAGAGCAATGGTATGTTACTTGTGAAGTGGAAGGATGGGGTATAAAACAGAAGCAAAAAATATGTACTTCAGATTGCTGTGAGTAAAAATTGCAGTAAATAATTTATGGAAGAATAAACAGGTTTGCCTGTAAATCATTCTTGTCAAACTCATTCTATTCTGGGCATTTTCGTCACAGCCTCTTGTTTTCCTCATGGGGTCCATTTCCCCCAGTCCTTCCCTGCAAGTTTCTATTCAGGAAATCTGTGGTTTGCTTAAGACAGGATTAACACCTAAATTTGATCTATAGTAAATAAACAGAGGTGTATTTTACTCTTATGGCTAACTGCATATAGAAAAACATAATTTAGTAATTCCAAAAATAATTTATGTTGTAAATATGTTAGTTAATACTGTAAATATCTTAATACAAATTACTAAAACATGACTATTTAATCCTTGTTATATATGTGGTCAGAAGACACAAAATGTCATATTTTACATGTTGATGAAAAATACAATGGATAGAAGTAAGACACTGGGTACAGAAGTTCTTATTAAATGGAAAGACATTAAGCAGTGAGATTGTCAATTAATTAATAACTAATGAGCTGTTATAATCTTCTTCCTTATAAAGCCAACAGTATGCTCCCCTGGTCCCTTTTTAATAATTGAATAAGTGTTGGTTTAAAAGTTAATGCATTTTAGATCTGGCAATGTCAATAAGTGGGTATTCTCCCGCCTTGTTCTACTGCTGTCTAATTCACCGCAATTGTGCTGTGCTTCATTCGCTTCCATTCTATTTTAAAAGAATGTCAAATTTATCATGAGCACACATTAAATGACGTGACTTTAGCTTCCTGCAATGGGCCAAGTAATGATTAAAAAATGTGTCTGCAACCTTATGGCCAGTTGGAGGGATGCCACCAATGTTTGAAAAATAATGGTGTTGCGTGACAGTTGTTATGATGGCAGGGGGTGATGTGTCAGTCATTTATTCCCTGTGGTAGAAATTTCTTATGGGAAAGCAAAGAAAGCCTCATATGACTGGCATTTGTAAGTCTAACTAGTCTTATACTAACCAACTGGCTTTACTTCCCTCTTGAGAGAGAGAAAAAAATCAGTGCTTATTTGGCCAAAGTGAATCTTATTAATTTTAAGGAAGAAGCATATTGAATCCTGTATCCCTTATGTAAATTCAGAAGGAGGGAATTTACCTAAAAGGAGAGTGTGCATAAAATACCAGAAAGAAGTTATTCTAGCATTACTTTTTGATTTGCATTTGATCAAAACAAAGAAACGAACAAAACAAAACGACAAAACGATGCTTGGAATTTATTAATATACACCACTTTACCTGCAACCTCTGAAGATGACGCCACTCAAACTTTTATCATATTTCCCAGAGAGCAAAGGATAGTTATTAATAATATGTGCATGTTGTATTGTCCACAGACAATAATGATAATAAAAATACTAGTGTAAAAGTTCTTTTATTTTGCAATTTCCACACAAGAAATCTGCAATATCTCATGAACTTCACACTGGAACTACACACATGAAAGAACAGAAAATTGGTTGACGCAGGATTTACTCAAAATATCCGCAACAATAAGTCCTTACAGTATATTCACTGAACAAATAACAATTTCAGCATACATGTTATCATTAGCCTAGGAGTTCATATCGCTCTGAAGTACCGTCAAGAGGAGAATGAATCTTCTTCAAAAATATCATTCATTCATAAGTTAAATGTGTGAATGTTGAACAAAAATGAAAAAAAAAATATTTGACAGAAGAGTAGAGTGATATAAAACATGAATGATTTGAACAGTAAAATGTAACCCATCATATTATTTTATGAACATACATGTTCATCTACAGATGAAGATTAATGAAACTGATTAGGGATGCTTAATCAAAAAACTTCACAAACAATCCCTCGCAATAATTTCCCAGAAAGGTTTGGCAGTCTTCTTCTGAAGAATCATGCATATACTGAACCAAAAATTATATTTCATATCTTATTTAAGAGTGTTACAAAAATGAATTAATATTAGATATTCATTGGTTTTGAAACAGATTTAGATTTTGTTAGAAATTGAGCTTTTTGTGGGTTAATGGAGCAGGAAAAGCAGCAATCACAGTAGTAGGTTCTTGTTCTCATAAGCTATTATGTAGTTTGGAAAATAAATAACATCCAGTGTTTCTAAACACATAAGAAAATAGATTTACTACATTGTAGTAGTAAATATTCTATTACATAATAAAATTCTATTCTATTCTATTCTATTACATAATAAAAGCAACCACAAGGAAGAAAATAATTAAGAGTGAGCACCTCTAAAGGTCAGTAAAGAAGAGAGTGGTTTACACTGTAGAAAATAAAATTTTAAAAGGGAGAAAGCAAAACCAATCTCACTGAGCCCAAGCTTCTTAACATGGTGTGATTTTTGTCTTGCTAACTAGCACAATTGCAACATAAAAACCCCATTATAAACTGCCATCTTGATAACAATCCTTTCAGTTCTAGTCTCCTTGACAGAAAAGTTTCCATCTCCAACTCAAAACACAGTTGGTTGTTATCTTCCTAGCCTGGAGCTCTGATGTAAATAATCAAACCCTTTTTGGAGACCTTTCTGGCTTACCATTTTCCGCTGTATCAGACTCAGAGTTCTGGCTCCGTAACTACCATTCCCTCTTATACTCACCCCCTTCACAGCTTATCAACCCACTCTCATTTCCATGTACTCACCCTATCGATTAGCTCTGAACGTGTTTTATTGATTGCTCCTTACAATCAGCTTTTGTATCAAAGGGAATGTATGAATGTTTTTTTACTAAGAAGAACAAACTGAGAAGTGACAGAGAAGGAGAGCTCAAAAATCTCTGCAGCATGAGCTGGAAAAAACACCATATCAACCCCAGGACCAGTTCTAGCTGTTCAGATTCCCTACAGCAGCTGCTAAACTAACTGTAAAAAGTACTGATGTGAGTCACCTTCTTCCAAAATCTGTCAAAATCTTGGCCAAATATTTTTTACTAAACAGATCATTCAATTTCAGTGCAGTAAGGTGTTTTGGCAAGGAGCAGCAACTAAAATGCTTTAAAATGAAAAAGATTTGTAGGTAAATCCATCTTCATCCCTCCTGGTTTTGTTCATATGAGCTCATATGAGTCAGAAGACTCGTAAGGGATGTTGCCATTATATCCATCTGAGAGACAGGAAAGGGAATGCCCTCACTTCTACTAAAGCTGAGGTAGAGCTCATGAGAACCTACAGCTGCAGTCACAGAGGAGGTCACAGGTTTCTTCGGAAGGTTCTGTGATCATTGAAAACTAAATTAATGTGATTTATATTATTCCCCTCTGTCCTGCCGTCATCTATATCCCTCTATAGCTATCTCACTACCATTAATGAACAGACTGGAGAAATGCTGGAGGAATTGAGGATGGAGCAGCACAGAAGACCTCCAACCCAGAGAGAACTGAACATGAATCTTTCTATAAAAGAGGGATGTGCTTATTCCACTATGTGCAGTCACTACTCAAAAAGCTGTGTAAATGGCTCTGTAACTACATACAGGTTCTGGGCGAGTCCTACAGTGCACAAACAATTGCTCAAATATGTGAAAGTCATGGGTTTAAATAAAAAAAACCCCAACCCTTCAGCTCCATATTTTCTCTGGGACAGAGGGAAAGACTACGAAAGGGAACATGGAACTAACAGGAAAGCAATTTCTTTCCTAATACAGGTAAATATTAATCTCCTTAGTAAATGGACACCAAGAGATATATCCAGAGAAGTTATTTTTATTGTTTTATAAATCTAGCAGTTTCGAGAACTGGGCTGACTGTTATTTCAGAATAGTTAACCAAAGCTCAAGGGCTGATTTCTGACAAAGCTAACATGTCCTCTTTTGAAAAACTGCTTTCATTTTAGCCGTTCATCTTTGATCAAGTGATTGTGTCAAAAGAGGGGTTCAGCTTGGGTTCATCTGAAGAGTAGAGCAGAGGAAATCCTGTGTATGTTTGTTACACAGCTACCAGAAGCTGTAGTAAGCTATTCTAAGCTCTTTAAACTGCCAACCAATTCTACTTACACAGCTTTAAATCTTAGTATTTATGGTTCAAGTTATGTTGGTGATGACCTCTACAATCAAGGAAATTGGAAGACAACAGGCGTCAAGTATGCAAGGATGTATACCATATGTAAGTGAAAATAGTTATATAAAAACAAGCTTTATTGTTTCTTTGTTTGAAAACTGCAAATGACACCTATTGATAATAAAAATGTTTTCACTGAAGGCTCTCAAAGTGCTTAAAGAATACTTATGATAAATTATTATAAATATATAAAAATTATAAAATATATAAAAGATTTACCCAGCTAATCCAAAGATCCTTTTATTTTGAATGCTCATAGACCTTGTTTTGCTTATTTTCAGAACTGCACTGACAAGAAATAATTTGTCACTACTATTATTTTTCAGACAAGAAACCGGACCACAAGAAGCTTTGGAACAGCAAAGTTAGAACTCGTTTAGGATCCTGAACTGACTCTAAGTACAAACATTTTGATATCTCTTATAATAAACATACTGACAGACATTTGAGGAGGGAAAAGAATTTGAATCAGGATAACTGTTAGATCAGGAGTGAAAGGCTGTTTATCATGTTTAAAACCAGAATGTAGAGATGTTAAACAATGTACTGCAAGGGAATCTTCGATACTGACACAAAATAATTGTTTTTTTAAAAATAATATTTTCTCAGCACACAGTGGTTAAATTCCTCCCAGCAAAGGAACCATACATTCAAGAAGATTGAAAGTATGCAAACCAAGTAATTTCACTGCTCTAATAGTTCCATGTTAAGAGTAGCTTTTTCTCCCACTAGATTGCCTTTTTCCCTTTCCTATGGTAAACCAGTGCAGGCTGTCAATTAGGTCATAAATAACCTCATCCCAGAATTTCTGCTATTCAGTTAAGCTAATTACTTGATTGCAGGAAGCCCAAACCTCAAGTGGTTATTCCCCTCTACAATCCTGGCAAAGGCTTCAGGAGTTCCTGGCTATGTTAAATAAAAATTTAACACACTCCTCACCAGAGATCAAGTGGAGTTATAAACATTGCAGCAGGTTTAATATTGCAGCAGATTATTAGTGTAGGGGTTTTTTTGCTTTTATTTCAGTTCATAGTAGCCCTACTGTTAAATCCTGAATTCAGAGTGGAAGTCTCCAATAAACTAGCTGTTTCAAGACCCAAAATAGTAATTATTAAAATACTGTATTTAATACAAATGACTGGAAGGTAGTTTTAATAATCAAACTTTATTTCAAAACTGATATACAAAATGGAGTAAAAGCCTTAATGCAAATAAATTATTTTTTTTCCCCACTCCTTACAAGTTGCTCATTAATACTACTGAGCAGATGTATCTCTGTTTATGCTGAGGATGAAATAAATTATTTTCACACTTAAAAGCACGTAAAAATGGACTTTGTCTCCCTTAAACAGTAGGTAAGCAAAGAATCTTTCAATAGGTATATACTTTTAGTCAGAAAGAATAACCTGCTTACCCTGCTGGCTTTGAAAAGCTTTTTTACCAAATGCATTATAAATGAGAGTGCTTAAACACGGTGTCTAAATATCATGAAACCTGTTCCTGTGATACCATGTGTGTAGTAAAAACACAGATTTACAGCAAATTTGTACTGATTTCTGCTACTGATTCTATCACTTCTCACTGTCTTGTACATATCTGTACATGTCTGTACATAACTGCTGAGCATTAGGTGAAGTGCACTTCTTTTGCTCACTGTACCTCTTTTAACCACCAGTATTTCTCATTTCTTCACCTTAAGAATCAGCTCAAATGTTTGAGCTTGATACAGGCAATTGTTAAACACTTGCCAAACTCCACAATTAATTTGTTCAACCTATTATGAAAAAAGTTAAATTGAGAAGATTTCTATTCTAGTATGAATAGCATTTATATGAAAGAGACTACTGGTTGATGACCAAACTATTGAGTATATAAGACTCATTTCAATTGCACCTCATCATTGAGTTCCCTTTAAATGTTTGCCTGAACTCATTTGAATACCAAAAGAAACAATTTGTTGTAATATTGGACAAATCATCTTTTTTGAGGAGTGAATGAAAAAAAAAAATAGCAGCCTGAAAAACCTGACATATGGGCACTAGAGTATGAGTTTTTAAAATGTCACAGTTCATATGTCTATTTTTAGATATACTTAATTAAATAAGTCTTTTGAGACAGAAGACCGTTTCATCAGCAATACTAATTTTCTGGGTTTGTAATTTTTTAACTGTAGAAAAATTCAGTATTATCTTACCTGTTTAAAAGTAGTGATAAAATGCAGCCATAACTGACTCAAACTGATTAAAAATTTCTTAAGCAAGAAGAGCTAATTGGAACCTAAAGGTCATGAATAAATGCTACAGTGATTGTACCCTACTAGTTCTTCACAGTATTTTTCCTAATACATTGGAAAAACTTCCACTGAGGTTCTCACCGAGTTGCTAAGCACAGTTTCAACCTGTAAACATTCTGCACACAGTAATTTGCATTAGTTCCACATAATGTACAGCAGCATTAATTGAGTGGATAGCGTCTGTACATCTGTTAGCTATTAGTCTTTAATTCATTAGATCTTTATCATTTACCTGAGCAGCCCATCAAGATCAGTGAAAGGAGACCTTGGCTCATGTCATCTGTAGAACAGAACAGCCTGGAATATTTAATTCTCTTGTGTATGTCCAGTTACTTTATATGAACAACGTTCCCACAGCTTTTGGTAAAGGACCTTGAAATTGCTCTTTTGTGTGAACTGCGCATCCAAAAATTATCCAGCTCTAATCTGTGCAACTGCTGTGAAACTATGGCAAATACCATGAGAACTGTTTTAAATTATGATGCGCCTGGGATCTTTTTGATATGGTTAACTGAACTGCATTCCTCCAATTCCTTCAAGTTGCCTTCAATTTTTGGCCCAATTCAGAGCTGATAAAAATTTTTATTAGAACAATACATTTACATAATCTTCTTGATTGCTGTGTTTATTTTTCTTTGATGAGTATAAGTCATAGATTTAAGTTTAAATGATCCTGTTGCTCCTGATTCAGCATCATCCTTTATTATGTATCCATCTCAGAGGTAATGAAATTTAGACAGACTACAAAGACTTTTCCCTGGTTTGAAAAAATGCTGAAAAATGTTATTTCACAAACAGTGCAAAAACAATTCAAAAACTTGCACCGTATATGGCATATATTGATTTCAAATCACCTCTCCATCCTCCAGATTTGATGGTGAAATCCTTTGGCAAATTATCTCAAATAATGTCCGTCTTGAAAGTGGGGGTGTCACAGACACCTTTAAATATTTATGCCAGTATTACTTCGGGATGAATTCTACTTACTCTCATGGAAAGACTGTGGCTCTTTTTGGAATCCAACTGACCTGAAAAGTTTTTCTAAAATGTGCAAAGTTGTCTTAGATTGGGGAAATTTCAAGATTGTTACTAAATATCTTATTAAAACAGGTAATGATTGTGAGAAGAGGCTTTGAACAAAGAAAATGTATTTGATCAATGAACCAGAAGATGAATGATTAGTCACTCTTAATGATTTAGCAGAGCTAAATCTATGTGTGCACTGATATACTGAGTAAGGAGCCATACATATTTGTTACATCTCTTGACTACAGACATGGAAAGAGATACAAGTGGCACAATAGCTTGGTTTCAGCATATTAAACTAATATGCTGAAACTACGGAGAAATGGCTTATACACTATAAATTAACAACAACACCTAAAAAAAAAAAAAAAAAAAAAAAAAATTCAAATACCTAAATTCTCAGCTTCACATAATGGTATAAAGAGGAATAATTTTCACACAGGCCACAGATAACCACATGAACAAGCCTGACTCTTCCCAAGAAAGTGATGCTATCAATGACTTATCTACAGGGGTAGGCTTTACTCAGCCATGTAGTGCTAGACAGCTGATGGCACACAGTAGCTGCATGCAAATGAATAGTGCATTTTAATTCATGATGAGTAATTTCCTGGAGGCATAGAGGAACTTTCTCAGAACTGTATGTTTACTATAAATTGGGCTATAGCTCAAGTCCTGTTGTATCACTGGTCCCTCTGGGAGGGACTGTGCAGTTTTAGATGGAAATTTTATAAAAATTAGCTGGGTGTCACTGCAATTCCACAATACAATTAAATTCAAAAAAAAATAAAAAATAACAAAACCACACACACACAAACCCCCAAAACAAACAAACAAAAGGACCAGAAGAAAACAAACAAACAAATGGACAAAACCCAAACGCCCATAATTAATTATCTCTCAAATCAACTTTTTATGTTTGTAAGGTACAGGAACAAAATAGAAGTCTATTCTGTATTGCTGGCAATTATGGATGTCCAGTTAGGTGGACATCGCAGTACACTTCAAGCTGCCAGTCTGCAAGCCAGTGTCCTTCTCTGCAACTTTTGGCGCAATTTTTGCATCAACACATAGTCCTGTCTTTGAAGATGTCTCAGCAGACAGAAAAGAAAGTGGAAGGAACGAGGGAAATAAGGAAGAAGAGGGCATGGAAAGCTGACTATTACAAGATAGTGATAGAGGAGATAGGTTGCCTTTCTGAGAAGGAAAAGCAACAGCCAGGACTGGAAAATAATGAAAAGAACTTTAAAAGCTCATATGCCAGCTCACGCTTCAGTGATTTTCTCCATAACAATGCATTCTGAACATTTTAAAGGCTGAAAGGATAGCTGGCAGTAAAGATGAGACAGTCCACTTCAGAGAGAACTTGGCTGATTTTATACACTGGCTACTGTACAGTTGAAAAGCTGAGTTATTGTTAGCCCTGGCATCTGCACTAGCTTTCAAAGGGAAGTCCAGGTTGATGTTTATGCCCTGTGGCAAAATCTGGCTTACTCCGTCATAGTTTAGAGGTCTGATCTTTGTTCTTGGACTTCCTGTGATTCATTTTCATACTTTAAATTTAATGTGGTATTGCAACTCTGATTCCAATTATAGTCGGGCTTAGCTATGTCTTTATCATAACTAGAAAATGTCTCTGTTGTGATTTCTTGTCTGCAGGGTTTCTGGACTCCTGACTCTCCTGAGGACAAATAAATTTAGGACTTCTAAAGGTGCATCTAAAAAGATATCAAAGCACAGTATAGGACTAAAACAAAGTCTGAGCTACACTGACTCCAGGCACAAGTAAGTCCAAATATGCCAAGCCTTGCTGCCAACTCTAAAATAGGTGAGTGACATTCAATCAGCTTTTCCCAAAGTACATGCAGACCACCCAGATAAGGCTAATAAATACACCAGACCGCCGTAATGAACCTCTCGCTAAGGACAAGAAGCAGTATGGCACAAAAACCCCAAGATTTGACAAATTTACATTAATTAGTTTTGATGTGAGCCTACAGTGCTTAGAAAAGCATAGGTGGACCTATAGTCTTATTAGCATAAATAATGCTACTTATTAGTCTTTATGTGTTTTACTGGAATTTCACTTACGGTTCAGCACCTCCATTGTGTAAAGTCCTACAGACACAAGTAAAAAAAATCGTTCCATGTCAAAGAGCAAATAGATATGTGGTGAACAGAAAGTAAAAGCCTAAATGTTCCCCACGGATGCACACATCATTTAAATGTAAAAGAACTGGCATGAGAGACAATGCTGATTCCTGTCATAGCGTTACTTCAAATTGACTTTGTGTTAAGTTTTATACAGATCACAGCCAGTCTTTTCAAGCCCTCATCATTATACAGTTTACTTCAGCTTTGATTCTGAATTTAATTCTGTATCATGTTTTACTGATACAGTCTGGTCACAAAGAAACTTGTAAAACTAAGATGATTCTGAATTTTTAGAGTATCCTCAAAACCTTTCCCAGAATCTATTGCATCATTTGGGTTTTGTTCCATTTGCTATTATTTTTAATTGTTTTGCACTACTGAGAGTCAGCTGCAGTAACAAAACCCTTTGATGCTGATAGGTGCTAAGCTCTTACTGATGTCAGCACGAGATATATGGGATCAGCACTCCTCAGGTTTCACCCTACAGTCTCGTTGGGTTGACAAATATAGCCAAAGCCTGTGGGAGGAGGAACCTTTGCAAACCTCTGCAGTTTCAAATATTACAACAATGACAGTCTTTAGTACTTAACCAAGCTCACTTCTCTGAAGATCAAAATTCAAATTATGGCTCTGCTATAGGCTCCATGGAGTTCAAATAAATTCTTTGGTAGTATAAAAACAAACTACTAATTCCAGCCTACAATATTAAGAGAAATTATCTTTATACCATCAATCATCACAGAATTTTTCTCAAAATCAAACATGAAAGATGGGTAAACACTACCTTCTACAGTTGTTCTCTAAAATATTTAGGATATTTTTCAATCTTGCAGATCTTTTTGAACCAAAATGAAATTTAAACAAAAACCCCATTTGCTTTTCAAGAATAAATAGATAAGTAAATAAAGTAAGCTTATTTTTTTATATATTTATTAAAATAATAGTATAATTTTGAGGAACAAATGCAGTAACTTTGACAATAACAAAGTATTCTCTCTTGCTTGGTATGATACTGAAATGTCTTGTTTTTTTTCATGCACATAGTTGTAATTTTATAATTTATTATATTTTTTCACTTTCTCATTCTTCCTTAAAAAAAAAAAAAGTTATAAGGACTAATAAAACTACCACCTCAACCCAGAAGTTATAGGTATTACTTTCCGGAGCCAGTTTTTGATGGAGATGCCTGTGACCAAATGTTTGGAAAATGGTGTTGTGTTTCAGGATGCTATATAATGATGCTTACGGTTCCTGAGTGTTGACCAAACACCATATTATGAAGCACTGCTAAAAATATGTTCTGCTCCTTTCACAGGCCTAGGCTTCAAATGTGCTCCATTCTTGATGATTTTGTGGTTACACAGCAGTCCTCAGACAAACATTTAAACTTACCTTTAAAGCATATGTAGCGTTATATCCCCTGATTACCGCTTTAGTTCCTAATAATGGGTTCTATAAAGATCATATTGGCTTGTTAAAGGTGAAATCTTCCCCTTTTAGCATCTAAGTAGAAAACTTCTTTATAGACATATTATAATACAAGTAAGGATAGAGAAGGGGCTGTTCACTTGCTCGTGGTGTAACTCGTCCTCTGCTAAGTTTTTCAAAGTTTATCCTCCCTAGTTTTGGAAGTCGTAGGTGACTGTTTCTTTAGTCAAACTGAAATACCAGAACAGCAGTGTGTATTTCCCTAATTTCAGCTTCATGTATCTTTTTTTAAATTTCATCCCTTCACTCATCATTATAGCCCCATGGTATCAATCTTTCCTTGATGTGCATGAAATTCAAATATTTGCAAGTGGAAGTCTTGCCTTTTCAAAAGTATTCATACAATCTTTCTTCATGTATAAGTTCCTACAGCTTCTAAGAATTTTTATTGTTTTCCTTAGGTAGCCTGTAGTCATAAAGTTTGTGTTTTATTCTGGTGATCTGAAGTCAAGAAATTTTCCAAAAAATAGTGACCCCAGATGCACACATGAGGGACTATGGCTTTCTTAGCTCTTTTAAGGCTTAGTCTACACAAGTTGAATCAGCAATTTTTGTCCTCCACAGTACATGGAAAATTATTTATTGTCCACCATCACCCTGGTTTGTTTTGTCATTGTTGGGTTTTAGACTATTCCCCACTGTCACTAATTGCAGAAAGGCAGCTGGATAGAAATGAAAACATGTAAAACTGCAACAACTTTCCTTCTGTTATCAAATCTGAAGGGCACTACTAGAGCTGAAAAAATTAATAATACCACTCTGGGACTCTGTGTGAATAGAGTACCAGAAGATGCATTACTTCAGTGCATTTCCATAGCTGTTTCTATCGGCCAGTTTCTGAATAAGCCCTAACTAAATTATTGCTGCCTTTCCCAAGATATGTGCAGGCACATAACAGCAGATATGCCAACTGTTCTTTCTCTGAAATGTCACCTTTTTACTACTGCCATGGTACAGTGACTGCTGGCAGTGCAGCAAAACAAAATTTGCCCTCTGTGCTGGTTGGGGTAACTTGGCCTGATACGTGCTGCAAACTGTAATTGAAAATGAGTATCTCACTTCCTGAATTTCACATTATCTACTGCCCAGCACTGAATAAGTGATGTTTCTCTTCAATCTTATGTGGCTGCTTGCAGGAGACTATTTTTATGACTGAAGATCACCAACGTAAAAAAAGATTATTGGCTCGGATCTATTACACTTGTGTCAGAATTAGTCATCAACAAACCGTGCAGGCAGAAATGGAGTTACAGAATCATGTATCCAGAGAAGTAGCTCTGCATCTGATCATCTGTGTGTTTTACAGGGCTATGTAGAATGTGGTATTTAGCTACGAACAGAAGTCAAATGGGACAATCTACTTGTGCTTTTTGCCCTAAAGAATCACTCTGAGGCATGGCCTTGCTTCCAGTATAACAAAAAAAATGTTAATTTTAGTGTGAGGTATCTTTAAAAAGAGCAACATAAAATAATCAGTGGTACACACTGAAAGGGTGTAGTGTGATCAACACAAGAGACAATGTCAAGAAACTATGAGAAGCACAGATCAGATGGCAAATTATAATAGATAAACTACAAAAATATTTTCAAAATAGCTCATAGGTATTGAAGTTAGGAAAACAGCAGTTTCTGAATGGCTTCTTTAATTCTGAATAATAGAATAGAATGATAACTCATCAATTAGAGTTGGTTAACCACAACTTTCATTTACTAACATTGCAATGACTTCATTAACAGAACAGTGACAAAGGCAGCTTATTTTCTGGTTTTGACATTATATTGGACTTTATACTTCAGTTTTGGTCATCCAGAAACAAGCTATATATTTTACTGAATTCACTGAATAGATTCTGGTGAAACATTTTGGTACAACATAACTGCACAGGGAAAGGGATACCTCCTTTCTTCAAACATGCTCAGGAAATAGGGACCATTCCCCAGGACACCGAATACCATTTTCAGTTCTTGATAAACTGTCACTGAACTGTCTGGGAATTCACACTGATCACCTTTCATGAGACCTAATTCTGAGTAGGAGAAGCTCCAAATCTAGTATTCAATTTAATTTGCCTGGATTTGATACTAACATATCAATTGAGAGACTACAGAATAGAATGAGAGCAAAACACTTCTCAGCGTAACCTTTACTCTCAGATCGTCTTACTTTTCCACATGATGTGCTGGCTCAGAATAAAGGAGAAAACTGAGCCCATGTTTCTCTGCTATAATGAGTAGAAACTGTTGGAAAACAGATTGGTAATACCATTCATTTCTTGTGCCTTCTGCCTGGCACGGATTTACAGGAGGGGAGGGAAGTGAGGGAAGGTAGAGAAGGGAGGAGAGGGGAGGGGAGGCGAGGTGAGGAGAGGCAAGGCGAGGTTATCACAATCCTAAGAGCATGGTTTTATGCAAGTGAACAGGCCCTAAGTCTTCAAGTTAAGCTTGTATATAAATGTTTGGGAAACACTCTTTAAAAACTCATTTAAAAACTTCATTGACCATTATGCTTATGAATGTTTATATATAAGAATAGTTCTAGGATTGCTTATCTTTTAAAAAAACTTCATTCTGAATTACAGAATTCGATTTTTTCTCTGTGGAAGCAAAGGACATTCGTAATCTAGTATAGAAAGTGCCTGAAAATGTACCTCTTGTGAATGCAGCTATCCAAGTCAAAGAGCTTCAATTTCTTCCTGTACTGAGCTAAAGAACTGGAGACTTCATCATAAAGAATCTGTATAGAAATATAATCCAATACTACATGAAAAAAACAAACAAAACATACACACAAGGAAGAAATCCTGATACTCCCCATCAGTACATGAAACCTAAACCAAGAGAACTGTTAGTTATAATCCCCACCACAACTTTGATCTGACTCCCTGCATGACCCCTTGAGCCGGCACTGAGAATGTGGCTGAATGAATAGCTGGTGTCTGGGACAGAGGGCAACTGGTAGTAAAGGACTTCTCTTTTTGGAAACAGCCCATATTTAAGATAGATATTAACTATCGGATAATCACAAGCCTATTTATAAAATGGACACAACTAGCTCATAAAATCCTTCTGGAGCCAACCTGATCACTCCTGTGTACAGCACAGATTCATTGGCTGTGTTCACTAAAAACACATGTGACCCTACAGGATTACTTGGAGGAAGAAACAGAATAAGTTTGATGCTATGAGCCATTTAGAAGAAAAAAAGTTGTAGTACTTTACAGTGATATAAAAACTGTAAGTGACAATGACAAGGAATTCAAACAATGGCTAATGTTTTTCAAAGCTTTTTCTGGTGCTCTGACAAAAGAGACTCTAATACCAGGTTCCCTTATAGTACAAAACTTCTGAAAATAATAACAGAAGCTGTAATTGGAGAGTTCTTTGCTTTAATAAAGGAGTAAAAAGGAAAGATATTAGTGAAGAACTCTCTTTGCTATTAAATCTATTTTAGTTTTCTTTCTTGAAAATATCCTTTCCTGACAAGCACAACATAAAGATGCCTGCAATGCTTCGGGTACCTTCTAGACAAACAAAGGCAAGGCCGACCACTTTTCAAAATATGAAGAAAGAATCCTTAAAAAACTAGGAAAAAAAATATGACTTTTTGGTTTTGTTTTCTTCTCTGTTCCTTATCCCAGAAACAAGACACTCTGCTTTTAAAGTACAATTTCACCTGAGAAAATCAAATGCAGAGGCACAAACTAAGATATAAAGCTGAAGCCTTCAATAAGGAAGAACTAATTTGATAAAATGCGCTTTTCTTCCCTCTAAATTTCACAGACGTTTAAACACTGACTCTGAAAGAACTTGAATACTTAAGTTTGCAAAGGAAATACTGTAACTGTCCTCGGTGAAATATGCTTGACTTTAAAATTAATCACATATGTAGCCATGTGAAAGCTTGGCCTTAGCTAACGCAACTCGGTGTGCTGCTGCTTCCCAAGTGTTCACGAGCAGACAACATGGAGCTTTCAGGTCAGTAACTGTGATATTGGTAATGGCTGTAGAGACCATGACTAGCAAACACTAACTTGTAGGTGTCGGAGCTATTCCATCATTCATATCTGCACATGTTGATGCATACCTCATAAAGAAAGAAACTGAAAACAGTATGTTGAGATTATAGTAGGATAGAAATTCGTACCAAAATTAATTTGAGAAGACTGTTTTATTCTGAGTCAGTTACTGAATTGCTAAATTTGCCCTTTAAAAATATTTAACAGTCCTTTGGATATATTCTCAGGCACATGCCATCTTTGGAATGCTTCTGTGCAGGGCTAAGGGTTGGACTCAATGATTCTTGTGGGTCCCTTCCAACTCAGCATATTTTGTGATTCTGTTTAATTAAAAATTAAAAACAATAACAAAAACATCACAGTGTGTAAGTTATGTTCACTTTAACTCCTTGCTATCATGACAGCTTAAATTATTTGGGTTAAATTTACTTTAGAACAAGAGGAAAAAGTCCCTTTGAAATCAGTAACTATTGTGTGCTTCTTCTTTAGACATGCATTTACCCTTCTTATCAAAACACTTTTGTCAATGATGACTATACCCTGTCCTACTTATTTTCCATGTAATCCTTTCTTACAGAAATTCAGTTTTATGTTACTTGAAAATTAAAAAAGGTGAAAATAATACATGGAAATATATGGTGAAAAAAATCCTCTAATGTGAAAATTATAAAGCCAATACACTGACATTTCCATAAACAAAAGCATACAATAAGACATTTCTGTGAGATCAATCATAGCTTGAGTATGTGATTTTTGCAAACTCATTCTGAAACTTCTTTGCAGTCAGTACCAGAAATCTTAAGATATATACTGAAGCTTTACATGTCTAGCCCAGAACTACTGAAACAAATATTTGTCTGTATTCATTGTAAATATTCATTATATTTTATTTAGTACCAATAAGAAAACAACTCATCACAACAATAATAAACTAAGGAAAAAGAATTTTACTCCAATGACATATAAAAACATATGCTTTGAAAAAGTATTACTGGAAATACCTTGTCTAGTAAGAAAGAAATAATAAAAGTACAGCAACAATAAGGTGATGGAAAAGAAAAGAGGAGGCTCTCTTGCCATACTGTGGATTGACTCCTGAAAGCCCAAGTTAATATTTACTAACTCTAAGCACATTCAGTAGCTTTAGATTTCTTTTCTTTTAGTGGGGCCATTGCTCCTGTTGTTTGAAGACAGAGCAAAGCTGTGAATAATGCCTAAGAGCAAAACTAAACCAGAAGTAAATGACTTTTTTAATGTGAGACCTTCAGCCTCAATTCCAGCTCCCCAGAGGCCATCTCTGACTCCTTCTCATGTACTGCTCTCATAGGCATCAACTGGGGATAAAGATTCTTCCACGAAGAAACTGCTGAAGAAACTGCTGCAGATAAAGATGAGCTTACAAGTCTCTCTTGACACTGGTGGGGGGAAGTTAGGGCAGTGTCATTCAGAATGGCCGATTTAAATAAATGTGCTGTAGGGGCTGAACAGTGATTACAGGTAGCAAGGGCAAACTACATCGCTGGTTCACCAGTCAGTGAAGGCCACTGCTCAGCTAAAGTAGTGCTCAAAATTAATAAACATTGGGTGTTATGCAACACTTGCTGGACTGTTCGAAATGCATGTCAGTGTTTTGTGTTACCGGACCCTTCTGGAGACTTGTTATGACCAAGTCAAAAAAAAAAAAAAATTTGAAAAAAAGCCATTTTACATGGATAAATTATTGTTCCCCTCTGTACCATAAGGGAATCTGGGGGCAAAGCAAAAAAAAGTCACATTTTTAATGCCTTAGTGACAGATAAAAACATTGCAAGTGTTAGGGTTGCCAGGAGTTACAAAGGAACGTCCCAGGGAAGGAATGAAATTAACCACTTCCCTGATAGGAGCTGAATTTTTATTAACATTTGATTCCTTTTCTGTAGAAAGATTTCCAGTATTTTAAGGTGTATTTCGTTTGAATTGAAATTTTTTTGAAATCCATTGTGATATTTCATCATAACCTAAAGGTTTTGCATGAGTTTACAATATGTATAGTCATTTTTCAAGTAAAAGGTTTATATTTAGGCTTAACACAGTACTATTTTCCTCCATCCCCATACTCTCTCAAGAGTTAGAACTGAATGTTTCAATTTCACAGCTAAATACAATTTTTTAAACTTATTTTTCTTGACATGGCATACATTTTATTCATTTATTATGCCAGTTTACATCTTCATATCTGTGCTGTTGATTGCCTATCTCAGCATTCCTATGTTCAAAGGACCTTCTCATCTGTGGCTTTTGAAAAACATTCCTTCACTGTTTTCACTCTGACTGATAACATTAGCTGGGTTTGCCCTTTGGTCATGAAATAGTCAACAAGGCATTTGAGATGGGTTTATTTAATGACTGTATAAATACAGAAAATAAAAACTAAAAAAAAATGCTAGGGACCTGATGTCCTATTAGAGCAGTGATTAGATATTTGCTGGTTCACCTTCAGTTATGGAAGAAAACTGAATTAATGCAGCTGTCATAACGTATCAAGATTTATAGCAGATCTCAGCATAACACAAACATGCCAATGCACACCATTCATTGATCCAAGCAAAAACTCTATAAAAATAAAATGCATACCAGAAAGCTGTAATTGTAAGCGCAACTGTTTAACAAAATGTTCATATTCTAAAAGTGTGTAGCAGTCTTACATAAATTAACTTTCCTATTGAAAGTTATTTTCCTGCTACTAACTTAAACATTATATTAATATTATTTAAAGTCACTAAACTTCATTTACCAGAATATGATAGAAAACTTTTACCTAAAACAATGTTAATGATTACAAATACTATCAATTGTTCCATTAAATGCTTCATGTTTTATCACTTACTACTTGCATTAAATTCATGACTATTGTTATAAGGGAAGGATATCAGAAGTATACAATATTTAACCCACTGCCTTACCTAGGAACTGAACCTGCAAAGTTCAGTTTGTGTGTGAACTAATACAGACTATTGCTCTTACTAGCTGAAAAATCAACCTGCTTTTCACATCTGCTTCTTCTCAATAAAAAAAAGTCTTATGTCCACTTACAAAGGTTGTTTGCATACACTTAAAAACATTTAAAACATATTTTTTTTTAATTGGAAAGGTAACATCTCTCTTTTTTATCCTCTTGAAGCAGAAAATACCTATTGAAATATGATAATTCAAGTAGTTTGACATTAAATTTATCAACAAAATAAAAAATCAAACTATATTTTCCCATTTAAAAAAACCCCAGACTTGATATACTCCATTTTTTCCTCATAAATCAGAGGATTTATTCTATTGAGGTGCCTTTTCTATTTGTAAAAAAATTGTCTCTGTACAGACTTATCTTAGTTCAGGAACTCCTACATACCCTAAGATGACATTAAATATAGCATAGCATATGGAAAGTTATTATGCTGTTATAATGCATCTGTCATCACAGTTATTGACTTTGTAGAATAATATTTTATTTGAAATAAAATCAATACAAATAATCCTTGTTATCCTTTCTAGGTCTTTGACATCATTATTTTGTAATTATTTTTCTTCCCTAATCTCTTCTATGGAAGTAAAATCCAGAAGGAGTTGTATGTGTATAAAAGCCTAAGTTCATACTGAGCTTTACAAGACAAACTGAATCCTAGACTAAAATATCTGACTTACAATTAGGGAACAAATGAAAGTTACATCAGGTTCCTCAGGAAATAGTGGATTTGACACAATACTAATTCTAGAGGTAAGTTAGATTGCTAACACAAGTACAAAGAGTTTGTAAAAAATTACTACTGCCTTTTAAATGGTGTTCATATTTAAAGTCATGATGTCAGGAAAAATGCAGAAGGCGGAGGAAACATTGCTGTAACAACAGTCATCAAAATGAAGTTACTCCCATATGTCATTACAAAGCCAGCAGCTGTGTTGATGAAATCACGATTCCTTTTGGTGACATCCATATGGAATACAGAGCTTTGACATTACTCTTCAGTAAAAGCTACAGTCTGATTTTCTGCACGTATAAGGGAGTTGTCAATTCTGTTTGATATTCTGTTCCAAAATAAAAATGTTATGGAGCATATATCTACAAGAAATTCAGAGTTACATTTGGTTCAAAATATGTTGTGGTGGGCTTTGTTGCTGATGTAAAGAAAATTGTCTGAGTCATGAAAATCATAACGTGATTCAAGCTGGAAGGGACACGAACAGGTTTCTCATCCACGCTCCTGCTCAAAGCAGGATCACCTGTGGGATCAGATCAGGCTGCTCGGATCTGTGTTCAGTTAGGTCTTGAAAAGCTCCAAGAATGGAGACTCCAGAGACCATCTGTACAATCTTCTCTAGTTCTTGCCTGTCCCAAGGATTTCATATAGAAGTTTACAGCGGAAATTAACTGTCTCAAATTTCCACAAACTGACTTGAATTTCCTACTAATTAACTATCCGGAATGTTTTAACTTTTATTGCAGTTGTACCCTCTCTGGGGCTTTGTTTTTTGAGTGCAAAGTCATGACAAATTTAGGAGTATATTGAGAAAGTAGTTCTGCATCATTTATACCTCTCATAGATCTACTAATCTCTTAAACCTTTAAAGAACTCCACTTTGTGATTCTCCAAGTCTGGAAATGGCCCTTTTTGCATCACAGGACAAGAAATCCCAAATTTTGAGGGTACCCATTGCAGAGGGAATTTCACTGAATATAAACCACACAAATTTTCAGAACTCAGTAGCCCAGCCATTGTCACTGAGAGACAGCAACGGCATATCCTTTTTCCACAACGTGAGTGAGGCAATGCCCCTGCTGACCAACCACCAAGATAAGGTGGGTGTTACGATATAGTCAATTCTTATACTCAAGGTATATAAATAAAATCATATGCAAGCCATACTAGACAGCCATAATAATTGTTTCTGGCTTAATTAAGCTGTAGATCATTATATGACATACCCAATGTAAACAATAACTGGAAAAGAAGTCAGAGATGTTGATTCCTCCCCATGAATTCCTACTGCATTTTCAAACACTAAGAAAAGTCAGGAGGAAAAACAAGGAACTGCAAAAACCAGGGAAGACTAAGGAAAAGCCACAGATCATTTTAATATAGGATTTGAATATGGGACATAATGTGTATCAAAACAGAATCCTATAGAGAACAAGTAGTTGCACATAATATTTAATTTTAAAAGTAATATTTGTGCCTATCTTTATTAGCTACTCCTTACTGTCATTTATATGAAAACGAGGTGAATAAGCACCCTTTATATTTAAGGTGAAGAGTTTATTTGATATTATAAAATGGCATAGAGAACAAATACATATTAAAGAATAGTAAATAAACTGCAACAGACTACCATGTGGCCTATTATCTTTCCTTAATTGCCCACCTGACACCACAAAAATGAGATTACTAGAAATTCCACTTTAAACTAAATTAAGCTAATGAACGTAACTGGAAGAGTCTGCCAGTCATTCCACATATGAATGTACAAACAGCAAAGACAACAGGATTTTAAAAAGTAGCTTATACTTTCTATTTTATGATACATATATATATATAGTTCACCTTAACAGCAAACGAGCTTATCAGGGCTCTAGGTGCACTAAGAGTAAGTGTTACCTGTGCAGAGTCTCAGTGCTGACAGGGACTGCTGGACAGACCTCAGGCCACCGCGGGCTATGGCTGTTGGTAGACCCTGTCACCAGCTCTGTCTGCCGCGTTTGGATCCTGTATGGGACTGTGCTCACTGGTAAGGGTCACCAGCCTGTGCTGGGGTCACCTTTGGCTCCTGGCTTGTCCCCATCCATGGAGCTGTGCTGCTCCTGCTTCTCCCTGCCAAAAGTGCAGGTCCAAAATGAGCGAGTGCTGCCAGGAGGACTGGTGTCCTTCCAGGTCACAGGAGGGCAGGGTGGAGAAGCCAGCCTGCTAGTTAATAAACCAGAGTGAGTTTTCTGTCTCTCATCCTAAGGAGCTCTGTTGTCAGCAGTAATAATATGATTTTTAAAAACAAATAATTTGGGTTCACGGACTGCTTGAGTAAAAGATTCTTGCTCAGAGCTTCTTCTAAGAAACTATTTTTTAAAATGAATCTTGCAATGGTGATGCTTTTGGTCAGTAAAAGCAGTATTTGGTGGTACAAAAACCTGAAAAAAACAACCGTAAAAAGCTAGAAAGTATCCATTTGCGAAACACCTGGATGATGGAGTGTTTGTCATTCCACAGCTCCACCCAGTTTGACTTTAAACACCTAACAAGGATTGCATTCCCTGATAACAGAGCATTCAAACCTTGACTACATAGCTCTTTCATGAGATCTGCCACTGTTGCTTTTTTAGTGGGACTTTCAGTGCAGAGAGGTCACAAGATGTTTTGTCATGCATCTCGGCTGGTGTTGGGCAGGTAGGAATTCTGAGAGCCAGCCTCTGCAAGCATTCCCTTCATCGCTGGCATTGCTGGAACAGCACCCTGTGAATGTTACAGAGACTATAAATATGGCAAGAATTTGGAGAGTAGACGGGCTTTTGAGGCTGCTTCAAGATTTGGATGATCATTTAAATGTTCCTGGAAAAGCTTGAAAATGAAAGCAACAACTGCTTTTCCACTGGAAAATCAAGGAATAGAAGACAAAATTAATTCTGTCTTTCATCTCAGAGGACCTACTGACTGAAGCAAAACTGCTACTCTTAAAGCATACACATGTAAATAGAAATTTTCTGCACTGATGCTCCGTCTTCCTGCTTTGTCAATAACACCTTCCTCTTTTTAGTCCTTAGCATATAAAGCAGTAACTACATGGCACACAAGTCCAGTGTGAGGGCAACTGAACTCTACAAGTCATCATGGCATTTTGCCTAAGATTTTGTCTCACTCTCCTGCAGGGTTAACTTCCTGGAGCCAGTTTACTCAGTTTTAGTGGCCTCAGTAACCGAACCAGGTTGCTCAGAGATAGCTTGTCATACTGCTTTGTGTAACAAATATCCTCACTGTCTGTCAGCTACTAGAGCAAGATGGTTGCAAAGTGTTTTAATATACACTTAAAAATCAAATAATTTCTAAATGAAAATGTTCAAAGTACTTGTAAATTCAAAGCGATTGTAATTTCTTAAGAATTTCCTTCTCATGACAAACTAAACTGGAAGTTATTGTTACACCATTTTTTTTCTCTTTTTCAATACTGTGCAAATTATTCCACTGAATACTGAATAAATTCCTTGATGACTGTATTTTAGATGCCTTTTAACTATGTTTTATATAGTGAAGAAAACAATACACATTGAGTGTTAAATCATGATATAAAAGCACCTATAAAACTGACTGCTGGGTTTTTAAAATGGCACTTAAATCCTGATTTATTTCTCTGAATGCATCACTTCCGAGAATCAGACTGAGATAGGTGCCTGGCTACAACTGCAGTTTACCTACACAAATTTGCATTTTCACTTACTCAATAAAGTCCCAGTTTCAATGTTCAAACATCAAATAGCTGTCACAAAAAATCTGGAAAATGCTATTGCTCCTGTTAGATAACAGGACTAGCATAAGGAGAGATCTATGGAAATGCAAAAGTTAATAAATATTCTCTCATAACAGCTGAAAATAATGTTTCATTCATGCTGAGATAGAACTGAGAGTATATTTGTCAAATGTAAGCATAAAAAAGATGTAGTAATTGTCCCAAACTAAGTACTAAGACAGCAGGAAATTCAAAGATGAGATCATACTTAGAGAAAATCCCAATACTTTGAGCTAGCCATGGTGTGTTTCTTTTCTCTAAATCCTGTTGACCAATACTATACTTGCATTTGTGTTTGTGTAAACCATTAGTTTCATGGGTTCAAAACTTGTTTTAGCCTAATTGGGTGATGCACCTTCAAAACCTTTGCCCATGTCTACAAATTTAATACGACTTATTTTTTCAAGACTTTTTTCATCTATTTATCCTGTCTATTGTAAAATGACTTGGCTTTCAGTGAAGACTTCCTGCTCAGTATGAGCTACAGACTTACAGTAAGTTATTATTTCAGATATGAAGATAATGACTGAGGGGACAAAAACACAAAGGGGGCAAAGACAAATCTCAAGAGAACAAAGAAAGGGTGAAAAATTAAAATGGTGAGCTTTAAAGAAAAATATGGACATACATTTATATTTAATGCATTCATATTGGGAAGATGTTATGTCTGTTACGTATAAAAATTCATACCAAAATTACATCTTGTTTATTTTTTTTGGGGGGGTCTGGGAGAGGAAATCTACACTGGTCACTGGTACTTGCTGCTGACCCCTGGTCTTTTTCAATGGATCTTGAACTCTATACATGTAATGGATTTCTCTGGTACTGGACACGGAGTGCTGTTACTGCAAACGTGAATGAGTTCACAGGTGTTTGATGCACGAACACAGTTTGGTTTGTGATCTTGCCAACTGTAGTTCAGAGTTAATACCTTTTTATTTTGAAGCTCATTATGCATGATGGAACTGAGCATCAATTTGTCATTATGGTGTAATATGTATGAGCTTCATACTAGAAATAGTTGAAAGCTGTGTTGCTTTCCTTACACACAGACTGTCTTCAAATCTCTCCAGGCTGAAGTTGAGAAACCAGACCTCACAGAGAGTTATAACAAGACTTCTCTGTTGTGTTCTCACCCTGCCTCCTTTTGATCTCTGCTCTTTTCCCCTTCATCCACTGCACTGTCCTGTTTCTATGCATCCTTATTTACTACACAGCTGATTTGGACTTGCTCCCTTGTAAAAGAATAACAAAATTGCACTTGAAGCTCAGGACATTTTCTTGGTGATAATGTTTTTAGTCTTTTTTTGTTATAAAAGAGTTAATAGGTCTATTAAAATAACAAAATAAATTTTAGTGTGCTAAAGAACAGATAGACCTAGTTCTTACATATGAGAATTTCTTGAAAGGAGACCATGCCTATGACACAACATACATTCTTAATAGAGAGTAGGCTACAAATCTATGTCTGTTTTGTAAGCCAGTTGATTCAAGCTGAGAGATCAGATATATTTTTTAAACATTTTCTTCTCCAGTGTACCTAAGAGGAACAACGTGAAAGGATGAACTGAACTCCCACCTGTTTTGAACTGTTTTGACTAAAATCTCTGTCTTGATTTATGTAAAGCAAATATTTGCTTTACATAAATAGCTAAATGCTATTGCTAGCTTCAGTAGCATAGCATTAATTATCTGTCCTTTTGATGTCATTTTGTCAAAGCTCTTAAATTGTGAAAGTCATCTGATGTTCTAAAGAGCACTGTTGAAAGATAGGTTGGTTTAAAAAAACCCAGCCCAACAACCAAACAAAATAACCCCCAAAATAACTACATCTATGGTTCTTTTACCCTTCATTCAACTGAATACAAAACCAAAGAGCCCTAGTGCTGAGGCTATTGGCAGATATCTAGATAATCAGTTGTCAAGGGAACTCTGCCACACATTCACTTTTCTGACACCCAGAAGCAAAATTGCTTATCTCACAATTTTAAAAAATTTTGACAAGAGCTTTTGTACTTCAGTACAAAAGGAAGCAACAAATTCCAGTGCTGTAGTGAATAGCAACCTGACCATAATCCTACTAATGGAATCAGCGAACACAAGGATTGCTGACAGAGAAAAATAGAAAGATTTTTTTTTTCAAGGCATTAATAACGTCAGAATGTAGTTTTCAAACCTGCAATAAAATGCTACAAAAGTTATGAATATACTTAAACGTAAGTAGAGGTTTCTCTGATAATTAGACACTGCATGTATTATTTCAGTGTGCTTCTGCATTGAAACACTAGTAAATATTGATGTAGAGGGCCACTGATGCATAGTGGCCACTAAACAAAATACCAGGAAAGGAAAACATGAATGCTTCATAACATCTCACCTATCTGATCTTTGCCAAAGGAGTCAGAATGAGTCCTTCATAGGTAAGCCTTCAACTGCCTTCAATTTCTAAGGATGCATTGATATCTTGGATTTCTGTACACATGCTTGAGCTAGAGGGTAGTGGGTAGTCTACCAGAATCAGTAAATTGAGACTCCAGAACTAAAAGAGTTCGAGATCCTCTTCACAACAGCTAATCCATGACAGCCATGAGCTTTATAAAGCCACAGATGTCTGCACCTGTCCAAAACTTGACAAAGTGTTTCAGCAAAACAGACCCTGAGGACTTAGAGACACTCTGTTTCCATGAATTTGGGGAGAATTTTTTTGATCTGTAAAAAAATAAATGGTGGTAGACAAAACACATTTGGCCTAAATATAAGGCAGAAAAGAATATAGTCCCATGTTTATGAAACAGATCAGGTTAGCAGAAGCATTGTATAATAAACTAGTTTAAAGACAGAAATTTTGTTAGCAAATGACAAAGAAGTTGTAATAAATAAGGAACATGGTTTTTAGTGACTGACAAACCAAAAAGAGAAACACAGCCTATCTCATAGTCCCACATTTCAAACTATGCGTGCTATGATTCCATTCATAAACAACAGACAGGGTGTCTGTACATAGGAAAACAAAGAACAGTTCTTTTTTAGGAACTGTCTGTAGGAAGAACATACGATTTAGTCAACAGAGCTGGAATAACCTCTTGTATTCTTTCCAATGACTATAGTTTAGTATTTAGCAGAAGGAATGTTTTTGTTCTTTTCTTGTGCTTTTTCTCTTCTGGCGAAGCATGGATTTTTCTTTTGTGCTCTTGCACCCGGTCTGACAAACAATAACCCCACTATTTTTACATGTTCTAACCCACAGCTCTTTTTTTCAGACAGCTGCATTTTCTGTGCTCTCAGACCAAAAAGGCAAGCTTCTGACCTCTGCCACTAACGCATATAAGTGATCAGTCACCATATAACACTCCAAGTAACAATTTCTTCTACTGTCCATGATGAAAAACCGTACAGCAATTCTAGTCTAGCAATGCTGTCTTGAAGTTCCCCTATCAACTCATTGACTTCATCATAAGTATGGGGTGGCTACTTAATTAATGTGTGAACATGTTTTCCTTCTTTCAGAAAAACCTGAAACTGTCAGTAGAAGGAACAGATGAAGTTCAGCTGAAGTGTGTTAAATACTAGACGGCTTTCAAAGATGATCAAATGTTAGTTTGGCAACAGCAGAAAATATTTTCTTAGCTTAAGCTTCATCATCACAAATAGTTTCCCTGTTCTACAAAATATCTATACTTCCAAGGAAGAAAAACACCGGATAAGCATTTTTGTGTTTTGGGCCTGAATGTCTCTCTGTACTCTGACAACTTCTATTCAGCTTACAGACAGGTTCAGAGAAGAAAAAATTGCTCACAATGGAAAAGGGAGGAACAAGTAAAGTTTCCAAATTAAAATATGATCTGAAGTGAATATTGTCCAAAGCTTGACTTAAACAGAATATACTTTCTTGCATTTAACATTTCCTGAGATTGTCAATATACCATGAAAAAAATCCTGATTTAAGAAATTTTACTTCTTCGCAGAAGTCTTTTCAAAGAACCTGTTTTCTCACAGCTACTCTCTTAGTCTTGATTCAGAATGGTTAAGTATTGAAAGGCAAGGTAAGCTTTTAACAGGCAAACTGCAATAGAACTTTATTTTATTTGATACTTTAACTGTTGCAAATGCAAGCATGAGACAAATTAATTCCAATGTGAAAGAAATGAGAAAACTTGTTCATAAAATAAATGTGAATTTTGAAATGAAACTGATGGAATCTGAAAAGCAGTAGGTCACAAAACATACATTATGCTATTTTCTTCTCTTCAGCAACCATATAGAAAAGTGCCTTTAAACGTATAGGTGATCATCTGCTGACAGAAAGTGAATGACATGTCTTCATTTCCAGTGTTACAGAATCTTAAGAAGGTTGCACCTAATTTACAGGTTTTCTCAAATGCATTTTTTAAAAAGAATATCCTTTCATTCTGTTACTGTTCTCTTATTTTTAAAGTATATTTGTTCTGGGTGACAAACTTCTAAAAAAGGAGTATATTTATCCAAAATACCAAGTTGGATATGATGTATGTCTAAACTGTCAGTTCCTTAGTATCCTTCAGAAATTAAACCATATAATTAAACCAGCAGGCTTTTTGTACCTCCAACTCCCACAATTACTCGAGTGACTTTGAGAAGACAAGTGATATTAAGTCTTTACAGTCACCACATATTTGCAGTACAAATTAATTCCATTTGCATACAGATTTATCCAAAAAGCATCTTTGCAGGACTTTGTAAAATGTTGAGAATCAAGCTACTTTAGATGGGCATAAAGGGAACATTCCACAGACAAAGTTCATCATGGGAAACAGTAATTAATGAATGGAGAATGAGAGGAGTTTCATCAGACAACCATGTTAACTCACACCTGATTGATTATGTAAAGAGAGGAAATCTGTCATGTGAAGAAGACTTATGCAGGGTCTTAAATTTAGGGGTAAATTTTTCAGGGCTTGACTTTTAGGAGCAATGATTAAAAAAAACCCCCAAAGTTCCTACTGGTTTCTGGGAGTAAATATTGTGCTTGATTCATTTGTCAAGTACAATTTTCCACAATAAAACGATTCTAATACTTTACAAAAACAGCTCATGGTGTCTAAACTTTTAGCTGTGAGTTTTAAAGTCTTACACCTTCTTTTTATTTTTTGGAGAGAAAAAGTTCAAATTTTGAAACAAATTATCCTTAAAAAAAAAAAAAAAAGGAGGTTTAGAGCACCTGTTTGAAAGCAAATCTTCAGAACTTCAAGTCTTGTGAACGAACACACTGATGTTCCAGCAGGATCAAGTCTATAGAGGTATATTTGGCCCTTCTCTGCCTGAATAGACAGTTATGTTTAATTTACCTATTCATACACCATGAAATATATAGGTTAAGCACCGTATCAAGCTATGATGACTATAGATATCCTGTGCTTTCCAGATGTAGAAGTGGAGTCATGCACTGAGGGAAAGTAATGGAGGGATGAAAGATGGGAAGAATGTTTGATGGCAGCTGACTTGGTTGGCAATGGCCTATGAACACCCTCCTATAAGGATTCCTCCTGTTTGTTTCCAGCATTCTACTGTGCTCCTCTGTCACTGTAAGCATCTACTGGCCTAATGTTCTTCTCGTACTGAAGTATGAGGTAGCATTGAAAGAATGCTGATCTAACATACAAAAGTTGGAAAGAACAGAGGAAAGACTCTTCTAGATTGTTCACTCAGTCTGCTAGTACTGGAAGACACCAGAGATACATTGCCAAATATTCTGATCAAGATTTTTCAGTGGCTCTCTAACTTAACACTGAACATCTACCTGATCATTCTGCAGAGATGTGCATTTTTTGCAAGGTAACTACTATATTCTTCTGTCATCAAGCCACTTGGGATATTGATTTCTCAGAAAAAAAAAATAGCAGCCTTTTTTCAAACATTTAGTGTGCCGAACCACTGGCTATGCTGTGATTCTTCCTTCTTTTGTCTTTATGCCAGCAATTTTAATAAGTTATATACACACTAATGCCAGTGGGGGCCCCAGGAGTTAGACAGCCCTGCAGAAAATCAGATTTCATGGCATTTGTCTTCAGGAGATTCACTGAATTTCCTGACATGCCGGTAACAACTTAGTAGGACAAAAATAGCATTGCTTCAGATTTTCAGATGTTCTACTGCTGGCAGATTTTGTCTCTGGAAACAAGCAAATTGCAAGATACAATTACTGACTTGCCAGCGTAGCTGTGCTTAACATCTTAGAATGACAATGTGTGCTAGATTTTGTAAATACTACTAGTTGCATTTAGCACTGGAAGGAATACATAATTTTTGTGGTTTCTACAAACTCCAGAAACATTTTTTCTATAGTCCCAGATGCTGATGATATAAACACTAAAATGTGAATTAGTCTCTAAACCCAGTTTTGTTAGGGGTTTTATATGACAGAAATACAGGACAAATAACATTTGCTTGCAAAAAATTTTACATACAATGTATGTGAAAAACAAAAGCAGAAGAAAACAACGTTATGAAACTCCAATTTAGAACTGAACTCAAGAATCTGAAAAGAAATTCTGGTGCAGTACATGCAAGTACAGCGTAATGAGTAATCAACTCTCAAAATTTCTGAGTTAATCAGCTTGTATTCTTTAGTCTGCATTTGTCACTGAGTATTCCTCTTTGTTCCTTGTTCCTGTTCTCTACTAGGCTGCCCACTTTTCACATAAAACAAATGTCTATTTATGGATTTATAATACATTAAGCAAAGTGAAGTAATTATCTACTGTGTTAGCTGCCCCATCAAAATTAGTCTGACTACATTTGGTTGGTTTTAGATATATAATGCTGCAGAAAAACAGGAAGTCAATAGAATTGCTAAAAGGTATTTTGACTTATCTGAGGTAAACATATAATTAAATCCATAGATTTTGATTTTAAAAAATTAATTCCACCTCTCTATACTATGTGTCTTCTATTTATGAGATGGTGGAGTATAGGTCCTGTAAATAAGGAAAACCAAAATTAAATGTAATTCAGCTTTTTACATAAAAATATATAGCTAAGTTCAGTCTTAAAAGATCAGTGAAAAGAAACAGTAATACGCTGATCTACTGTAAACATTGTCATCCTGTTTATTATTTATGTTATTAACAATGTCATTCCAAATAACTGTAGGATTTTCAGACTTCTGACACTATAAAAAAGACATTCCTGGATTAAACTGTAGAAACCACCCACAAGCAAAGGATGTATTATTTTAGAATTATTAGTAGTATTATAAAAATAAAATTATTTTATACTGTACCTGTTGCACTTTATGAAAAATTAAGGGTGGCAGGTATAATAGCAACAAACTACTTTAGTGGTTGGAGTACAAAACAAGAGATATATTCTTGACACAGTCAAGAGGTAGGTATATTTCTCTCAGAGACTCAATTTCTCATATTTAAGTAGGTCAATACCTTTTCAAAACAGTTATAGGTGATCCAGCAAAATACCATAATAATGTCAGAGGATTATACTGCAATCACCACAACATCGCATCAAAGTGTGATAAACCAGCTCTGATATCTATTATTGAAAAATACAATAAAGGCCATGAATAACAATTATCATATTCAAAATGAAAATGTGGGTAAGCTTTTGAGCCGGACAATTTCTGCTATGAAGTCCTACAGGTAAGTACAGCTGCTCTGGAGCCTCATAGGAAACTGAGCATATACAGAAGCCCAGGGTGCCCTCAGTACTGTAGGGGAGTATGTTTGCTCCTGATTCAGTGAAGGAATTTTATCCCTTAGCCAATGAAACTTCTTCAGTTTTTTTGCCTTGTTGTCGGTCCTTCAGGCTGTGGTTCCAAGCCCATGATAGAGACTGTGCCATTTTAATAAAGTCTCTTGACATCTTGTTATCTCTGACTTTATTTATTCTTCCAAACTCACTCTCTATTCCCACCATCTTCATTCTATCAACCTGGACTTGATCATCTCATACAATATGAGGCCATTTCAGCATTCTAGCCTTGATAGCAAATTATAATATTTTTGCCAGATCATATTCAGTAGTAGGAAAACAGCAGGGTGAAGCAAGTATTGAACATGGCCCAAGAGAACGGGCAGGAATATACAGCTGCTGGTGGCAGAGAAAGAGGAAATAGGATTTAGATTAGCTTGGGCTACTGTGGAATACCAACCAATTCAAAAAAAGGCAAGCCTTCCAATGCTAGTCTTTTAAGATCCTGCATATCCTGATGAATATAAAATTGAAAGTGATTCCAAGTATGCATTGTTTAAAATTGATTACTTAATAAACTGTAGATTTTAATACAAAGTTACAAATGGAAAGCCACATTTCATGTCTTGTTTTAATGATTTCAGTGAACTTAAGAAAAAATACATAGATCCAGATTTAAAAATTTTTGTCGCCAAAAATAAATTGTAATAACATGTACAAATATGTGCTACACTTTACCTTTATACAAAGTAGGAATACTCGAAATGTCCACACAGCCATGTTCACTGTCCACCTTCAGATCCATATTTAAAATCCTTCTCTACCATGAAGATAAAAAACCACAAAACCCTCATATACTGTTTCCCTGACCACTGTTTTCATACTGATCAGAGCTGGTTTGTTGTTTTCTTGTGCTTCCCCTGTCCATGCATTTTCTTCCACCTGTTAATGGCAGAGTTGCCCTATAGATTGTGAGGTCTTTGGGGTAGGGAGTGTCCCTTTGTAGCATGTTTGTGCTGTGGGGGACATGGAATCCAAAGATCTAGAACTCTGCAAAGAAGACCACTTGCCTTCATGGGACATAAGGTCTAGATATGGCACTTTCTTCTTTCCCCTATTCTTGAAACATTCTGCAGGAAGGAGTCAACGATGACAAATCAGCATGAAGAAGGATCTCTAGTCCTGGATGACATCAGATTATTTGTCACTCCTAATCAATCCAACTCTGTCCCTTCTGATCTACTGTTCATTCCAGACTTTTTGTGTTTTATCTCATATTTATTTCAGTTTCACCTATAGCTTTTTCTCATCCCTCTATCTTCTTCTTTCTTTTTTTTTGAAAAATTACTGACAAATATGTTCTGTGTAAAGCCTTGTACCTTTGGCTTTATACATGTAGACCTCCACTGCAAAGAAGCCAGTGCTTATTTATGGGATGCTTAAAAGTGCAGCAAGAGAAGAAGAAAGAAATTTTATAGTCTTGGTGACGCTAATTCTTGATTATATGTATTGATCCTGTGTCTTACTAAAAAAAAAGGTGAAAAACTGGCAGAGGTATAGCAAAGCACCACAAGGCCTGAGAATAAACCACACAGTGTGAGACTTCAGAACTGCATTGTGTTTCAGCTATTTAGAAAGAACACTGGAAAGTAACTTGACTACAGTACATAAATATCTTCATGGGAAGAAAATATTATCTACTAAAAACCTCCTTGATCTTATGAAGAGGGATATCACTGAAAGAAAATGTTGAGCACCAAATTCAAATGCAAATTGAAAATTCAGTTGAGATTAGGCATGCAATTCTAACAATAAGAACATCTGGCTACTCAAGAAATGCAAACTAAACAGGCACTTCAAATAAGGTGTGGTTACCTTCGTGGAAGTTAAAAATCAGTCGACCTTTGAGCTCTCCCTTTCTCAATAAGGGGAAGGTTTTATTCAAACACACATTATCAGGCACCACCATCAATGATGATGGTCTGCTTATCTCTTTGACTTTGAAATCCATGTACCTCCTGACATTCAGCAACTCCATGGCCTCAGTTCTACCAATCTTGCCTGTCTTCTCCTGATTCCTAAATTATTGTGCAATGGCTAGCTGTTTCTTATAAATGATTCTTTTGAAGTACTGAGTTAAAATATAATTAACTCTTCTGAAGTCTCAAAACCTCCTTCCAAACCTGCAGCAAAGTGGAAAGATTACCTACCTCACATTGCTTAATAACTATAGAACTTACTAAGCATTGATACTTTATGCAGATTGTTGCTTGTTACAATTTTGGGGACCAGGATCATTTGCAAAACTAGGCTCCCTTCATTGCAATGAATATAATAACTACAAATTTTGTGGTGCAATTCAAGAAAATGAAGAGATTTTCGCCTAGGTGTTTTCAAGACATTTGGTGCATCTCTCACACCGAAAAAAAAAAAATACAGACTGTAACTGTATTAATGAAACAAACAGGGTTAGAGCATGGCCAAGAACTGCTCCAATACTGCCTGTACTGTTTAATTATTAGCAGGCATACAAGCACAAATGCTGAGCCACTGGAGAACAAGCTCAGGATATTTTATTTGCTAATACAGATATAGCCGTAGAATCTAAGGCTATAAATATATGACAATTTCCTCCCCTAAGAACTGGATTAAAATATCTGTTTAATAAATCTATCCAGTCCTATCTTAAAGGCCATTGTAGAATCCTGAATATGATACATAAATTTTTCCAGGGCATAATAACTACATGAGCAACTAGAACTTAAAATAAGTTGAGTTCGACACTAACAACTTTTAGTCTTTGGAAACTGTATTACCCTCTGTTGGCAAGATTAGGTGCTACCAAGAACGTGTATAATGTCTTTGTCATGAGTAGCTATCTATTAGTCAAATAAATAAGTCCTCTTTCAATACGTTTTGTAGTGTATAAAGGACTAAACTGAAACCTGCAAATTTCATGTTTCAGTATTTTTTTTTTTTTTAATTCTAAGAGCCTTTGAAATCTCTCCAATATTTCATGTCCTCCTTGAAGTGTAAATATCAGCTTTTCACACAGCACTGTCACAATAGTTTTAATGAAATGTGCACAGATATGTTCAACTTCTACTTGGTAGTCCTCCTCTTATAAACATTCTACTATACCATTTAACCACAGCATGGCACCAAGATTCCTACTGATGCAGTGATCTTTAATGACCTTATGTTCTTTCTTGAGTCTTCATTTTCAAAGACAAGCTCTATTACGTAAGTACAAGGTGTATCCTTTGTTTACAGGTTAACTATCCTTCACCCAGCTATATTATAACAAATCTATTTTTCTAATATGCACTGATTATGAGAACTTTTTATTTGTTTTACTTTTTTATACCAGAGATTTTTATCTACAAAGGTACTGTAACATTACTTGTATGATCAATCACACCATTGATGAACATGAAGCCAGGAAATAATTCCCTCTGAGAGATTCCTTCATTTGTGGCCATTGGTATCTTCCCAAAAATGACTGCATTTTGACATCGGCTTCTAAGTCTGTCCCTAATGCACCTGGTATACTGATTAATTCCCTGTACTACACTTCTAAACAAAGTGTCATGTATCGCCAAAACAAATCAATTGAAAGATGTCAACATGTATACTATGTCAACGTGCATCATTAAATGGCCTGTTTGCAAAAGAAATTTCTGTGTATGTTTAACATCAGTTGAACAGTCTTAAATTAATTAGGAGAGTTTACCTTTCTGTTTATTTCATTTTTTATTTGTCAAAATAAATTTTCCATGGAATTCAAATAATTTGTATTATTCTGGATACGCTAGTTGTAAATCCATAGTTACAGGTGCATTGAAAATATGGTTAAAATTAATTATTTACACACATATATGTATAGATATACATATGTATTCTTCCCTAACTCAAATTAATTATTATCAGATAGAATATTTGTGAATGTTTTCTTTGATTCAATGACAGATATGAAGTTAGATGATTTTTTAAAGCACTAATTAAAATAACACAGAACAAAACTCTGACATAAGATGTTACCTCGGGTTTCTCTACCTTAAAGTAATTAAAAGTTCATAAATACATTATTTACAATATATGAAAATATTGATTAAAATCTCACAGAGGGGCTGCATGATTAATTAACAAAATACCTTTTATACATATTTTCTCTACTTATCTTAAAACCTGTGAGAGAACAAAGATATACAGGAATACCTTGCACTTACAGCCAAATCCATGCTGTACCCTTACTCCCACTAGTGTCACATATTCCAGCCCCCTTTGATACTTGTCAGATATCTCACTTGCTGTCAATCTGGTCCCTGATGCTCTGAAGTGCCATATTATAGGAGATGTGTAGATACAGAAAGATACATGTAACCACAAGCATGCTAATAAACACCCATGAGTGCACACACTTGCAGTCACAATAAAGATTTTTTTATAAATTTGGATTGCTTAGTTGAAATTATGTATGCAAATATGTTACAAGTTAATGATTCCTTAATTCATGAAGGAATCATAGGTCTCGATACTCTGGGGTTGTAATGTTTGTATTTAGAATTTGGTATCAGCAACCTTAAAACACATTGCCATGTCTTCTGTAGTTGTAGCAATCCCAGCAAAACTAGAATGCAAATTTGGTCATTGATTATGTCTTTTACTTCCCGTTTGTGCTTAATTTCAAAGGATGGAGAGAAGGTTTTATTTTCTAGGCCAAAATTCAATAAGAATATAATAAAACATTGTTATAGTAAAGCTATCACAATAAAATTTCTGATAAAATATCACTTCTTTCATTAATGTTCTAATATAGCAAAGCAATGTTATAGAGAGCTAAGCTCCCAAAATATTGAAGAATTATCAGAATACATTGGATTTGTTATATTTTAATTCAAACAAAGATAACGTTATCTATTTGGTGCTGATTTAAGAATACACACTCAAGATACTTGATACATAAATCAATAATGAAGAGCATGTGATTCCCTGCACTTCTATTCTGAGTGATTAATTTGTAAACCGTAGAACGAAAATTAAGAGAATGTGTTGTCAAATACCATGTTCTTTGATGGAATGTGGTTTTTATTTGATATTGTAGCATTCTTTTCTGTGCAAGATTTTGGTCAATCTTCTTGAGTGGCCAGGGAGGCCAGGAAGTATATCAGTTAAAACTAAGTTTTCAAACCTGTAATTCAGAAGGTAGAACTGGTTTATCAGCTCAGGGACCTGAATAAAAACATCTCAGTTTCTCTACTGGTTTGTTTTTTTCTAAATAGTAGTAGAATTTTGTTAACTAATTCTTGTGTTTGTAAATTCTTTTGCCACTGAACCAAACTCTGCAGAAAAGAAGCTATTTAAACAAACTGTAAAAGATATTTATCAGCCTCTATAATATGCCATCATTTTAATATATATGTACTCTTTAGTTGCATGACATGTGAACACGTATTAGAAAACTCCTTAAAGAAGATAGTGTATACATTCTCTACCCACGTTTCCTTTACACGAAAATGTGAAACATTTCTGCCTTACACCGCCCAGATATTACTGTTGTTTCAATAACAAAGAAGAAAATAAATAAATAAAGATAATATAATAATTGCAGAAGGCCAGATCCTAACAATATGAAATGTCAACTGTCTGCATCACAAACAAGATTTGGAACAGAGAAAAAAGTGAAAGAGAAAACTGAGGGTCACTGAAGTCAATAGCAAAGTCTCTGGTAATTTCAATACTCAGGAGTTCAGATTGAGTGTTTAAAAGAAAGGTAAATAGGCTTGTGACATTTAACTGAAACTAGTTAAGTTTGATTTTTTAAGGAAATGAAAGGAACTGCTCTCAAAAACTGATAAGGGAAATGAGGGTTTTTAATTAGTTTTCATACACTGTCAAGTATAGGTTCTCATAGCATCCCATTTATTCTTTTGTTATATGGTTTATGAAAGCCTATGAACCCTATATCTGGAAAAAACCTGTGCATTAAGGTAAGCCTGAAGAGGACATGTTCAGAATCTTGCAAATGAGATGACTAATATACATGAAACCATTGGAATCAATATCCTGAGGCATGAGCATACTGTCACAACTGACTGGTGACTCAGAAAGTGCAAATGCTTCCTTCAATCTAAAAAACATTAATGTGGGAGAAAGACAGATGTTACTAAAGAATACAGGACTTACTCTATAAGGATGAAAATTCATTCCTCTTCCTGAGCATAATCAGCAGTATAGAAGAAAAAAAACCTCACAAACCAAAAAAAAAAACCTCACAAACCAAACCAAAACAAGGCATAAATGCTTCTGATTAAGTATATTTCTGTGTTTATTATCGTATTGTATATGATTTGTATTGCTGTAAACAATCCTCTCCATGCCGTTATTACAGAGCTGAGAGCAGAACCAACCTGTTATCCACTAGCTGTTTGGATATGGGCAGAATTTACCTAGAGACTGAAGTAATTAAGGTCTTTTACAACTAGAAGCTAGTTTAACAAAACATGTACATTTTTTTGTACCTAGTCTTTAAATTGTCTAATCTAATACTTATCATAAGTTTTTCATTGATTAGATTTAATTTCTCCAACACAAACAAAGCCTGTTTGATCTTTAGGGCCCTTATTACAACTGCTAAGTAAAAGAGCACAAGGTAATAGTGTAATGCTATTTCAGATCAAAATACCCTTTGGCCAATATTTCTCCTTTGATATATGATGCACATTTTCAAATTTTAGCACATTTGCAAAGCTTACTGTCTGTTCGTGTCCGTGTTCAAAGAATACTGCTGACTGAGATCAACCAGGAGTTTATCTTGTTGCCACTGATTTTATCTTCCTCCTGCCTTTTTCACAATTAGTACCGCATATTTTAAGATTAAATCTGTCTGGAATATGCTCTATTCTACTGAACAATCTGCAGGCAACAGAGAACAGTAGCATAGCACTGTCACCACTTGGAATGCAGTAGGCTGATAATTTTGCTCATAGAAGGCACAGAAAGACATAAGAAACACATGACATTTTCTTGAAATGATCTAAATATAAAGATCTAAAAGGTAGATTTTAAGGTTATTGCTGAGGGGCAGATTGGCTACATGCAAAGACTGTTTACACTACTTATGTTCAAAACTGCATATGCAAGAGTGTTTCTCGGGAAAAAGAAATATTTAATGGTCATTCTAATGACCAGTCTTTATGAAATACAGTGAACGGGACATCTCTGAAAATTCAAGCCAGATGTAATTTAGCAAATCAACGTAGAAAAACAAATACATTTTCAAAAATTTTTGAAATGAACCTGAAGTTTGAATATCAGAAAAAATATTTCCTTTAATTTTATCAGGCAATTTAATAAAAGAGATCTTCCTCTACAAACAATGCCTATCACAATTTCTTGCAATTTCACTCAAGTCTAATTAAAAAAAAAGTCATTTTGACAGCTCATTCTACCAGATGGAACTGTTCATAATACATTTGTAAATATTCTTATTCAGACATTAGCACATATATTATACACAGTATGCACAGTATGTATATGCTGAGAGTCCATCACTGAGACAAAATAACAGAGCTACTAAGCACCATGAACTTTTTCTAGAGAGATTTAATGAAACAAAATAAGGGAGGACCAAATTTTAGTGATAAATTTAATTAGTGTAGAAACTGGTGATAATCAATGTATCCTGTTTGGTTAACTGTTTAGGCTTTTTTCTCCTCAGGAGACTGAATACTTCTTAGTGTCCAAGATTTTGCCTCCTAAGTGTTTCAAAGTTGAATGTCCTTTAAGGAGGTATTGGCCTTGATAATTAGCATTGATAATAGGCATTTTGGGAAAGGAAATAAGGGATTAATGCCTTGACAAGAAAAGAGTATTTCTGAATAATCAACATACATACATTTTTCTTGTGATACACAGCAGCTTGTTTACCCTTTTCTGTTGTTCTATGAAAACTCTTGCATCTTTGATGTGAAATTATGCAGCATACTTTACATGAGCAAAGTATTGAGATTAAAAGCCAAATCCTTAACAAAGATTAAGCAAAAAATCATATCTAAGCAATTATATCTAACTAATTAACAAAGGAGATTTCTTGCACAATGAACACAGTAGGTGAGAAAAGAACCCCCAGCACGAAAGTGGGTAGTCCTCCCAGCTCATGCTGGGACTCTATATGTAGAGTGAGAAACACAAATTCTCTTAAGCAGACTCATCCTCTGTGCTCTACCTTAGACTGAAGATGGACCTTCTGAGTGAGGAAGCTTCAAACCACTTTTTAGCAGGTCCTTTGTCACAGGTGTGAAAGCTCTGCTTCGACAAAATAGAGAATCAAGGCATTTTGATCTGCAATTTTTAATTTTATTTTTTTTTGTGTAAACCCATTTCTAATTATTAACAAATTCAGAAAAAAAAATGCAGACATCGAATTACTGTAATTTAATTGGTAATAGTTGCTCATAACAAGTCTCAGATACACACTAGCCTTGTTTGAGAAAGTGACTTGAAAGATGCAATTTACACAACATGTGCAGACTGAAACAATAAATTCCTTGATTCTACAGATCACTTATGGAGATCTGGTATACAATGACTATCAGTAATGTCCAACTACAATCTAAGACTTCTTACATTTACCAAATGTTTTATGTACAGTCCCTGGGAAATTATGCTATTTTTCCTGCATTATATGAATATTTTTAAATATAATGAAAATAAATAAATAATACAAATATATATATTATATGTTATATATAATATATAGAATAATAAAAAAATAAATCACAAAATATTATAAAATATTATAAACCCATCTATTTTAAGGAACACTGGTATTTTACTTAAATGTTGTTAGTATTTAGTATTCAGAATTTATTTCATTAAAATCTATTCACTGTAGAAAAAATAGTTTTTAGTAACATTTTATTTTTATGAAGCTGTGAATGACAGCATGACGAGCAAGCTCCATCTCCCAAAGATAAAACAAAGCTCAAGGAGTGGATTAAAGTGAACCAAATATCAGTGGCTGTCTGCTTTTGTAGATCACTCTGTTTAGATGCTTATTGCTATAAGCTCACTGTGTGCAACTTGAAAAGGAATATTCTATTGTAAATGTATCCTCAGCCAGCACAGATGGCATAAAATGCTTAATGTTGTTTTCACACGATATGCCATGCTGTAAGAGGATATGGCTGGAATAAATACATTTTATTTTGTCTTCTGACATTTTTCCATATGATTTAATTATTCAGAGAATAGTATAAACCAGAACTTCAGTATGAGTATTCATAACTTAAAAGTCAATTCAATACTTTGTCAAAAATGAGAATAAATTTGTATGAGATGTAAATAATATAACTTTTGGTGGCACTTGGTTTAGCTTATGTATTTTTGCCAAAGGGACAGGTGATTATGAGCTTAATTTCCCCTTCATCGACATATCCTGAACAGTTTACATAATAAACAATTATTCAGATATCAATGTATAAATTCACAAAATTTTTCTTTCATTGCCAGAGAAAGAAAAGATTGATTCTTTTGAATTCTACCCTATTTTCACTATTTCTTTTGATGATAGAAGAAAGAAACTAACAATAGTTACATGCAGAAGTGGAAAGCAGAAAGGACAGCTTCTGTGTCAGCTCTGTGCAGATGCAGAGGAATCAAGTACAATAACCTTTTACATGCAGCAGTCAAGAAATAGCACTGCACAGATACTTTTTTTTCCCCATTACAGAACAAAGAGACTGAGTTCATGCATCACTGAATGAGAGGCAGCAGCTTCCCATCAGGGACTGGCTCTTGGGGAACCCAGAGGCAAAACAATGCAAACTGTAATTAGAATACTTTTCTCTCCTATTCTGGGAATAAACAATCTTTTCATTGTTCATGTTTACACAAAAAACAAAATGCTCAGCTGTGTTTTAGTAACTATAGATGATACAGTAGTAGTCTTGTTATAAATAATATATATGCTAATGTAATTTAGGATTTCTAATTAATATAGAAATTCTTTAAGCATTTTCAACCTCTGGACTTGCTCAAGCATTTTCTGCATAGTATAGGACTCAGATTCTAAAATGTCTTTTCTACTTAAATATTTTCAATTAAATGTTAAGTATGATCACTTTTAACAGTATTTAACTTCCTATATTACCTTCTTCAAAGCTTTTAAACTTATTAGTTAATATATTGGAGAAGTAGTATGAAAAATACTAAATCTGCTTATCTGACCTTACAGAATTCCTCAAATTTATTTTGCTCCAATAAAAAAAATAGCATTTGCATTTTCATTTTCATTCCCTGCAATTATAATTACTTTATAGTAATGGAAGTCCTCACATTTTAAGCTAGACCTCTGTGGTTATGTTCTACCTTTGAAGCACTATCTACCTTTAAATTCATTATTTACTTACAGAAACAAAACACATGAGAAAATTTAATATATAATGCCAATGCATAGCCTATTTATAAATGAATGCTGTATTTCAGAAATTAAAACCAAAGCTATTAATATTTTATTACTACTCTCTATTAGGCCTGTAACATACTGTACAAAGCAGACCTTCACTAGTTGGGGGTAGGTTAGGAGATCTAGTACCTTTCCTCTGACTTTATGATTCCCTTTAGATCACTGTGTTTGGAATGCATGATATCATAATAATAACATGTACCAGTATGATTAACTCCATCTAATGTTAGCTGACTAACAAAAAAACTAACGGCAATTACATGCCATGGTCAGTTCAGTGTCAAAGAAATGAGTTTACTATTTAGGCTTTGTATGGGTAAGAAGAGTGACCGTTCCACTGAATGAGCAAACGAAACCAATAAAGAATTTGCTTTTAAAATCTATACCGCATATGAGAAAGTAAAATATTCATAAGCAAAGAGCTAAATTATTTTGGTTACCTGCAACATATGTACTTTTCCATGAGAAGCCATCCAAGTGTACTCTAGGTACTAGCTTATGTTCTAACAACATTATTAATTATCTTTTCTTTAGAATACGTTTGACAAAATGGCTCAAGAAATCAAAAGGGCATAGGATGGAGACTTCTTAGAATATGAGTCAACCTTGAATGGATTTTTATCTCCTGCTACTGTATATCCCTTACCATAAATTATAGAATAGTAATGGTAGGGGTACCTTTGAGAAACCTTCCTGACATATCTAACTTTGCCAGAATTATGAGTATTTTTGAATCCATTAATCCCTAGCTCAGCTGTTTTAAATGACAAATACCCTTAGAATATGAAAAAAAAAAATCGATCTTCTCAGTTCTAATATTTATTCCTTTTTTGGTTTTTGAGCAAAAGAGAACTTGTAGGCATCATAAGGTTAAATTGGGATTACAGAATTTGACAAAAATACTTTAGTTTTCTGGCCAAAGTTGCCAGACTTTGGGGATCTAAAATCAGGTGTCTAATCCTATATTTCAGTAAATGAAAATGGAACTTGACTGTCAAAGAATGGAAGCAACCGCTGGTGAAGTCAGGCCCATAATTTATTTTCTGAGGTCCTCTTCAGGCAACACAGGGTTTGGAGGCTAACCAGACATATTTGGGAGAAACATCATTTTAGTATATAATACTGAATTCCATACAGAAGCTCAGACAAGTTACTGCGACCATATACAAGGATGTCTATGTGCCTCCTGAAGTAGCCCGTAAGAAGTTGAGTAAAAATTTGGCTTCAAGCCTCATGATACACAGCTTTGAATCTCAATCTGGGACGACTCGTATGAGTAACATAGCTTTTAATCTGTGGTTTTCTTAATTTAACAGCAAAAAGAAAGTAAAATCTTTTATGTTCCTAGTCGTGCATATCATAATTCACCTTTTATCTTTTAAAAGACACATCTGGATCTTCTTAAAAAGATGTCATTGCAATAAAACTTGGGAAAATTATTACCTCCATCTTAGACATTTTAAACTATAGGAAACAAATGGAACTAAAGCCTAGAAACTCAACTTCAGAAATTAGGAAGAGATGGAGGCAGCTTCTCCTGTACCCGTGAAAAGGGTAGAGAATCACCAAGTACACTGAAACACTTAGATTGACAGGGCTTACATCTGCATTCCCTACTTCTCACTGAAACTGCTCTGATCATCATATTATGCATTACCTCGTGTTTTATGCATTAGTTTGTGTTTTCTCACTCCTGTTAAATCTGCTCTGGTTTGCCTCAGTTGTTTAAATGCTTGCTGACACAGATAAGATGTAGAATGTTCAACTCTAAATAAAAAACATAAAACATTGAAACTCAAGTTCTTGCACTCAGAAATATTTAAGTATGTTGTACTTAGTAGAATAACACACTAAAACCCCTGAAAAAAAACATTTTCAGGAGATACATAGCATGTTATAGTTCAGATCTACTTTCTGTGTTCAAAGAGAAATGCAAATCAACACCTGTCAGGCTTTGGTGGGTACCTGATCAGCTAGCTCCCCCCTAATTTTATAATTTATGATTTTTCTATTTTGTATTATTTTCTATTTTTCTCCAGAACCTAGGTAGCAAACTAAAGTTTGCAAATGGTTTATGTGTAGCAAAAGCACTGACTTTCATGTTCCCAGTACATGAACTACGTTGCTTCACAAGATTAGCAACATTTAATACGATATACATATTTGTTCATACCATCTTTTACGCTCCAGGCTCAATTCTACTCTCCTTGGAGTCAGTTAAAGTCACTGATTTCAGTAGATACAGAATATTGATTTCTGCTCGTATTAAAAATTATAGCAATAAGTACATAATTATCTGTTTACATCATACCACTTCAAGCAGAATTTAGAATCTGGATCAAACTCATGGATTGACTAGTGTTATTTATACACCTTACTTTTAATTCATTACAAAGCACTTCAGCTGCTTGGCAAATCAGCAGGAAACCTACATCAATCTCAAAAGATTTTTGAAGCGTTCAGGTTCCAGACGAGAAAAAGCTGGTGATTTCTACTTTAGATATTTGCTGAGATTTGTCTGAATTTAAAATTCTTGACTGCAACTCAGGAGGCAATCTTTCAGAGTTGTTATTTTCTCACCGTTGTTATTTTTAGTTTGAATGTGGAAAAGAAATTAAAAATAACAATAATAATTAATTTTATAATTTATTTTGAATAATTAAATAATAAAATTTAATTAGTACTACTAATGCTATTCTAGTTATGAAAATTGTTATAAAGCACTTGAATTCAATAGCTAAGACTTGAATTCAAGCGCTAAGACTACCATCTACTATCGTTTCCTAACAAACATAATTTATAACTCTAACATACTTTGAACAGGTGGACTCAGTCTCAAAGAATTCCCAAAGAATTTTAAAACCTTAGATATACAGTGTCGTTTGTAGAATAGAAAAGCTGGACAGTAAAATGTAGCAGCCAGATAGACAATGCTTCGTGCACCTATGCTCTAGCACAGGTGGAAAGGCTCTGGGTACAGTACCAAATCAAGATTTATTTCTCACTCAAATTCATTTTCAATTTTTATTTGGAGTAAGTACAGCTCCAGTCTTTAATGTTTTGTCAAAGTACAGAGCAAACTGCCTGCAGTTTAACTACTTTTTCTTGGAAGTGCAGAGTCAATCATTTCATTATTGAACCTGTGGCTCTCTGCAGTCTGGCAAAAAAGATCCTCTTTCATTTCAAATGATTATTGATTTGGAGAATTGTCCAGATTATACTTTGATAAGATGAATTATATCCTCTAATAGCACGTGTAGACGTCTAGTTAGGAAGAGCTGAAACAACAATTGTGCACATAGTCCTGTGATTCTGTTGTGATGACTAACTTGGCCACTTTAGTTAATTAAAAGGCAATACAAATTGTTCATTTATGGGCTTATCCAATTCTCATTAGAGTTAAAATCAATGGGAATCCTTCCTGGGTCAGTCTGTTCTCCAGTTGCTGAGTTTGGAAGGATATTATGATCCAAGTTTCCAAAAAAGTTAATGCTGAAGAGATGGGTGGCAAAGCTATGAGAACATTGACAGAAGAAATGTAGTAACATAAAGTACTAAAGAGTTATGCAGTGTAAGCCATTTTCTCTGGTAGTTCTTCTTTAAAGCATCCCTATTCCTTCTCACTCTATTGACCCCACTTCCACCTCTAAAGGAAGCCTACAAAATCCATTAATGTTGCAGTTACAACCAGCCACCATGAAAAAGAAGAATTCCCTGGACTGCAGTGCCACCCAGAGTAGGCACCAAGTGCAGAAAAAGAAAAGGGACAATAAATTACTGGTAATGGAACGGTGTGTTTTAAAAAATACATTGCATTCTTCATACAGATGTAGGCTCTCAAGTTTTTTGTGCAGTTAATTTTCTGGTTTGAGGAATCCAGTAGGATTCAGTTAAGGTTAAAAGAACTTTGGTTAATTAGTGAAGAAGAAGAAATGGTCCAGTTATCCCAAAGAAAAACTGAGCCAATTTTCTTTGATAATCCATAACTGCAAATGTATTTTAAAAAAACCCTTTTGTAATAAAACTTCAATGAGTTCACAATTTGAAGCTTTGCCTAGTTATTGTTTCCAGCTGAGAATGGAGTTTCAGTTACTTGGATTTGAGCAATATAAAATAATTTTTTTTTAGGATGTACTTTCTGATAGCCTATTCTACAAGTAGTTACAAAGCACCCAGATAAAGTACAATAGTGCATACACTGAGAAGTCTATTGTTTTGAAATTAATAGGTGATAAATTTAGGATAATAACATCACAAATATGATATCATAATAAATTTTATTCATTTTGTTGGAGAGTGTATAATATCATATATATGCATTACCTTAAAAGTGTGCAACAGAAATGTATCATATAATTTCATCAAAAAGCCATTTTAATTTTATACTATTTATCCTTTAGAAGTTCTTAAGGTTATATAAAAGCAGCAGTGGAAAACAGAGAAGTTCTGAACTACATCTCTGTATCATACATAAAAATTTATATATTAGGCACAAAATGATAGTTCTGACAACATACAATCTGCTTATGTTGATTTCTACGGGGGTTTTTTGTATAAACACAGTTACTGTTACATAGCTTTGATCAGAAAGAAATGCTTTGCACAATACATAATAAAGTTCATTCACCTACTTGTCTGAACTTTAGGACTGAAGGGCTTCTGCAACTGTTAGTTCAAATGAGAAGCTTTAGTCGCCACTACACTCATCCAGATGTGACTACATGCCCCCTTGTTTCACTTCTGACTATTTTTCTATGTTTTTCTATCTGATTATTTTTGCTTTGGAGAATTTTATTATTTTTTTAGGAGTAATAATAAGTAAAGACAATTATTTTGAATCAGTCTTAATTTAGGGGACAGAAAAGCCACAACAACAACAATTACTCCAAATCCAAACCAAATTTCTGGTTATAACAAGGGTTAAAGCATGAAATCAGTTTCTACCCTGCATGCGATTCAGTGTTCTCTCATAACATAATTCTGTGTTCATGATAATAAAACATATAATATCTTACTTTGTTCAACATTTACGTCTCAAGATATGTTTAAGCTCTGAGAATAAACTATTGTACTCAAAGTATCTACTGAGATTTTTGTTTTACAGCTGGGCAACATTCAAATGATAAATGGTACTTCTTTACACTGACTTGAAAGAATTAGCTCTTCTAACATGAAAGTCCCATTTCAGTCCCAAGAAGAAATCAAGAGAGAGAGCTTACTTGAAAATCCACTTTAACTTTACTTTAGTGTCAATGTTATGACTACACATACAATGAGTGACTGGAAGATGAGCAAATCTACAAATGTGTGAGAATTTTTGATACAAATTCATCCCAAATTTTCACATCTGTGCATTACTTCAGAAAGAATAGCCAAAAAAAAGTGTTTTGGTGACCTATCAGGTTATTTCCTCAATGAAACAAGCCCATATCAATAGATACTAAATTTAAACCTAGTATTGACTCCTTTGCTATGTGATGTCTTTAGCTTATGAATGAAAGCCTATTTAATTAAAGAATTTCATTACAGCAGATCAAAAAAACCCCCAAAACACCAGAGTAAACAAATGTAGTGAAACCATTATAAAAGAAGTTTCAGGATTACAAAGATTTATAAAATCTTTGGTCAAAGCACATCAGGGTTCATTTAGAAATTTAGACTTGTAATTGGGCTGAAATTTTCAATGGGCTTTGCTGAAAACTGTTCTATGAAATAATTTCAATTGTTCAAAACACCAGAAATCTGGTTTTCCTGATTAGGGAATCCTGAGCAATTCATGCATTAAGGGCACACTCCATTTTGGGTAAGATGAGCCTGGCAGGTAATCTGCTAGCCTTCAGATGTCCGTTATACCCACTGTATACCCAATTCTCACTGAAAGTAATTCCCCACACAAGAATTCATGTGGTTGCACATGCATTCCTAACTTCTATTAGAATGAACCAGGTTAACTGAAAGACTTGAAAATTCTGAGTTATTTGACAGACTTGGGGTAAGGAACAATGACACACGCCACTATATCAACTTTTAGGCAGCATGGGGAAAGCTTGTCTCCTGCAGCACAATCTTGATCTGACTTGGCTGCAGTCATAAAGCAAGTCTACCTCTACTGTACTTCCCCCATTTATAAATTGCATATATAAATTTTTGTACACTTACCGAGAAGAAAAACCCTTTGCAATTAAATACCACTGTCAGCTTGTATCCATACTGATGATATTTCCTATAGGAAATAGTGTATATATATGTACAAAGTATTTATTAAAGAAATCTTTAAAATGTTTTTTCTTCAAATTACCATGAATTATTTAAAATAGATTCCGAGCTGCACTTAAGTGCAGTTTATTTTCACTTAAATGCATATAGGACAGTCTTAAATGAAGACTTAAACTGATAGTTGTGAGAGGTCTATCAACTTAAAAATAGTCTCTTTCTTAAACAGAGATAAGATTTCAACCTTAAAATGTTGCAAATGGACCACCAGCTCAGATCTGCATAATTAACAGTTTCCATGAAGAACATGGTTATAGATATCCTGCTGCCTGTCTCATTCAAATCTTTCTTTTGCATTCTAATCAGATAGAAACAGGGTCCAATTCCCAATTTGAAAAATAAACACATTAAAGAAAATTAGTTTAAGCATCATTACAGTGTACATACATAAGAGTCTACATTTTTTTAAACGGGCACTTTCTAAACAGCATTTAAGTACGAACCATAATTTCTCTGTGTGGCTAATTTGACCACACATATTGCAAACTGTTTTCATTTTCCTTTATTGTCCTCTAATGAGCTCATAAAGAGTATATAATTAGTGCAGTAAACTGCATAACACAGGCTCTGCCCTGAAGCAGCCAAGCAGAGTTCTTGACTAGCCTTCTCTCCCACCGGAACTTAGTGCTGTTAATGGACCATGATCAGTTGGAAGTATACCGAGGGATATGCTCTGTTTTAAATAGCCTGTGATCTCTGGCTTGAAGCAACAGTTCTGGGGCTATCACCATCTGTACTGACACACAAATGAAAGTTGTTCTATCTCTTTTTAATGAAGCTACTGAGGTCAATTAATAATGGCTTCGCATGCCTGAAAGACATTGTATGACTGAGCAACTGGACTCTATAGCAATTTCTCCGTGTATAAAAGCTTTAATATTCTCTGCAGTAGGTAATCCTAGAATTCTCCACTAAAATCTGAACCTAGAAGTAGAAATAAAGATACAGTTTATCAAATTAAGAAAACATGGCAGACATTTAAGAAAGGCACAAACATAGATATAAAGATGGTGTAACAGTCAGCTAGATTCCAGTCTAGGTGTCTATGGAGGATGCTGTACTTGAAAGGTATCACTCTTCCCTCTTAATATACAATGTATCATAAAACCCAGGACTTTGAAAATACAGGCACCTTGAAGACTTAGGAATCTGGTGTTTAAGATGCACAATATATGCTACACTGCCGTCAAAGATCCATAAGATAAAGAGATTCTCATGTAATAGTTATGTTATCATATAGAAATTTATTATCATTTTTGTGATCTGTTTCCTGCAGGAGATGGCTATATTAATATAACAAATTACAGGTGCTTGGTCTTGTCTCAGTGTTTTTGACACCACCAGACACCAAAACATGGTAAACTGTCCATAGCCTAGAAATAGCACTGTAGTACCACCTTTCCTCCCTCACAACTGGCATCAGCCCTCTCTCTTCAGATATGGCACAGACTCCAAATAAGCAAGTTTTGCAATAATTTTTACAAGCTGAAAGTAAGAAATTTCTTCCAGAAGAGTAGGGTATCATCTGTGCATATCCATTCATATATCACAGAATTACAGAATCACAGAATATGCTGAGTTGGAAGGGACTCAGAGGGATTGAGTCAAACTCCTGGCCCTGCACAGGACCATCCCCAAGAGTCACACCTTGTGCCTGAGGGTATCATCCAAGTGCTTCTTGAACTCTGTCAGGCTTGGTGCTATGACCACTTCTCTAGGGAGCTTGTTCAGTGCCCAACCACCCTCTGGGTGAAGAAAATTCTTCTAAAATCCAACCTAAACTTCCACTTCAGGGAAGACACAACTTCAGGCCATTCCCTTGGGTCCTGTCACTGGTCACCACAGAGAAGAGATTAGTGCCTGCCCCTCTTCTTCCCCTCATAAGGAAGTTGAAGACTGCAGTGAGTCCCCTCAGTCTCGGTCTGCATGACTAGTAGTACAGTACTTAAACACTGTGCACATGAGTAACTGCCAGAAATGTAAGGCAGAGAGTAACAAAAGCTGGTAAAGAATGCATTGAAAACCAAGAGGAAAATGTAATCTCAGCTACTGTGAAACCTGACATCCCCATTCCTCTCCAATCACTACTGATTTATCAGAGCTACATGGCAAAATAGCACACTGAGGAGCTTCTCTGGTAATTAGTTTATCAGGGTTCTAATCTTCTTCTGCAATTAATCATGTAAAATCATATCACCACTTTAATTTTAATCCCTGCTGTTCATCTTCTACAGACTAAAGTACAGATATGTGATGTGATGTGATAGAAACAGTTTGTCATTTGGGTAAACACTTAAAATCTCAAATAAAAGTTAAAAAACTGTTCACAAAAAAAATTCTTTATGGAAGGCTGAAGTATGATTATAATTCATTTTCCAGTGCTGCTGTGGCATATTTTTAAATTCCACACCACAATTAAAAGTGCTGGGAAAAGGAAAATTAACAATAGCTTAAGAATACATAAATATAAGTAATCTTTTTAGGATATGCTTACATGTTAAATGTGTTTAGATTTTTCTGTAAATAAATAAATAACTACATAAGAGCATATAAAGATTCTTAAATATACATTTTTCCCAACATAAATAACAATTTAATTTATTTTGAATTTCTACATACATTTTTGCAAATAAAATGGAAATATAAAAAGCAAAGTCAACAAGTACTAAGGATATATAAATACAAAACTAGATTTATTACACAACAGTAGGGAATTGTCTATCACATTCTTTCCCAGATGACATTGCAAGCACTAAATTTTAAACAAGGACTTAAACAGTCATGAATTATAAGAAAAAAATACCCCAGACTTAATGTATTATTCTATTCTGTAACAAAACTGCTATTTAAATTGAACCAAAGAATCCCTTTAAATAATTTTTTTCAGTACGTAAAATTCAATAAAGTTTAACAAACAATGTTTATAGAAACAGAATAAAGATTAATAATTCTTTGAGTTTTAATGAAGTATTATGAAATATGCCAGCTTTTTTATGTTCTCATACCTAAAGAAGGAAATCTGAGTATTATAATGTTTTCCTCATAGAAGGAAGGAGAAAAAATCTGCACTTGACTACAACATCAAGATATACCTGCAAGTCCTCAGGAGTGAAAGAGCCTAAATACTGATGAAAACAAACTGAAAATGTAGGAAACATCAGAGTTCATGCTTCTAGACGTAGGTTAGATCTACATTAGAACTAAAAAAGAAAAATGAAATGTCATTTTTCATTTCAAAAATCTGTTTTTTCTTGAGAGCAGAGTAATTTATTAGAAAATATGTTTAAAAGTCAGACTGTTACTTTGAAATAAAAGATTCTATTACTGAAAATAGTTTATTATTTCCTGTGCTACAACTTAAAGTTTGTAGTGTCTAACTAATTATTTGTCTAATTGAGCGGTTCCTTCAAAAATATTTTCTCTCCAATATTTCTGCCATTTATGTAATTTTTTAAAATTAAAATCAATTCCATACCAAGTAATGTCTTGAAATAAAATTAACACCTCTCTAAAGACATTTAATAGTAACTATTGTGTGGATCGATGTGGATCATTATGGATTTTCTTGTAATTTATAGGTCTTAATATTTGGAATTTGTACACCTCATATATGTTGTGCAAGAGACTTGATTTTCACAGTTTCATTTCATCACGTGTGCTCGTCCATCTGCTAAACTTTGTATCTCAATCCCAAATGTCTGACAGATTTTTACAAGCATTCCCAGTTTCTGTCTGTATTTGAGACTTCCCCAACCCACAGTGGGAAATCCAAAATTTGTGGAAGAGGTTAATTTCAAAGGAAGTCTCATCTTGAAAGAAGAGCAATGAAATAATTCAGGGGTAAATGACATAAAAATTCTTGAGACCAGAAAGTTACCTACAGACAGAGCTGAAACTACTGAAGTTTGCCTGCCATTTTTCAACAACTCACAAAATTGCACTTTTGTTCATATTCAAAACACATGCAGTGTGGAAGCTAAACAATCATATTTTAATGATATAATGATAATGTAGCAGCAGCTAAATGGGATTTCTGACCAGGAAAGTACAGTAGAAAAGGTACAGTCTGTTCCTGGCCTGGCCAGGGACAGATGTTACACAGAAAACTAAGTAACAGGAATTAAAACAATATTGTATGCTCACAGCTACTTCCAATGTGACGATAATGTTATGTAAAAGGAAATATAATACATAATTGATATATGCATAGCTAATATAATTAGTGTTTGGAAAAATGAATTTGTGGCCTGGTGACTGTCACAGCATCTGATAACGTGGGCTGCGGCATTTAAACACTTCTGCTTCAGTTAGCACCAGATTCTGCTCTTATTAAGATTTTGAACAGGCCTTCCCTTTATGAAATCCCCTGGCTCCTCTGGGCAATTTGTTTGTTTGGGATCAATAATGATAAAAAGTATTGCTTCAGTGTGTATGAGGGTAGGAAAACCGGACCCATTGCTTCCATATGGCTCCTTTACATAAATAGCATATTGCTTGTCATTCTAAAAAATGCAACAAAAGGGATCTTTTTCTCGTAATGTAGGGGAACACGCTAAATATTAATTATAGGAGAGTAAACATGTTCAGAATCCTTCCCTTGAATAACGTACTTTGTATGTTTGATGGCATTCATGCAAGCAGAACAAATATCTTTCTTCTACAGTAATGAGAAGTACTTTCGTTAGATAAAAAAAAAAAAAAGTAAATGTAAAGCACACATTTTTCAAAATTAACTATTACAAAGAAGCCTTGATATATTTTTTTATTGCATTATTCAGATTCTCAATCAAAATACAATTGTTTTACCACATAAAAAAACCCAATCAAATGTTTTAACATGCAAATTTTGTATCATATTTGCTCTCTGAATTTCTATATCTAATTAAGGAAACCCATTAACAGAACAAATCAACGAAGAATCTGCATATATTCCAGTCATCTAACAAACATCTTTAATTGCCATAGAGTATGCAGACAGTTTAAAGGAAGGATGATATTTGAGGACCATTGTTTGTTTAAACAACTCAGACTGACAAGGTGTCTTGATTTTATTTACCAATCTATTGCACTGTGGGATTTGCAAATCAACAGCAAAGCAACATGGATATTACCCCTGGAGAACCCCTATGAGTGCCAGGAATCTCCACCAACATAAAAGTGGCAGAAATAACAGAGTAACTTTTTATGCTAATTTTCCCCCTACATTTCTACTCTATCTGACCCTATCCAGCATATCTGGTGTTGGAAGAAGTTGGCTGTAAAATTGTTTCATTTGTAGGGAAGGGACAAAGAAAGGGTGAGATATGTCGAATGCTAAATTCACAGAAAAAGTATGGAATTATTCACACTTGCACATTAACACTTGCAAAGCATGAATCCATCTCAGATTCATGTCCTAATCATTAAAACAAAAAAACTGTCCTGGCAATAACTGAAGTAACTTTCTAGTTACCTAAGGAATAAAGTGTTGGAGTGTGTTTATCTTCCTTGGGACAACTGGTAAAAGCATGCTGCACAGCACTTGGCACTATCTTTTGGACCACAGCTGACACCTATCTGACAGTCAGAAAAAGATTATTATGGTTTCAGTTTCCTCTTCAGTTCAAGGTGTCTGAAATAATGACCTGGGTGTAGTGCAGCTCAGCAGTGGCATTTACATAGCGTCTGAACTAGGAGTGGAACAAGGATGGGGTTGAGAGTAGTACCAAGCACTTTGCAATGGTATTGAGAAACTACATGGGAAGAAGGTACCCAAGTCACCAAATTTTTTCCACACTATCTGCTGGAGGAATGTGCTTTATAGCCAAAAAAAATGTGCCAAGATACAAGAAAATGTGCCTCAGTTGTGCTACTTCGCACAGGCCAAATCCATGCCAGGTACAGAGCTAACAGTTAAGCAACATGGATGATCAGGGAGCCAGTACTTGAACTCAATTTTTTATATATATATATATTTATTTTTTTTTAATTTAGCTGTAAGGATACAGCCTTATTGTCTCCCCTGCAGCCTGGATCTAAACACTAAACACAGGAAAAAAAAAATCAGTCACTACTTTTTTTTCAGCGTAGAAGCTAAGCACCAAAAAGCCAAGAAGGGAATACTGCATAGCATCACACATATAAATTATTGTATGGTAAGAAGACTTACTTCTACACTTTTGAAAGTCAAAAATTAAGACTCCTTTTCTGTGAGAAAAAAGGCTTTATGAAGGCAATGCAGAAAACGTTAGTTCCTAGAACAGGAAAAAGAGATCTAGCAAGTTTCTCCCACCTACCAGCATTTCAAATTTTAAAATCAAAATCCCACAAAATACAGTTCCAGGTTCTTTGAATTATTATTTAAATTCACTTTTATTGATCAAATCATGCATATCAATAATGTCTTGCTATCTAAAAAAATTCTGTCCTAAATACAAGTGTTTATCCATCCTTGGGAACTACATTGACTCTATTACTGCTTTCAAAAGTACCTGAGATAATGGTAGTGATAGCACTCTAAATCCTGCTTTGTAGACCTGCATCAGCTCTCTATTAAATGAAAGCAGAATAAAACCATCTTTCTTCTAATTCACTGATTTTAATTCTTTGAATTTTTAAATATATACTCATTTCCAGGGCGTTAAAATATGGTTCTAATACCAAGATTTTAGAATGACAGATTATCCTTTTCTTAAGAGCTGGGAATTAAAGTATATCTACTTTATTGTGATTATTCTGTAATCACCAATAACTTTACAAAAAAAAATTCCCTAGGGAAACACAAAGTCGTCCTTGCAAAAAATAAAATCGCCTGAGAGATGACAGGATAGATATGGTATACGATATAGATTTCAGAGCAACTCTCTTCTACTCAAAATTTCCATTTTGAATACTTTGCATAAAACAAAATAATATGCAAAAATATGCAGTATTGATAGGTTTTGCTGCTGTATTGCAATATAGATTTACCAGATCCAGATTCATACAATAAAAGACTTGCTGTGGTACACAGCCTATAGTCAGTTTAGGGTATTTCTAATCCACTTTGCATGTCAGCGCATAGAATCATAGAATCATAGAATAGATTGGGTTGGAAAAGACCTCCAAGATCATCAAGTCCAACCCCTGATCCAAC
>JAYRBT010000114.1:31822141-31881272 GCA_036023395.1 Myiotriccus ornatus
TTGTCCCTGTCTCAGAGAAGATAGGGTGCAATTCCAGTAGTCTCTTTCTCTAACTCTCCTTGATATTCCTCCACCTATCCACTCCTTCAGGAACTCTGTCACTAAGTGAAGCAGTTCCTCTACCTGGGCACACCTCCCACAGCTGGACTACAAGCTATGCATTGTAGCATTCTCTTAAATAGCAACTTTGAAAAAAACCTCAGACCAATACATTGATTCTGTTGCTTGGTAGTTTTGATGTTTTCTCATTCAATGGTATATAAACTTTAAGATTTTGCTTGTGATTAGGATATACATTTTTCCAAGAAATAAGCAACATTCCAGCTTAAATAATTGCTCAATTGAAGTTTATAATGAAGTATGTTTCATTCAAACATATTTTATTTTGTGCTGCTACAGTTTTTCCAAATAAATATTTTCTGAAGGTAATCATAGATTTCTTAAATAAAAGAGAGTTTTACAATGCTATCAGGTTAAATATCTAATGTAAAATCTCAGTATCTGAGTCAGCTCTGTGTTTCTACCATTCAAAGCCACTGTAAGAGATAATTATGAAATTTGAAAGCATATTTGAAACACTGAATATTTTTGGGATGGAAGTTTTCCAAAGTGCTGCTTATTAAAGCTTGTTAGCAATGATCTGATATAAAATACCAATTAACTGCCTTCAGTGAAGGTTAATTCACTGTATTTTTAATTTCATTTAAATTTTATTGGCAATTGATGTAAATTTAGGAAGTTCTTTTGCTAATTTCCTTTAAGAGAAGAAACTTTCCTTAAGATATATACCACTTGTTTGCAATAGAAACAATTATTTTAAAACATCCAATTCTTTTCCTTGAGTAACATTTCTAACATCTCAAAGGAAAGACCTAGAAGTTATGTAAGTTTATTTTTTATATGTATATTTTATTTTCACGTGGCAGTTTGGAAAATCCTATTTCAATCTGAGATATTGTCTATAATAGAAACCAGAGTTCTCATCTTGGGGATTGATAGATTTTATAAGCCAGGAAACATGACAGCATTTCTCCCAGTACACAGTGGATGTGTTTCATGACACAATGTATCTTCACAGAAGAGATCGAATCAGAACATTCTTCCTCGGACAGCACATTGATAGCCTGAACTTTACAGACTGAAATCAGTTTCCCCAAACCTCCACCTTGTCTCTAACTATTAAATTTGATTTGGTTGTAATAAAAGTTATGTTAATAATTTACTTCTCTTTAATGTTCACTGGCCTCTAATTATGTTCAATTTCTTTTTTCAAATACACCTGTGAACCTATGTTTAGAAATGCACTGTCGGGTTCCATTTTATATTTAGGTCTCACAGCCAAAGATTAAAACCAATTCAGTTTGCATTCATATATCTCACTCAAGTGGTAAATGAGGCAACTGTTTCAGAAAATTCTTTGCCTGAAGCAATACATAGAGGAGGTCTCCTGTAGGGCAACAGACACTCAGGATAAAAATGCCTCAAGTGTTGTGATCTACTTAATCTTGTTGATCAAGGGCTTCTTTTAAATTCTTAGAGTCAGGTTGAAAGAACTCCTAACACAAAGTGTTCTCAAAATGCAATTATTAAAGTGATATATACTTCTCTTCCAGAGATTTTTGTCCTAAACTTTCAAAATGCATACTACTTAACTACCTGAATGGATATAATAGCATTATGCTAGTTTCACAGAATGGTAATGAAGGTAAGGAACAGTAATAAAACACAGTGTTTCAATCAAGAGTAAAACAGAATAACAACCTTGTGTTCTGTACTTTTTAAAAGTACAGTAAGATCCTGATCCAAACAACAATATAGATGTACAGATATTTCTGCCTGTACAACTGAAAGTGGTGTGTTGCAGTAAAGTGATGGGAAGGAGGAGTAGGGGGCAAGGCTGAGAACCTGAGGCCAATGCTGTCATCAAAGACTTGGTTTTGTAAAGCCAAAGCCTATGACACAGAAAAGGCTAAGATCCGTAAGTGAAACACTGATGTCTGCAAGAAATGCGATCAAGCAGAATATGGAAGACAAAGTCAGTGCCTTTTTTTCAGCTTTAGTTAGTGCTTGTAATTGTGGCATTTTACTAGGTCAGCTTCTATAAATATTGAATTCTATTATTATTCTATTCTTTATACCAGTTTAATTATCTGGTATAAAGAAGACACTGAGAAGAGAGTCCCAAAAACCTTCGCAGTGACTATGCCAGTCTACAGAGCTTCCATCCATTCCTAGATGAACATTCTTTCCTCTGTGCTAAGCTACTAACTTCACTGAGTACCCTCCCTCCTGATGAAAACAGATCTGTTTTCAATGAAATGTGATGCCATCTTCAAAAAAGATCTGGGCATTTGTACTGCAAAAATTAATATAGCATTCTAAATGTATTGTTGGTCCCTGAAGAAGAAGAATGCGGACAAGAAAAGCCTGACAATACAGTTTTCTTAGACTTTCAAAAGCTATTTGGTAAGCTCTGTCACTGGCTTTTGAAAAGCCTAACTGCAATGGCTTCCATACAAATAAATAATGGCTTAGAGGTAGGAACTGGGGGAAACAATAAATGGTCACAGAGGAGGAGTATCCCTAGTTGGGCCTTGCAGCAGTCCATGCATAAGTTAATGCTTTTCAGTAGATCCATAGATAATTTGGAGGAGATTTTGACAGATGATAACAAAGATTTCTGATGATACCAAGTTAATCCAGATGCCAAAGATAAGGGCTTACTCTGAGGAACTCTAGAAGGATTTTACAGTCCTTCTAAATGGGGTGACAAAATGGCAGATGAAATTAATTACTAATAAATTCTAAGTGTTAATAAATTAATAAATTCAGAAGAGAATAGCTCTAACTCCAACTTCAAAAGTCAGAGATGTTAATTGCATATTTCATTTTGCAAACATGGGTGAGATTTATCTCGATGGAATGAGAAACACAGTTTTCCCTCACTGGCAGGAGTAAATGGGAGTAATTAAAAATCTAGTTTCCATACAATTTGAAAATATCTGAAATGACCAGTTTTGAGCAGAAGAATGTAACATAAACCTAATTACAATCACTTGTACTGGTTGATGAAACCTACAGGGCAGTATCTGAGTACGAAGAAAATTAAAAAAAAAAAGTCAGAGTCCCTTACTTTCTTTAAAAGCATTTTAAGTCTTATAAAGCAAAGTTATTTTTCAGTTTGTGATGTTAACAAGCAGAACTGGTTCTCAAGAGCAACAGTCAGTCAGAAAGAAGATGACAATTCCATTAAAGGTTCAGTTTACTTTCTTTAGAGGACAGAAATCAACTTACATGATTTACAGAAAGAAAAAGACTACAGAGCAGAAAACCACATTTATACCATAAAAATCAGCAGAATGAAAGGAAGAGTATTTAGTAGTCATTAAATAGTCTTAAATATAGTGAAGATATATGAGAAGAAATATAAATATAACTGAGCTTAGAACAACTGCTAGCAACATGTTCAACTTTACTTATCTAAATGCAACAGTGACACTGATTTGACATTAAAGAGAAATTAACTACACTGTTGTCCAAGACAACAAGAATCCACATTTTAAATGCAAATAGAAAACAGAAATAATTTTAATTTAGAAATTTATTAAAAATTAAAAAGGACTCTGTAGGTGACACTGAGGGAGGAATGCTCTGTTCATTTCTCTAGATCTGACTCACAAAAAAACTGTTTCCCTTAATGAAATATTTTCAACAAAGTTTAAGGTATCCTTGGTCTATAGTGTCACAGAAGGGATTTTTAACAGCATGGAAGAAGCCTCAAAAATTAAAACTTGAGTGTTCCTTAGGATGGAGATTTTTGTTTTTTGGACTCAATCAGAAGAGCCGGTCTGCTGAATGCAACTATGTAGAAACAATACTTCCATCTAAGTTAGTGCAGAGATGTGAGTTTTATTGGCTTTTGGGCCTAAATTCAGATTGCCTACACATCCATTTTTAGAATTCACAGTATAGGACAGAAAAGATTCTGGCAAATGGGTGATTCAAGATGTTTAAGTGTTTAATTTCAGATTATTTACTTCTTTAGCAAAGATATATCGAGATGTTGCTATTGACCATTTCTACTCATTCACTCCAGCTTCTGTCCTGTTGGGTACTATTACCTCATTTGTGATAGTGCATTTATAAACTAGACCATTGAAATCATCTGAGTTTCAAAGCAATGCCACTCTGAAAATCTTTTGGGTTTATTTCAGATTTGGATATTTTTTTTTTCCTTTTTATTGGTACATCTAGATGTGAGATTCACTGAGTTGCTCCGCCAAAAAAATGCATTAGCAAAAGTCAGAGTGTGGGAGCTGGAACAATTAGCGACTTTGTGCATGAAGGGGTTGAAAACTCCTACAACCACACTGCCAGCAAAGCAAATGTGAATGGTAGCATGCTCGCTGCCTCTGAAAGGAGAGGAGGTGCTTCTACACAGCGTGTTGCATGTCCCTGATTTTACTCATAGAAATATTAGACAAAGGTGTGGAAACTTCTGGCCCTCTCAGTGTTTATGTCTGCATGTGTGTTTCATGCAGAGAACGCTGGGGAACGTTGCGGTCAGGAACCTGAGAGTTGCAGAAGACAAATGAAAACAAGAGAAAGGACTTACAGTTTTTCTGATTTGGCTTTTGTTACGGCAAATGTAATATTAAAAGCAATAATTTGCCCCCCAAATGAGTATCAAAATTAATTTCACATTCCCATAAGGAGCACAGAATTTAAAGAGTATTCCATCAACAAGCATATGGTAAAATAGGCATTAGAATTAGCTATTCTTGGTTGGTTAATGTTAGGCTACACATGAATTTTAAAAAAAATCAGTACATTACTGAAAGACATGATGAGGCTAAACAGATCCCTCTGCTCCCTAAAAATAAAAGAATTCTCATATAACCTACAGGCATCTTCACTTGCCACCCCAGAGGTTCTCTGCCACAAATCCAGTTTTTGATATGGGGCAAAATTAGCCTCCTTCTTCTGCCTATTTACCTGTCTGCAATATGAAAGTAACAACATGGATGTTTCTGGCAAAGAAGATATTTGGCTGTGTGTTGTGCATCAAAACTTCCATGACATTGTTCCAAAGAACTTTGCTATTGGCTATATATTTCAATTTATGAAACTTTGCTGAGGTTTAAATAACTCAGAAAATGGATTTGCCTATATCTTCCATGAAAGGGAGTAAAAAGCCTTACACCTTAATTAATTCCAGTTTCTGATTTTGCATTTTGTTAATTTTTAGTTGGATTCCTTAAAAGTTTGACAAATATAGGTAATTTGTTTTTCCTCCATTTTATGTCATGCAATGACTCTATTTATAAACTATTTTATAGTTTTTCCAGTGCAAGGTACAATATATTCTGAATTTTTATTTTGAGACATAAAAATATATTTTGAATATTTTTCTCTTTGAGAAACTAATGCCTCCAATCTGAGGGCTTTTTTCTTCCTCTTAATTTCCAATTAAAAAGAGTGTGTGTCAAAAACAAAACAAAAAGAAGCAAATACTTTTCAACTAAATATCATTCTTCTTTATTATTTTAATAATATTTCAGGTATTTTAGAAGAGAAACCAGGCTTGTTAATTTCAAGTGTATGGGGTTTTTTTGGTCACTGCCTGTTTCCATAACCAAAAGAAAAATTTGTTGAAAGAATTTGGGCTTACAATAACACACAGATTGATTAAATAATATAATTTTTATCTCTAATGATATAGTGTTCAAAAAGTATGAAATTTAAGCAAGGATGGGTGGGGATAGATTTCTCCTTAAATCATTAACATACAATATATAAATCTAACATTTAATTTAAAATGTTTACAGCTCTTTACTAATATTTTCCTTTTATGAACATGCAGGAGAGAAAACTGTTTTTAAAAGCATTCTATCTTTAAAGTTGTTTTTCTGTCTTTCTTTTAACCTTGCCTCCTTCATCATATATATTACCTTGCCTAACAATAAATTGATTCACTCTTTCACAGTAGAAATATGGTCTCCAAGAAGACTGGTTAATCAGACATAACTCACCCAGTGGGACACTTTACAGACAGTAATCTGTGTAAAACATATCTGAGTTTATTGTGGATGCAGCTGAGTCACAGAAATGCATAGCTATTACTACACTGTTATATTACACAGCCATAGCAACTTTAAAAACCCTTAAAAGTACTCAATTTCAGATTCTTGGAATTGGTGGTGTCTTTTTTTAATATTAATATGGCTTTAATTAGGAAGAAACCTTTATCACTGATAATACTTATACTCTTCATACATTAAAGCTGATACAGAAGCCTTTTAAAATTTAAAAATAAGCACTTGAGAATAAAATAAAGGAGAACGAACAATTAAATTTATCTAGTAGATTCTTGAATGTGTTCCAGCACCATAAATTATGACTTGATTTAAAAGACTATATATCAAACCCATACAAATACCCTTACCTAGCGGTCTCTTTCTAATGCTAAATGCTGTGTAACAGCTAAAGCTTCCAGGTAACTACTTCTAAGCTAGATTCTGGTCTCAGCAAGACTTTTAAATCCCAATGGAGAGTTGCTGTCATAAACATGCAGTCTTTTCTGAAGTAATTATTTCCACTTTCAAAAAAAATGATACTCCTATAAATATATTTGTGTGTTGTTGAAAATACAATTCTAAAGAAATGACATGATTCTTCTCTTTACATGTTTCCCTTTTAGAGATAAAACCCAGTAAGATTGTTTTCTTAAGCTTTCTCAAGTGTCACAGAGTAACCATTCTGAATATTATATCTTCCTTTTGACATTCAAAACCTACAGTAACATAGAGATAATGACATCTATAATGAATCTTTTTTAAATTGAGAAAAAATTGAATTAAAAACCCCACAATTCTGACCCTTCCAACACTGTTATTAGTCTCCAAACTGCATTCACCTCCTCTTTTTCAAAACTGTACTTAACTCTATTCATTCAGTGTTGCAAATACAATTACTCTGTTTTGCTCTTGTGTTAGAATGGATGCTGAATCCTCTCAGAGAAACAGGACACACACAGCAATGATACCATTAATGATTAACGATAAAACAGAAGCCAAATTTAACAAATATGAGGATCTATTTGTATAGGTGTAGCCTGCAGACTTAAGAATCATAATACCTAACTAAAGAAGGATGATGGTTCAGAATAATATCTCTTTAAGGCACTGATATAAAGAAACAGGAAAGGACAAAACAATATATCTGAAAGACCATGTGCTTCAAAAAATAAAGTTTTAGTGGTACTACACATGGAGTTTCAGTAGTATTAAAATAATGTACTACCTTTCACATAATTCTACAAAAAATATGTTTGAATATATAAAACCTTCAAAATTATTATTATTTTTAAAATGGCATCTGTTAATTTCTCCTGTCACTTTAGATGAACTGGTCTATACAGTAATGGATTTACATCATAACTATATAAAATCAGCTAAGAAAACATCCCATTTCCAAAGACCAAGAGCCACCTGTAATAAAGAAACCCACTAACCAGACAGCCTATTCTCCTGGATTACTGCATGTATCATGGGCAGTAATTGATTGAAGGCATAAGCCTTCGGGCCTTATATCTCAAAATTTACTCACATTTGCAATAATCTTCATTAAATATACAGGCTTATGTGAGTCTTATAGCTTAATTAGCAGTTTTTCAAAAATCTACACCACATAAATACAATTGCAGGGATTTTTTTTTCCCTACAAGTTCACCTACTTTTTATTGGGATAATGAGCTGAGGAACGACAGGAAGAATCTTGTTTCCACCATGTTCCAGCATGTCATGGACTCCTTGACGAGCAAAAAACTCATACGGAAATTTCGTTTCACAAAGCCCATCAAAGAACAAAGGCAGAAAGTAATGATAGTCCAGATTTTCAATCTCTACCTGGAAATACAAAATAAACAAACAAATGCATTTTTTCAGTACTAATACAATGTGATCAGGCCAACAGATAATTCATGCCTTCTACACAGGCATGTTTAGTAAAAAATAATTCATTTTTTATCACTGCAAAATATCATTGAGTCTCAAATATGGTTTATGACCAGATATTAAAATACAGATATATTAGACCTAAGGGAAAGAACAAAAATTAATATACATATATTTTCCCTTCTTGATAAGTCAATACCAGATTCTGTACCTTACTTTGCAAGTTACCCATAGGAATCGAACCAATCATGTTAAGAACAATACTCTATTTCAGAAAAATCTTATATCTTAATTTGGACACTCAAAACAACTAGTTAGAGAAAGAATCCTGTAAGCAACAAATAACCAGCACGGCACAAATATCAATATTTGTACAGAATTTTCAACTTTCTAGAATATTGGCCTAATTTATTTCCTATTCATGGCAGGAGCAGAATTATAAAGAAATTCCACTTTAACCAAATTTGAAAATAAAAGGTAGAGAAATTAGGTACCTACTTTTAATAGGAATCTCCCTCCAGTCCTAAAAAACAGTGTGATAATATTAACAAGTTGCAGACTTTGTGCAGGATTTTGCACTCTAGTTTTCTTCCCTTTTTCTTTTTTTACCCATCAACACTGTACCACATACACTCAGGTTAGGCAGAGAGAGTCAGAAGTTTGGTTACAGCCTGTCAAAGCTCTGAATACAGCTAAGTGACTCAACAGCAATACACTTTTTCTGAACAGAATATGAACCTCAAAATCACTTGGAGACCAATCCATCTCTTTAAGAATCCACTTCTATCTTTAAAACACTGCTTAGCTGCTGCCCTATTTTTCCCATGAGATTAGGTAGTATCCAAATAGATGGATACTAACAAGCTTTGTCATAGACACCAAGCTGAAGCTCCAAATAGCCTAAATAAAATTTATCTGGTTAAGCAAACAAATACCCATACATTGATTTCAGGACAGAAATTGCCTTCTCACTTGAATTGTGGAAGTCTGATCAAAAGCAGTCAAGAACTGAACTCAGGTTTTACACTTCTTGGGTAAATCCCAGAGTCAGCAAGCAGCAGACAGACAGTGTCTATTTGCAACCATGATACATTTTGCTCCCTGCTTCACTCTGAGTAGAGCTGAAACCTGGTCTTGCACATCTTAGCTACTGATTTGACTGCTTCAGTCTTTCATGTTGAAATGGATCCATCCATGTTTAATCAAAATAAAATTAGAACAGACACTTGAAAGTATTAGGAAAAATTTCTTCACAGAGAGGGTTGTAAAGCTTTGAAACAGACTGCCCAAGGAAGCGGTGGAGTCCCCATTCCTGGACGTGTTCAAAAAACTTGTGGTTATAGCACTTGAGGACATGGTTTAATTGTGAACATGGTGGTGATGCTGGGTTGACAGCTGGACTTCCTGGTCTTTTCCAACCTGACTGATGCTATGATTCTTTGAATATCTCAGGGTCAATTTCTGAGAAAGTTCAAAAATAACTATACCAAGCAACCATATATGAAGATTTTAACAAAACGTGAATTAGAAGACATTTAAATTTCTAACTTGATGGATTTTGTATTTCTTGAAGGCATTCAGCATGCTACTGGCAATATTTGTGAGATGGCAAAAGTCACTGAGAACAGAAAACAGCAATATAGCAACTACAAACTTCTGGTAACAAGCCTAAATCAGAGGCCAAATTGTCAGTACAGCAAGAAACCTGAGGTAAGAAGTGACCAGGTGGTCAAAAAATCATTAACAAAAAGCAGGACCAAGAAGAAGCAATTTTTTCCCTGTTCTGTCAATATGGCAATAAAAATTCCTTTAACATGTTTCTTTTTAATGTTTAATTTATAGTTTATAATCTTGTTAGATTTTTTTTTGTAATTGAATGTTCAGTAACAAAAAAATTGATTTCAGAAAATCAAAGCCAAAACCTACTTGTGTCTGGGGAAATCTTTAGATGTAAAAGAGTGAGATGCAATTAGTAATGTGTGGGCTTTTTAAAAAAAAAAAACTGGGACGTGTTTCACAAGCCAAAACACCATTACCACACTTTGTCTTTGGGGTGGGTTGGGGGGAGGGTTAGAATGTATTCCTTATTTAGAAACTCTTCTTTATATGAAAACCCTTTCAAAATTACAAACTATTTCCTTGGAAAAATGTCTTTGATACACATCCACGTTAGGCTACTGAATCAGGATTTGCAACTATTTTGTTCCAAACACATATGTAGAATGTCTCATTTATTTTCTTCCACTCTTCACTATTATCTCCTCTAACTGTATCTTACCAGTTATCTTTCTTCTCAAAGATGTGATATTTCTGATACTCTAAGCATTTTTTCATCCATTCTTTGCCCTTGAAATATGCTTTTTCTGTTTCAGATATAAAGAAAGCTTCTGTGTTTACAAGCTTGCCAATGTTCTTCAGTGATAATAACTGGTCGAAAAAAAAAGATATTACCTTTATCTATCAACTCCGTATTATGGTTACACATTGCATATACACAGGAATGATATATCAACTTTAAGGTGAATATGATTTCAGGTTTAAATACAACTCTGATTTTTACACATGGCACAAAGGCTTTATTGTGAAAAAAACCTTTACAAAACATAGGTATGTCAGGCTGTAGATCATAAAGCATTTGTGTGTACTACTCCCTTCTCAATTAATTCCAAGGCCATATATGGTTGGCAACAGGCATGGCTCTGAAAAAGATTCTGATTTCTAACTTATTCCTTGAAGTGTCAGCTGTCCAAGCATACAGATAGTTTTTACTTAGTATTTTTTGCTCTATAATAACTCCCACAATATGGAAGCCAGAAATATTTTGCCTTACATTCTATAGTGTGAAACCCTTCCTTCTGTGTTTACTATCTAGCTTTTAGAAGTGGCTATTATACAGCTGTTCAGAGAAAAATGTGATTTTTCTGTTTACGCCCACAAAAGTCTTTTGTTTTTTATATCCACCCACAAAAAATGCTGATTAAGCCTCAAATTCTTGGCACAACTTCTCCACATCTTAGAATAATGCTACAAATATGGATTTTAAGAAGAAATACCACAATAATTAACTTCTTTACTAGTGATTTGTAAGTTGTGCAGACACAGCCTCTGAACTTACAGTAAATAGTCCAACTAATAAAAATTGATACATAATATAAAATTACAGAACAAAAGCAATTGTAGCATAATGAGTAAAATCTGTTTCATGAAACTTCCAGGCTCCTTAAGTATACTAAAAGCTGGCTAGGTGAAAAACAACATACAGTTAATAATTGTTGCTTTATCAGTGTGTATAACTATTGTACAGGATGGGAGGAAACCAATGGCAGTATCACAGTTAATTTGTCCAGGAGAAAATGTTTTCCAATGAAGCAGCTCACAGTGAACGGCAAGTGTGCTGAGATAATGAAAAATTAGATAAAGGTTCTAGGTTTACAATAGTAAAATAAGATTTGTGGCTAATCTGCCTGCTAGATGAACAAAGTAAACTATTTGAGAGAACTTAAGGTATAGAAGCAGTTTGACAGTAGTGATATCACTGGTCTTTCTTAAAAAATCTTATTCAAAATAATCTAGTAAACTATAAGGAAAACCTGAGTTTTAGAAGGTTGTGTTTAAGCTACATAACCAATTTAATTTTCCATCTCTTTTCACACAAATGATTACATAATACTATGTCTTTGATATGATTATCCAAAAACTGGATTTGATCTTCTAGAAACATTATATCTAACTGTGTATGTACTCATTTAATATCTTTCTCTAAGGTATTAAAATTAGATATAGTAAAAAAACCTCTGTAATTGTTGGTTTGATAAGGACAAACAAGAGTTTTTGTAAGGATTTCAGAGATTTTGTAAAGAGCATTTAGTAAAATAATAGTTCCCTTTAAGATTATTTTCATGTCTATTTTGTAAGTTAATGGAAAGAGAAAAGCAGAAACATTCTTGAGCAGTCTCTGTTTTAAACTTCCTTTCCAATTTTTCTTCCAGATTTCTTCTTTTAAACATGCTTCTTCTTTTTTTTTTTTTTCCCTTCCAATATCCTTTATCCACAGTCAAAATGAGGCCTGTGCATTTCCCAGTTTTTGTTTTTTTGCATTTAGTATATTCGATTTGTAATGGCATCTTAGTTTTAATCTTCACTATGGAGCAAGTAATGCTCACTAATATCTTCCAGACTTGACTAGATGGAGTTTTGAACATGATAAGTTTGCTTATGGGTCAAAACCCAATTCTGTTGTTGCATTTAGTCCCTACAGGTTTTCTAGCAAGAAAATATTCTCTTTTTAGCCTGCTGTATTTCACCTTTCAATAGGGTTATACTACAAAGATTCTCTATTGAAAGAGCTCTAGTCTAAATTATTACTTGTGTCTTACAAAAGAAGAAAAGATGGAAGTTCTGCCTGTATTTTGCATTCTGCAATGAAATGCTAAAATACTTATCTGAAAACAAGTGAGAGATTATCAGACTTAAAGAGAAAAAGATAACGGCAAGGGAAAAATGAGATAAACACCCCTAACAGAAATCTTTTAACTCAGTCAAACGGTATTTAGAGCTTTGTTAAACTTATTCTCTTGATATTTAACTTTCCCACAAGAACTTAAATATCATAAGAAAATATTAGCTTCCTATGGATAAATTAAGAGAAGCAATAATAAGACTTGTCTTTGGAATGTTATTGTACTGGCTATCTGAATTCAGCTTTGAAATAACTCCTAATATAAACATAAAAATAAAAAATTAAAAATACAGAAATGTTACACAGGTAATAATTTTGAATTTACTGCATTCCCTACCTCCTCCGTGTTACTTACAAGAGTAAAGCTGTCATCAATTTGCCAACATATCAACAACTGGTTGTGACTTCAGATGAACTTGGGACATGGTAGCACAAGTCCGAAAACACCGAAGAGGAGTATGATCTGCAAGGGTTGCCAACTACAAGGCACATCTTAAAATAATGTAGCTCCAAACTCTCTTCTCTTTCTAATTTTAGGGGTCTATAATTAATAATGATTTTCTAGATTTTGTTCCTATCTGCACAATGAGGCTCTTTCTACTCCTAGGTCCAAAATGAAGCAATACAACTTTCTATCCCTGCAGATTAATTGCCTCTCTCCCTCATTTTTCTACTGCTTTCTCTCACCTGACATTGCTGTCTAATCCATGTAAATTCTTTTCAAATTGTGGGGAAACACACATAATAAAGTGCATCCATTTAATTTTACATATGAATTAGAAGCATGATTGAAACAGGAATGGTTTGATCAAAATTATTTGGCAATATGGCAAACCCTGTGTATTAATTCACTCCTAAGCAACAATGGCTAGAACTGGATATGATCAAGACCTCTGTGATGTTATTGAAAGACAAATATTCAAATTTATGTCATTACAGCAGACTTACTCGATAGATATTATTTGGAGAAAAACTGCTACTAGAAATGGTGATGGTCCTGCATATGGGTCATGGTTCCAACCCAGCCAGCAGCCAAGCCCCAGGCAGCCACTTTATCACTCCCCCACCAGCAGGATCCAGGAGAGAATCAGAAGGGTACAACCTGGAGAACTCGTGGATTGAGATGAAGACAGTTTAATAGGGAAAGCAAAAGCTGTGCACACAAGCAAAGAAAACCAAGACATCAATTCACTGTTTCCCATGGGCAGGTGTTCAACCACCTCCAAGAGAGCAGGGCCCCATCACATGTAATGGTAACTTGGGAAGACAAATGCCATCATTCCAAATGTTCCCCTCTTCCTCTTTCTGCTTTTTTTAGATTAAGATCACTTTAGATTAACTTAGTCAACTGTTTTCTAAAAAAGCATGTAAAATATACAATTCTTTCAATATGGCAAATACCTGTAGACTACACTTCAAGGACTGCTTTCTTTCAACTGATGTGAAGCATTATAAATAGAAAAAGAAACACCTGAGAAAAGGACTCTGTAAACATAACTTTGACAAATGTGGAATGTACTTGAGAACTGTTTGTGTGAGGCAAACAATGGACCACAGGAAAACTTCAGTGGCAGACAAAAGTATTCCTGGTACTTCAGAACGTATGCTTATCGAGTTACATTCTTCTTGCTGTTCAAAGGCTTGCTCACACATTTTCAGACACACCCAGTTGCCTTTTTCTTTACATGATTTATTAATATGTAATGGGGGAACAGGAATTAAGATCTCCTCTGGGGTCCATAGCCCATGGATAGTAGATTAAGTTCCAATCCCAGCTGCAGCATCTAAGAAACCCCCCAAAGGTGCACGTAGGCATCAGCAAGAAGCAGAGCATAAGCTCTCTTCCTTTGCCTCAGAACACACACAGAATTATCATGGTGAAGAAGAAACATTCCGTTTTGCAGACACTTTATCAGACACCAGTGAACAACTCTTCTCTGAAAAGGAAAGCAAAGACAGTAACACTGTCCCAGGCAAGGGGAGAACGCAAGGTAGAGGTTAACGCCTCCTCTCCAAGGTAGAGTTTGAAGGTACAAGGACAATAAGGAGCTGCTTGTGGGTCTCCCACCACCTCCTGAGGAAGATACACTGATCTTCATTTACCTACTGTGTGCAGAATGGAGTTCATTTTAAACCTCAGCAGAAGACGAGTGAACCAGTTTGTTCATCCCCACAAAACATATACAATGCAGCATGTTAATAAAGAACTAATTTAAAATTGCCTTTTAGGAAATAAATATTCTTTTGCTCAAAGAACGTTTGCTACAATTTTAATAAGATGAACCCTAACACTCAAATTATTTTTAAAAGATTGCAAAGAAAAATGAAAAAAAGAGTGTCAACTGATTGTATCCCATTAGGGAAGCTAGTGGCCAAGTAATTGTTTTCTTATTTTTTGGCATTAATTTTCTTTCCCTTTGCCAATTATTCATGCAAAGCTGTCTGTCGAATTAACTTGAAATTATTTGGTTTTAATAAAAAATAACACAAAGCACAAAAATTAGAGATAAGTGCATTGGCACAACTGCACATATAAAAAAGTGTCTGTTGGAAAACAACTCTCTGAAGATTTAATTTAATAATTAAACCATAGCATAAAATACCACAAAACCTTCTACAGTGTCATGCACAACTAGAATTGTCCATCCATCCAATTTTGAATGGATCTAGTTCTCACATATAGTGAAAACAGTTTTATGGCATTAGAAACTTTGTAACCTTATAAAACATGTCATTAAACATTATCATTTGTCGATACATTTTTTTTAAAAGTATAATAGAAATTACAAAATCAAATTAGAATAGTGATTCTTCTCAACTAAGACCATACTAGGGTACAATTTCTTTCAGCTTCTGACTCTTGACATTTATCTCTAAGCAGGAAAATGGGCAGAATCGCAATAATAAATAGAATAAAATAGTGGCACTGTGTTGACCATCCCCAGCACAAAAGAAGAAGAGATATTCCTTCAAATGATTTTAGGTGAGTCTAATATCTTATATTGGAAATGTTATACAGTTTCAAAGTTAATCCAAACAGGGAGTATCTGCATTTCACAACAAAAGCAGAAAATGTGTTTCTCTACATAAATGGGATTAAGCTATTTGTTTTTTAAGACCTTTCTCATTATTCTTTATTTTGAGCAAAGTTAAGGGGTTACTGATAGTTCCTTACAGGAACAGACATGCTGCTCACAACTTCCAAAAATGCATCGCCATGGGGGGATTTCTGAGCACTGTCAGAGGAAAAAATATCCTACCTATTTTACACTTGTTCCAATCTGCATGTTTGTAGGTTGTAATTGTGTATTTCTGGATTACATCACTATTAACCAAGGAAAACTGCACAAAACAGGAAGGAAGACATAGTCTATTAGCTAATTACTTAGTATACAGTTGACCTTATTGACTGCACGCAGAATTTGGATAATTCTCTTAGTGAGAACAACCTACTGCTGTTTACGTTGATTTTTTAAAAAGAATCTATTCATCTCAGAAGCATCATCCAAATCCTATATGCACAAGGTCTCAGTGACTTAACTAGTTGCCTCATAAATTTCCTAAGAACTGAGAACCTAGTTTACTACACTAAAGTAAAGGTTTTATATATCTCTTGCTCTTATGAAACAAGCTTGCTAGACTCAGAGCAGAAATTTGTAGACGGTACTTTGCAGATTCAGCTTGTTGAAAGCAATCTAAGGCACAGTTTTAAGTTAACAAAATAGTAGATAAAGGATATCTGGCTTTGTAGATATTGAATTAGGATTTCAAAAAGCTTTCAATAGAGTCCTTTTCAGGAGATTATTAAGTTAGTAGCCAGAGAAGGCAAAATGAAGTTCTTTCATGAATTAAAAGCTGGTTACAGTAGAAGCAGCAAAAAAGCTAATGGTGGAGTACCCTGGGGATTAGCAGAAATGGTGCTGCTTAGTATATTATCACAAACCACCACAATTTTAAATTAAGTGTTACTCAGAATGACAGCTGTTATGGAATATTGCAAAGACTTGAAATTGGCTGACAAAATGAAATAATTTACCAATATGGTGAAAAAAGAATGCAAGATAGAAAACTAAAAAGTATGAATTATTTTGCAACTTATAATGTTGCAGTTTCTGGTAATTGCACTGATTAATATTAAGGCCCATATGCAAATATATAGGAAAGACTGGTCTACTAAGGAATTTTGACTGGAGCTAAACAAAAGTTTCTGCTCACTGATCAGAATTATCTGAGCTGTCACAACAAGGAGTACTCCTCGTAGAAGATTGGTGGCCAACTTCACCTAATTTTGGATGAATTTAAATTTGCTACTTTTGGTTATACTCCTTCTGTGATCGATCCAATGGACACACAGAAGCCGAGATTGACAATATTTTAAAGGCATTTATTAAAATCTAAATTATTAGTTTAATGGGGAATTAATTTGTCACAGCAAATTGTATGACATAAAATATGGCAAAGTAAATTACTGTCAGCACATTTGTTGACCTTACTACTAAAAGGAAATCAACACAATAAGTTTAAAATTCAAAGTACTGACATCTAGCGAGTTTCTTGCCAGACCTAAACTAATCTGTTTTAAAAGTCAAGTCACAAATGTAAGTAAGATGCACAAACTACTGGTCATTTTCGAGAAGCCCTAGCACAGGGCTCCTAATTGATCTTTATTTTTATAGTCATTAAGCCTAATTAAGGAACGAATACATGTAAATGTGACCAAATCACTCAGGACTTCTAATTGTATATCTCTAGAGGTAATATATTTAAGTAACAAACCAAATATCAACCAAGTTATGAAACTATTTAGTTTGCACCCAACGCATTTTGCTCATTATAAGTATTTGAATGGTATTTCATATAGAATGAAATAGGTATTAAATCAATATTTAATCTGACCTATCTTATGGCTTCTTCAGAGCCACAGGAACTAGGTTAAGATCTATACTGATTAATAGGATTTCTTCAAGAGGGAAACTGGTTAAACCCTTACTGATGTTTAAGACTAAGGTATTTTCAGGAAGTGCCAAGAAGCTGCATATGTTGACAAAATAATCGCATAACTGACTGTCTTTTGGATGATAATTCTTGAAAGTCTTTCCCAGGTTTTAAGTGGTATATCCATTTATGAATCTGTTCATCAGCACAATAGGCTTGTTTGATTCAATTTCCCATGTATGAAAATTACAGTCCTCCCTATGAAAAAGCAATGCCTGAACATTTCCAGATAACCATCCAGAATCCAGAACGATACTATAACACAGTTGTCATGAATCTAGGCCAGGGAGTTTTGTATCTTACGAACAAAGAAGTTATGCAACTGACTCCTCGCAAAACAAGTTGGAGAAAACAGGGCTACGACGTGACAATCTTCCCTAACTTCACGACTAGTACAGAGAAAAACCAAAACATTCTCATGGTTTCCAAGTGTGTCTGAGAAGGAGCATGGACCAGGAGCAGTTTTGAAACAGAGGACTGTCTAAAAAGTTGAGGTCAACCACCAGAAATTTTTGTTCCATGGCCTCTGAGAGTCCTGGAAAATGGCTCTGAAGCTACTTTCCATTTTCCAGCCATGATCTGGTGGAATTAAATACCCGAGACAGTCATAGAATCATAGAATGGACTGGGTTGGAAAAGACCTCAGAGATCATCAAGTCCAACCCTTGATCCAACACCCACGGTTACTGGCAATGCTGAAAGGTCCCCAAAGGTAAACCACAGACAGGTGACTCAAATACAAAATGAACCAATTCCAGACATTGACAAAGCCCAGAAATGGAAGGGAATACTGCACCATCTGCTGGCTGACACCAATCACTGTGGAGGTGTTCTCTCTATTTCAAGAGAGAACTACGAAACAAGATAGGCAGGATATTACTGCAAATTTTCAGGTCAGATTTTGAAACAAACTGACTGGGTTAACACAGAAAAGTTAAACCCCTCCCCTTATGAAAATCCATGTTATTTCAAAGAACTCAAAATTCAAGACTAATTTTCAGAACTGGTAACTGACAGCATGACTAATAGTCGTTTGCATGAACTATATCTATGCTTAAAACCAAAATAGGGAGTGAGTCATTTTCTGAGTCCAATATATAGTCGAGTGGAAGAGATAATTTCTGTACAGCTACATTCTTTGATGTATAAAACAGGATTGTTTCCTTTAAATTGTATACTGTGAATAGTCTTAGTAGTTGCTTCTCCTGAATCATGGATGAGCATATCCAGGAAATAAGCCCCAGACAAAATCATAGCAGGGTCTGTGCTCTCTGCGTACTTAAACTGTGCTGTGTCAATGCTCAAGGTTGTACTATAACATGACCCTGTTAGTTTTCTGGGGAAAATGTGGAAGTTGGCATGACTTACAAAAACCTAGGTGAAGAGCAGAAATACATTTGCAAAAATAAATTAACAGAAATAGTCTTGCATAACTTTAAAATATTATATTAAATATATCAAAGCATATATGAGAAAAATGTTTGGTGCAGATGCATCAATCAAGACTATTAAGCGAGTTCATTAGACAGTATTACTCTCAAAAAGTTAAAAATAAACCCAGCTTTAGGAGGAGATTATAGTTGTTGTGGCATCTGACATGGGTGTCTGTGAAATGAGTCACTGAACATAACTGTTACATTGATAGTGTCACTGAAAATGGCATTTAACAGTTGAAAAGAAGTCTTCGGATGACTTTCAGTCAATATATCCATACGACCTCTACTGATTTTTTTTTAAATATGTTTTCAACAACTTCAACATAAACAAATATTGAAATAATTAATTTGCTTCTTTGTGGCATATTCATTTACCTATCATAATTTATGTAGCTCCAGTAATTTGGATTTCTATGCAAAATGCCATGCCAGCCTAAACAGAAGTTGTCTTCATATGTTGGATACAATGTTAGTGTTATGATAACTGAGTACACTCATAGCAACCAGCAACTATGTAATTCAAAAGATCTTTCTCAATTTGGTACTCATAATAGATCCACTTAGGTATGAGAAATGTGGCATTTGAAATGGGCCAATTGACTTAAGACACTGAATTTAGAAAACTCTCCCAATGTAGTTCTGATTGCTTTATTATGCATTTATTTATTCCTTAAAGAAAACCTTTTTCTAAACAGTACCCATTCCATAAAGATAGACTAAGTCTCCAGAAAGAAGCAGTAGTTTTGGTGAAATCTGGATGGAAAATATTAAAATGTACTACATTACTCAAGGTTTTATTTTGTTACATTTGAAAAATAACAGACAAAATTTTTTAAATTTAAAAAATAAAAAATCTTCTATAATGTTTATCAACCCAATGGTCATTTGCCTAAGTTCAAGTAAAATTTCTAAGAGTAAAATGTGTTTTATGACTTAGCAACTGAATAAGTTGGTAAAGGATTATTTTAATTAAAACCATGAATAGCAACCCTGCTTCAAATGTCAGAGTGCGGCTCTTTTTACTCTTTGGCACAATACATTTTTTGTTCTTTAATTGTATTTCTTTTGTTTCAATGCTAAATTTATCTTGAAAATTCACATGCCCTGTAATGTTGAAAATGTATAGATTTGAAGGTTTTTAATTTCTTATTAACAGAGTCTATATTACTGAGTCTAGATAAATTTAAGAAGGAAAAATTAAAACATTGTATTAGTGCATTTTTCTATTTTAGTGATGCTCTTTAATTCTTGAAACAACAAAGAAACAATACCAAACTATTTTCCAAAGATCCCAGAATCTTTCTTACACTGTGTGGATCTACTTTGCAGGCATAATTATAGTCTTTATGGAAATCAGTAAAACTGAAGTTAAGACAACAATATTTTAAATATATATAAATATTTTTCATCAATATAGCAAACTTAAAAATTTTTCCAATCAACTCCTTTCAAAACCAGAAGCCATTAAGAAATTAGCTAAATCTTGGATTCTCAGCACAAAATTAGATTTCTCCACATTAAAGAAAAAAAAGGGGGGGGGTCATGTTTACCAAGGTTGTTTAACATGCTATCATTCTGCCACAGCAATGCTTTACATTTTTAACCATCCAGCATACTAGCTCAAGGACTTTTTTCAGGCTAGATGAAAATTATGTGAAAGGACAAACTACTACAGAGGCTCAGATAAGAACTACAGTTGATTAGGGTAATGATAGTTCTGGTTGATTTTTTAATTTCTTTTAAGGGTAATAAAAACTATAAATTGAAGACAAAGTCATGGAAAGTAAATGGAACTTAAATAAAATAAAATATATCAGTTAAATAAAGTAAAAAAGTAGGAACTAAATGGTTGTTAGTTTTAATATCTTTACAAGTCTCAAGAATTACATTATACAAAATCCAGTATCACACAGTACGGTAAGCCAGAGCATATTTCACAGGATCATTGCCCAGTTCTTTGTCTTTTCTATTCAGTTTATAAGTGAAAGATGAACCATACCTTTCAGTGTGTTGCCATACGAATTTGAAACAAACAGACTTTTATAATAACAGTTTTTTACTAGAGGTCATTGGATTTTCAAACTGTCCTTGAAAAAATACAGTGAGGAGGTCAACACATCATGTTGTATGTGTCTGTAAGTTATAATATTGATATGCTTCCTAGGTATGCATCTTTATAAGATTTTTGACTGATACTTCTAAGAGTTTTGTGTTAAAGAAAGGTTTCAGATTCACATGGAATGCTGTTCTGTTTCAGCATTGACCAAAAGGATAAATGGCAACAAGTTATGTACAAAATACTTGAGAAATCATGCCTATACAAATGGATTTTTTTTCTTTTTCCAACACTTTGTTGGCCATACCTATATTCATTCACAGTTAAATAGCTTAGATAAATAAGTAATGCCAGTAAATTGGACATAAAAGTTAAACAGACTAAAACCAATGTCAAATATAAATCCAAGATTACATGCTTGAAAAATACCTACTTGGTTTCCAGGTCATATGAAATACAACTGCTTAACAGGGGCAGAAGGGAAGTTAATGCTGGTAAAATAAGCCACTGTCTTCAATTTGGTTTATGTTGCTTTGTGTGTAAGTCCTATATTGGACTAGTTTGCCATATCAATATTCATATTTGATTTATGGTCAATGTGGGTTTATGCCCAGTTAACAGTCAAGTTCTCACTTCTAAGTTCCTACATGTTTTTTTTGGTTAATAGGGCTGTAGAGTTTGGAATAACCGTATTAACACAACCATTCCTGTGCAGTCTCTAAAGGGAAAAGAAAGTAACTTTGAAAAGCAGAGATCAACAACTAAGATCTGGTCCTTATTTATTTAAGTAATTTTTCTCAAATAGAAATACATAGAAGTCACTAAGTCCTAACTGTCTAGGATTTATCCATGCAAAGTAAATGGAGGGAGTCCTCTTTTCAGAGCAAAATAAAGTTAATTATGATAGTAAAAACCTCTGGTGAGCAAGGCAGAATCATTGAAACCATCAGAAAATCTCACTGCTACAGTGGGACAGATAAAAAAGGCCTCAGGATGGAAATCAACAATCAAAGTTGGCTAAGAAAGCAGAATTTTTATTTGAATACTGGGATATCCTAGATAGGTTTTGATACAGGAATTCAATGGGAAAGTTGAACTTCTCAAAAATAAATGAAAATGCAAGAGAACTTGTTGATAAAGTTGTTCTAAATCTGGGCACTGGTAGCATCATCAAGTGTAAAAGCTTCACAGATACTAGCTTTATGAATACATCTTAATCAAACTACAGTCTGAATAAAACGCTGTATAATCAGACTTGGAAGAAATGTGTTAAAAAATATTCTTTGGAGAAATAGTTCAAAGGCATTACATAATATATTAGAAGTATAAATAGACTTCACTAATGCAGTGGGGATCTCAGTGTTTAGAAACCTCAGTATACAATGGTCATGCAATGAAGAAATCCCTTATGTTTTTTTCTTCCACAGACCTATTTCCTTAGCAATCACTATAACATGGTGTGTTTGCTACGCAGTATACTGCAGCCCTAGCAATCTTACTAGAAATTCTGCACTTATTTTAGAGAGAGAGAGAAAAAAAAAGAATAAAAAAGCAGATAGACTACCATGGACTGAGTTCCAAATCAGTAGCACTTGGGCTTTAATCACTCAAGTTATTCCACTGTCTCCTTAACTATCCAAATAGTGCTATGCAATGCAAAAAAAGTGCAAATTTTGATCCATTTTTTAAACCACTATAAAAATATTTATAATGTGGCTGCATTTTATTAAAATGTAATCAAATCTTTTGCATAGGTGTATCAATTTTTACATTGCTGTAATGGTACTTCAGCGGCTTAGTTTGCTGTCTGGGAAATGCAGTGAAATAAGTGGGTGTGTCAATGACTTTTCTACATGAAACTCTCTTCGGACTAAGCTTAGGCATCTTCCCAAATCAGTATATTAGCACTGTTTGTATTGTCTCAGCACTGGGGCAGGAAATTAATTTTGCCTTTTAACAACCCAAAACCAAAAGCTTGCCACTACAGTTTTCTGGTTTTGGAAGCGTGCATTATGTGTCAATGAAGGCTTACTTGCCACCCTACTGCAATAAGCTTCCAGGCTGCTTTTAAGATCAGTTGGGATTTAAATATACTATAAAGGCTAATAAAAATACATATATTTATGCAATGTAATATAAATCCAGAAAGTGGAATAATAGAAAAGGATGAAAATGGAATCTGATAAAGATTCATATTAATATCTGTCCAATGGGCTGTGGAATATAAATTTGAAAACAGGGTGCATACACATTGCTGGAACGCTATGGAAAACCTATAACAAATTCTTTTTATTACTTCCCAAACCATCATTAAATATCAGTTATGCCTAACAATACCTCAAGAGGCACACAACTGACAAAATTTCTGCAGGAATCCAAGAAAGTTTTAAGTGGGTATAACTCAAAAACCTCATCATCAATTTTTTAGAAGAGCAACAAATGTCTTCATTATTCGAAATTATATTTGATAGACCATTCAGTGGCTGCTACAGTACTCAGAGCTTTGTTCCTATAGTATAAATTCAGTAAGATCAATTAAACCTTATAATTACTTCATCTAATCACACCAGACAAGCATCCAAGATTATTATTCTCAAAAAATTATGAACACTAAAAATAATTTTACATACGGAGATTTAAGTGATCATAATCAACTTTCGAACTTAATACTCTGTTCAGACTGATGTTTCTGTTTTTATCTGCCACGGTATTATCATCATAACAAAAGATGTCTACTTGAGAACACTCAAAAAGACCAAAATAAGATCTTTAATACTTAGATACCAACAGTTTCCAGTGTAAAACATTTTATTTCATTTTAATAACTGAAAATTATCTCATATGTAAGGTCTGGAATTTCAATGGAGAATTAAGGACATGATATTAGGGCAATTCTTTATGGGAACTAAAGATAACTGAGCCACTAGTTCAAACTTCAAATCATCTGTACAAATTCAATTGATGTTCCTGGTACATCATCACAAGCAAAGTGAGCTTGTCTTGGCAGTCAAGGGATGGTAAGTATTGACCTATCATTTCAGAAACTGAATTTACTTTCTAAAACTATAGGCCATGTCTCCATTTCAGAATGGTTAGTGACTTTGGTGCACACTATAACCCCAAAGTCTGTTTTTTGTGCCCAAGTTCTGCAAAGAGGAAGGAGACAGTGGAAAAAAAAAAAAAAAAAAAAAAGATAAAAGTGCTAATGGCTAGCAGGTTTAAAAAGCAGAGAAATGTAAATCTGCCATTCAAAGTCAGAGCACAAAACTATCTCAAATCTCATAATGGCTAATACTGATACTTCAGTCGAATGAGCAAAAAATGCCTGTTAAAAGCCTGGTTTTTTCCAGGATGAATGAAGCTTATAAGCAGGATGTGTATCTCATTCAAATTTTCAAAATTTTATTTAACCAACAACTAAAGTTCTGATTCTTGAGATGATTAATTTCTTAGACTCAGTGGTTTCCTGTAAGAATACTTTTCATTGCATGAGGATTTCTTATGCATTGTATAATTAACATTTGATCTTTTCTTAATTTCACACTTGTAAGCACTGCAGTTTTTCTCCATTACTTAGAAGTATTTTGTCTGCCAGTGGAGTCTGCCCTTAAAATGAAACTACAAGAGAGAAACTTCAGGCCTGTGGTAGGAAGACCCAATCCTTCCTTTTCTTATCACCAGCCAAACATAAGTTCTAAGGCCTGTCAGTGACCACAGTTGCTGTGACCAAGGTGTGGTTTAAACTGCACGTGAAACAAGAACTACCAGCTCCTCAGCACTGGATGATTCTTAGCTACTTCAAGGCTGCATGTAAGGGAGAAAGTATGAGAACATGCACCATTTCCTATTGCAACTTCAGTCCTCTTTTGGAGGAAAAGGCACCCAGCCAGGGAGGCTGGAAAGCAATCCCTGTAAAGCCAGGCCCTTCAGTGTCCCAAGAAATACTGTGGCATGCACCTATTTCACAGTTTAGAAATAAACTAAGATTGTACCATCATATTCATGATAGTTTGGTTTTGTGACCAGTGAACTCTGTGGAAATCCCAGTTGACTGGTCAGAACCCAAGTTCTCAGTTTATTCCAAAGGCTCATTAGTTACAATAATTTTTAAATAACGGATTATTGTCATGTATTACCAAACTGATGAAATATACCGATGTACCAATTTCATGGTACAAAGCAGACAATTTATCTTGAGCACTACCTCCATCATGGTTCTGTCCAGGACCTTTTACTGAAAACAGATATGGTGTCCAATAATTTTCACTTTGAGAGCTCCCACACTCTTTCTGACGCCAGAACAATAAGAACTCACATTCCATCGTCCTTTGTGGCAAAACTGCCCGAGTAGGACGGGCTATATTAGTAAGAACTAGTCTTATGGAATCATTTAGCCAGGTCTAAGTTTTCACATACAAAGTTTAACACCTGTTTTTTACCTAAATTCTTCATGGTTGATAACACATTAACAAATACATTTACTCATTTGAATGAGAAGAAAAAAATATTGAACAACTTACCTTTCAGAAGAGAACAGGTGAGAACATTGAAACTGAAGTTATTTGTATTATTCTACGTTTTCTTCACTTATATTTTCCTTGACTACCTTATTTCCTATAGATTCTTGAAATGACAATTCTAAGACTAAAAATAGCTCTTTCCATGTCACAGTGCCTTAAACTCCAAACAGCATTATTTTATCCTTTTATCATGGGTATCAGAAGTATTTTAACTACGATATTTAGGAGGTTTAAAAAAAAAAATAATCAAGGATTACTAAAAACTACATTTGGGGGCAAACCAAGTCGCCACTTCTTCATGTAACTTCAGTCAAATACATCCCAAATAACTTCTATCACGAGAAACACTTTCAACTGACCTCTTCATAACCTTATGAGCTCCTCAGATACAAGCCTATGCTTATCTTACAAAAGGTGTTTATTGTTTTGGGTAAAAAAAGTATTTCTTGCTGTCATGCCAGACATGTTCCCTGCAATCACACTAACACCTCGGTTTCGAATTCAGACTTTCTGTCACCTTCAATATGCAAAAACACTGCTGTTCAGCCATAACACACAGTAAGGAAGATATACACTAGAAAAACAAACAAACAAAATCCAACCCCACAAAACAGAAAAGGGGAATTAACAAACTATCTGTTTGGTGGTAAGGTAGATTATATATTACAGACAGCAAACAAAGCCATACTTATTCCATAAATTTGCAAACAAAACTAAGAATAACTGTAACATCTAAATACACGGAAGGGTAAGTTATCAAAGAAACCCTTCTCATTAGTTGTCAGCTCAGAGTAACTTCAAAAGCAGTTCCTGAGTATCCAGTAATATCTTTCTGACAACCTCCTTATCTCTTACAAGCTGTTGTGAGTGCAGAATCAAACCAGCATGTCATGAAAACTTCTAACAGTGTAAATCAAGGGAATCACATGCATCTCAGCAGTTAATGCCTCCTTTTCAGATCATCGCAAAAGGTCAAGTTTTTATAATGAAAAATAGACAGAAATCTACTTCTGTCACCTGAACCTGTGGGGTCTTATAGTAAAAAAACCCAACTGAATGAGCAAAACAAACAAACAAATAAAAAAAAACCCACAGGGGTTATCTCTTTTTGTAGCTTCTAAATTTAACTAAACATGGAAAATAGGTTTCTTGTTTTGTTTGCTGTTCTTTTCTTCTCTATATAGAGAAAGAGAACAAGTCATTGGACACTGGACAAAATCCCTCTGTAAGTCTAAGACCAATTTTTGAGTAATAATTATGGTATGTTGCAGACTATACAAAAGAAGACTGTCACACTGTGGAGCCCATAAAAGCCCATGTGTATAAGTACGTTTATGTTTATGTCTTCCTCTTTTTTTCAACAGTGAACAAAAGCAGAAGGCAAAGAAAGGAGTTTCACCAAGATTTCCTATCATGGTATAAAATAGTCTCCAAATGGCAGAGAGAGTAGGAAACCACTGCCATGAGCAAAGTGGAAATAAACCCCCTGATTTGTTGAAGAAGATTTTTACATCCTTCAACGTCCAGAAAAGCCTCCACTATCCATGACACAGTTCTAGAAATGTCCCTAATTATTTATTCAGCCTGACCCAACCCCACACCAGGTCGAAAGTATTTATCTTTAATTAATCTGTTCCTGCATGGAATCAGAGAATGATTTTGGTTGGAAAAGAGCCTTAAGACTATGGAGCCTAGAAAGATCTAGATCCGAGCACTACAAATCTAGCTGACCAAACCATTAAAAAAAAAATCCTGATTTTTCAGGAACAGATTAATAAAAAAAAATTTATTCCACAGACAGGGGATGCAAATATATTAGGTGACCAGCATCTAACTATTCATGCCTTCTGAGAGTTGACAATCAGCATTATTTTTTATGCCTTTGAAATTCAAGAGGTTTTAGAGAAAGATGCCAGCTTCAATGCTATCAGTAGAACTCCACACAAATGCTTTCATGCTTTGTGAATCTCATCTAATTTTTCCTTTAATTCACTTCTGTTTGTGATTTTAATCCATCTTAATAAAATTCTTCTAAAACTATTAGCATGCAAACAGTGAATGTGACCAGACAAAAATCAGATTATGAGATTAATAGTTTCAAACATGAAACTCTTGAATGTCTGAAATTATTCTGAAAATCTGCATAGCTGAAATAACCAGCTTTATTGTAAAATATAATTCCCATACCAAACAAACAACATTGCTGATGATGTTAAAAAAAAATTCTGTACCTTCAATATGAATTGGACAATAAAACTTAAAGAGTTGAAGCAGTTTTCTTTCTAGAAAACAAACAAGTGTTATCTTTTAATTTGTATTAACAATGTTTGACAGACATTTCCTTATTCACTGAAGTATCCATACATCCATAATTTAATAAGACTTTTTGCTGATATAAAAAGGAATTTGTATAGTTTGATCTTCTATCATATAGGTCTGAGAAAATAAAATCCAAAACATGCAAAAGTAAGAATAACTTCTGCATTTGCATTATTCTATACCTGCAGTTAGTGTGTCCTACAATGACAAATCCGAAAAGGCTAAAAAGAATCAATAAAAAAATATATATATGCATATGATGTTTTCTTCAGTTGTTATCATGTTAAACAATTTTAATAATTTTTTTAACTACAGTGAAGTTAAAGATGAGGACACAGGTTGGATCTAGCCTTTGAAAAACTCTTATTTGTAAGCTATCTCCTACTTAGAAACTGTATGATCTTTGTGGAAGTAACAACTTTCGTGAGCATCATTTTGGGCAGAGTATGTTTTACATTGTTCTATGAACGAGGCAGGCCAGTTTTCCAAGGAGATTATCAACTTCTAGAAAAAGGACAAAAACTCTGGGATATGTTCTACCCCAGAAAGTTTCTTCTGCAGATGAAGCTTGAAATTAGCCTTTTAGTGCAGAGTGAGAAATGAAAATGCAGGAGTCCTGATTTGAAGCTGTTTCTCTTTCTCCTACTGTTTAGGAAAGCAGGACTTCACACTTTCTTGTAAATAAACAAAGTTGCAATAAAAACATGAGCTCCATAACACTTTTACCTCCAAGCTGGAAAGATGTCCAAAAGCTTTAACTCTAGTTAATCACTTTGGTCAGAACACATAACAAACAAGTAATGTGTTTAACTGTAACAGAGTTATTTTTACATGACATGTAAAAATCCTCAAAGAGGAACACAATAAGGATACTCACAAGCAAATGAAATAGCCCAGTGGTTATTTTAACAGTCATGTAACACCGTACTGTCATGCAATATACTTATCAAAGGATTCATATAAATTCAAGCTGAATAGAGACAATAAATCTTTGAGTAAGAAGATACAAAATGCTCCTTTATATTATGCACCATCTCCATTTTAAGTCATCTTTTCTCTGTAGAGAAAATGTTTCTTCTGTACAGTCAACCCAGTGAAGCCTTCCACTGTTTTGGGTTTTGTTTGTCTGTTTGTTTTTAATTCACATTTCTAAGGCTTATATAATGCAAAGCTCTACTTATTAACTCTGAAAACAAAGGTTGACTTGCAACACTGCAACACCACAGAATAAATAAATGGAAAAGATGGACAAAAACAGGAAGTTTCCTCCAGCCAGTTTGAGAGGTAAGCTTCAGTCATTCTATAGAACTAATCCCTCAGTGCAGATTTATCCAGATCCAAGGCTAAACTCTAGTATAGGGCCAGGGGGTGGGGGTGGAGGTGGATTGTTTGGTTGGAGATTTTTTTTGTGGCCAAACAGCAACTCGAGTTAACCAGGATACACTTGAAATCTAGAAAGACAAAGAAAGAAAAGGTCTTGACTAGAACAGGACCAGTGAAGTCCGTGCCCCGGCCATAGTCAGATATCACCAAAAACTGGCAGGATATACAGGCACTCAACTGGTTCACTGACAGTGAATTGAACTTGTGCACACAGGTCATGAGGGCTATAGAACTTGGTGCAGAATAGAAATAATTCCTTGTGAAAAAGGAAGCAGCTACTAAAAGAAGATGCAAATGTTTATTGCTCTTTATATAAAGTAATCTTTAATAAATTTAATGGAAAATATGACACTATTGCAGTTTACGTGTATACTTAGAAAAGTATTATATTTGTCTTCCAAACAAAATAAATTTACTGTGGAGATCTAACTACTGAATATACCATGATTTATTACATAGACAAAAACAGATACTGCTAGAAATACAATATTTTTTCCATCAGACACAGTAAAACATAATCTCCAAACCTGTTCTCATATGGAGCAAAGTCTATCACGGAATGCATATAACAACAGTTTTGAAGATCAGTTCTCTAGAATTTGAGCAATAGTTTTGAACAGACAAGAAAGTAGGATTACCTTATTTTATTACTCCTTTATTTCATTCCTCTAGAAAACTATGCATTAATTCCAGGTTTTATTTTTGGTTCTTTACTAAGGTTTTGGGTTAAAAAAAGACACCAGTATGTAATGAAATAATATCTTTAAAAATACAAATATATTTGTCATTTAAGCAAATAAAAAGTCTTTGAATTTTTCTTCAACACTAGTTGGATAGCATAATGGTGGTAATTTTATCTTCATATTAACAGTTCTTCAAGCTTTCCCTATAGAAACTAAAAAACTTTAATTCCCCATTGCCTTGTGAGACAGTCCTAAGGAAATATAATTCTCTAATGGAGTTTGTTCGGATTACTTCTGAAATTAAAGAACTGAGCACTACAGAATAAAAACTGCTTTTGCAATGACCTCAGCACAGAAGGTGTCATCTCTTCCTGTTTGAACTTGAGTAATTCCAGTTCATTGGTGAGACAACAGAAGAGAGAGAATAGGAGACAGAAAGAGTTGTCAGTTAAACACTCATACAGTTCTAGGCAGGCAATGACACAGACAACTTATATGTGAGACTAAGCACCAGGCAGTGAAAAACCTGCAGGTGACACAAAATTTAGTACTCCTAATCACTGTCTGTAATTTCACACAATTCAAGTTTCAAGCGGATCAGTCGTCTTCGATGATGCACCAACTACCAAGAATCATTTAAAATCACCGAGAATATCCCAATAACAATATACTCTTTCATCTTTTATTGTTCTAGGCTAATGAAATTGCATAATTTCAAGTAGAAAAACATGACTCTAGTCTAATGATCTATTTTTTAGAAAATCATGATATTTTGCTTTCTTGGTTCTCATCCATGATATTGTCAAACTGATTTACTTCTCTAAGTTCTATAAAAATCACCTGCTGTACTGAATCAATCGGTTTTCAAGATTTTACTTGGGCTTCCTAGTGTGATTTTAGCCTTATAATGTTGCTAATCATTGTGTTCTTAGTTTAGGCCTGCATCAACCTTGAAAGGGATAGATCAAGGACAAATACAAATAACAGAATAGAAGTGCATGTTCTCTAACATTAGGAAATGGGGAGTCTGTTGTAATTTTCACCCCTATAAAAGACTTCTCTTTGCCTCTGCCACTCCAGACTTCCTTTTACTTTCCATGGTCTGAACTGCAAATTTCCTGTTTATAAGATGAATAATATAATGGTGTTTGAAAATGTACACAGCTTTAACATTTGAAAATTATATAATTATTTAATCAGTAACTTATATTTATTTAATCAGTAAACAAATATTAGTGGTAATTTTAGATGTATACACAGAACTATATACAGAGAAGGTATCATCTGCAGTATTTATCTATTTGAGTGATAACAGGTTCTAAAATCACTCTGCATGAGCAATGGCCTTCTTTTTGAAGCTGACTTATATGAAAAGGATAACAACTGATGTGTTTACACACTTCTGCAAGTATGATTCCTGAAGATAAAATGAATTTTTCCATAAGTATAATCTTGCAAGGCTGGTTCAGGAAATACACTCTGACCTCTAATGAACACGATCACTGATGAATAGTAATTGACTAACATTTTTCTGCTTCATAACACTTAACACAGAATATTGTATCAAAGACCATACAGGCAGGAAAAAGCATTCTCTGTGTCATACATGACTTTTTTGTGGCCAGGAGGTCGAGGGAGGTGGTTCTGCCCCTCTACTAGGTTCTCCTGATATCCCACCAGGAATACTGTATCCAGCTCTGGGGTCCTCAGCACAGTAAATATATCAACAAGGTGAAGCAAGTCCAGAGAAAGGCCACAGAAATGATCAGAGGGCTGGAGCACCTCTCCTACAAAGACAGCCTGAGAGAGCTGGGGTTGTTCATCACAGAGAGAAGAGAACTCCAGGGGGACCTCATTGTGGCATTCCAGAACTTAAGAGGGACTTAAAAGAAAGATGAGGATGAACTTTTTTTGCAGGGCCCGTAGCAATAGGAGAAAGGTTTCAAACTAGAGTCAGACTAGATGTAAGGAAGAAATTTTTTATGATAAGAGAAGTGAGACACTGGAACAGGTTGCCCAGAGAGGCGGTGGATGCCCAATCCCTAGAAACATTTAAGGTCAGGCTGGATGTGACTCTGAGCAACCTGATCTAGTTGAAGATGTCCCTGCTCACTGCAGAGTGAGTTGGACTAGGTGACCTTAAAAAGTCCCTTCCAACCCAAACTATTCTAAGATTCTACAATTTAGCAAAGGAACTCACTCAGGCTGGAAAAGTGCTTTTCATTCGTGATGAAAAGCTCAAGTTTTAGCAAAGGTATAAAAATCATTGAATATCATAAACTCCTTTCTCTTATTTGCAATGTACAAATTTTAGTTTAGTGCCAATCTAGTTGAATACGTACTTTCTAAGTCTGGGAAAAGGTTGCCACAAAAGACATACTTAGGAAATATCAAAGAAAGTGTTGTGGAGGAGACAAAACAAACCTATGTTAGACACTCCTCCTGCCACTGTCTGTAACATGTTATTGACGGCTTAAGGGTGCAGTAAATGCTAAGATCATGTAAAGTTATGCTTCCTTAGAAAAGAAATTATTCATTTTACCTCTTTCCTTCAAAAAAAAAACCAAAAAAACCAAAAAAAAACCCACAACAAAAAACCCCCAAAACTCACAACCCTATGAATTTACACTTATTATTAAAATATTACACTTATTACTTAAAATATTACACTTATTTCAGAAAATCATTAGATTGAGTCAACATCTCAAAAAACACTGCATTCAATTGTCTGCACAGTGTTAAATTCCTCCTTTGTATATCTGCACCACTGCATTCAACACTGTTTTTCAGACTTTAAACCTTACATTAAATGCCAAGAAAGAAAGTGCAAGTGATCAGAATTTGAGCTGTTCAGGCAGTTGTAAGTCTGGTACTTCCTGATTTCAAGTTCTTAAAGCAACATCCCAAATAACACTCTTCTAGAATAATTGTCATGCATCAACCCATGAGATTACATTTTTAGTACCAGAATTTTTATTCTCCATTATTCCATACTGTAGCAACTCATAAAGTTCATTGATTATCTACATATGAAGAATGGGCATTTTAGTAAAAAGGACAAAATATAGTTTAAAGAAAGATCATGACGGACCACTCTCTTAAGTGTCATAAAATATAGGGGTGATTTTGAATCATGAAATAGCCAGTTATTTCTCTACATTAACTCTTTAAAACTTACATGAAGGGTATAATGTGATTTTTTTCTTGACCTAAAAGTTACCAAGAAACTTATCTATGAGATCTGATAGACAACCTTAACCATGGAACTGTTGTAACATAGTAGTGAAGACTATTCCAGTGGAAGGGATCTGTAATCACCATATAGCCCACCTGCCTGACCATTTCAGGGCTGAACAAAAACTAAAACATATTGTAAGGTCATTGTCCAAATGGCAGGCATCAATCACCTTTCCTGAGTTTGAGAGTTATACAGTTCTTCACACATCTTTGTTTTTCCAACAGTGATGATACATCCAGAGTTAAAAGAAACTAAAAGGCAATTCTATTTCACTTAGTGATAATTGTAGTTTGTTGCATAAAGGAATTTTAACAAATGTGAAGAGCAACGAGATTTTGAAACACTACTGTATTGATCTTCTTGTTCAACAAAGGACTTTTGGGAAGGGACACAACTTCCTGCACAAAAGTCCGTATTTGAAACAAGTCTTTGGTGTGCAGGAACGCAGCATTAGGGGCAAACACAGTAATTTTAATGCACAGATATGTGACATAATTTCATTTCTACCTTCAATAGCTGAGCCAGAAAAAAGGAAATTTTACTCAGTATCAAATACCTAATATGTAACAGATACTAACCCTGGCAAGAGATACTAATTGTCTTGATACAGAGTCTCAGAATCACAGAATGGTTGGGTGCCAATGTCCAATTCCCTAAACCAGTTCTCTAACTAGGACTTTTTTGGTCCATAGCTGTCTGCAGGCTTGGTGGTGACCCTTGGTTGGAAGGGACCTGGGGAGTACAACCCCCTTGCCAAGGCAGGGTCCCCTAGAGCAGGTTACATGGGAATATGCCCAGGTGGGTTTGGAATGTCTCCAGAGAGGAACATCCAAAGAGAGGCTAAAGGAGCTGGGGTTGTTTAGCCTGGAGACGAGGAGGCTCAGGGGTGACCTCATCACTCTCTACAACTCCCTGAGAGGAGGTTGTAGCCAGGGGGGGTTGGTCTCCTCTCCCAGGCAATCAGCAGTAGGACAAGAGGGCACGGGCTTGAGCTCTGTCAGGGGAGGTTTAGGTTGGATATTAGAAAGAAGTTCTTTACAGAGAGAGTGATCAGGCATTGGAATGACCCGCCCAGAGAGGTGTTGGATTCACCGTCCCTGGAGGTTTTTAAGATGAGGCTGGGTGTGGCACTGAGTGCCATGATCTAGTAATCACAGTGGGGTTGGATCCAGGGTTGGACTTGATGATCTCAGAGGTCTCCTCCAACCCAGTTAATTCTACGATTCTATGACTCTATGATCGGTGGACTTCCTGGGCAGCCTGTTCCAGTGCTCTGCCACCCTCCACGTAAAAAAGTTCTTCCTCATGCTGAGGTGGAACTTCTTGTGTTTTCTTCAAGAGTGAAGAACCACTGAAAGGTTTGGAAAAGGAGAAAAAAGGAGAATGAAAAAAAAAAATGAACTTCTAATCACAGTATTTTTCAAAGAAAAAATTTCACTTTTTCTTTGTGATAGCATTCCCTAGGTACAGCTTAACAGTAGAAGAACGAAACAGTTTTGGTTATTCATGAAGTGAATTAAAGCTAATGCTAATGCCACAATGTGACACCCCGGGATTTCAGATGAGTATTCTTCAAGACAGACAGAATGGAAGATAAGAACTAAGTGAAAGACATAACTAGAATACTCTTAAATATAAATAAAGTTTCAGTTATAAAAAGCTAACTGAAAGTTTTAAACTTTGACTCTGAAACTTTTCTTCTTACTTTCATGGTATAAAAAGTATAATGGTAAGTATACCTGGATTGTAAAGTTCTGCCACCCACAAAACATAGAGGAGATTTTGTTGTGCTTGATCACATTACAGTGTATCTGTGTTCTATTCCAAACAGAAATAGATGAATAGTTTTCTTAAAATAACTTAGTCCCTGTTTTAACTGTTTAGATAATAAAAAGAAATTGTTATGAACACAAGTGAATAACATGCCTTGTAATACTGGTATAAGTCAATTGTGCTTGTTAAAGGATATATCTGATACACTTTCTATAGCCTGTGTTAACAACAAACGTATTTCGGAGTAGAAAAAGTGTTCTTTAGGCACCTGTCTCTGTTTACATGTTTTAATGTTTTGCTTCATTTTAAAGGAACTCAAGCTACATCCTGAAAAAATCATGAACAGTGTATGAACAGGCAATTACACTACCCCTTAAAATTCAAATAGATCCAACAAAAGTACAGTAGGGGTAGGTTATTAAATTAATTTCTTCACTTGAGGGGAAATGACAGAAAAATTAAAGTTTAAATGCTATAATCTTTTCTCTCATGAAGAGTCAAAGTGTGGGACACATTGCCTGTTAGGGAATGAAATGAACCACATAAACTTCACTGAACTTTTCTGTAACCACTGGGCAGTTGCTGCTATCAGTTCAACTCTGCTACAAATTTTTCATTTACTAGAGGTAAGAAAGAAGTTCAAGTTTCATCAGGGATGGATAGTGTTTCCTAACATATCTTATATGAGGCTTCAAAATAAAAGAATGTTTGACAAAACTAATGGGAGGGGATTTGAGGGAATTTGCATTAGTTGGAAAAGAATCCTGGTGTGAGGAATCTGTGAAGACTGAAAAAGGAACTTGGATGGAGTTAACACATTTTCTCAGGACTGACTGTGTTTCCAGTTTGTGGGAGATACTGACATTTTTCATTGAGGCAAAAATGTCTACTTCACCCATAAGAATCATGTTTTACTTTAGCAACAATTTCTTCTGGTTGCTAACTAAAACTAACATTCCCAACAAAAGTAATATTACCAACAAGCAACTGTAGACTTTGGAAGATTCAAATCCCTATTCCCAGAGCCATGAATATAGTTGCATAGTTTCAATAGTCTTTAAAGATTTTGTTACACAGTACACATGACATAGGTGTGTTAGAGCTGCGGAAGCTGGAATATTCGTCTCAGTGGCTTATCAAAAAATTGGATAGATTTATAGCAGGAATTTGCTGTGATTTAACAGTAACATTTTGACTACGTTTCTTTTAAGAAGAACTTTTAAAAAAAAAGAGCACAGACAAAGGCAAACCAACATCCATATGAAATTATTTCCTTCTCACTGAAAAACTCTTTTGGAACATGAGACCATAAAGTTTTAGCTATAAAATGCCCTCCAAGAGCCAATCCTGGCAGTGTCAGAGGTCCTGTATAATGGAATGAAGTGTCAGTGTAATCAAATCTGTCCTTCAGGAATATCACAAGCGGCAGCTTCAGTCCATCTGCAAATAAACTGCACATGCAAAGGACCTCTTCTAATTTTACATCAGTTGTGCAAGACATGTAAAGCAAGGCTGTGCGCAAAAAGAATGAAACAGCCAGAGTATGGCAGATCTCAAACAGCACAGTCCTCAACACCTCAGCACCTCAGCAAAACATTTGAAATAGCCCCTTCCTCCGGTACCCTGCATTCATCAAGCTTAATCTCTGCCTCTCCTTGCCCCATTTTCTCTAAAAGAATAACTTAATAAGAAAAAATAAATAAAAATAAATAAGTTCATGATTTTCATGATGACTCTTCATGCTTACTTTATTCAAATGAGGCTGCTTTCAGAGGATGCTCAAAGTTTATGGTCCTTTCTGTACACAAGATATTAAACCATCAATCAAAAATACTGTTTGGCTAATGATGCTTCGTTGTTGATGACCTTTGCTGATATGGAAATGTGTTCCATTTTCTCCTATAAACAGGAAGCTTTAATCCAGATTAGAAATTACATTCAGAAGTAGAGTTAAAGGAATAAAAAATAATTTAGAAATTTACATGAAAGTATTCTCCAAAATGTCACATTCTTCCTGGGTAATTATTTCTGTTTCCTAGACTATAAAATTTTCCAGAGGAAAAAATGTGATCTGGAGTCTGAATTTCATCAGTTTTCATATCTCATCAATCCCCACCCCTCAATAATACAGACTTTTCAAAACATGTAAACTGAAGTTATTCTTTTTTTTCTTTGTCTCGTCCCTGTTGCTGTAACTGAAGCTAGGTAACCAAATTAAAAATATTTTTGTCATTAGTGTCAGATATGACTCAAATATCACAATAGAAATAGATCTACCAAATAAGGAGTTGAGACTTTTATATAATCATTTCTCAGAGTTATTTTATTTTGATGCTATTAAGAGGTGTTCCTACTTTATATGAAAGATGTTTTGAGACAGGAAAAATACATAGCCTAGATAATTTACTGGAAAATGACTAAACAAAGTACATTTATATTTCTACACACATACACATTTATTATACATGTAAATGTACATATAAGTCCTCTCCCATTGCCAGAGGCAATGTCTCAGATGAGTAAGCAATTTTCTCACTAATCACTAGCCTTATGTAAATATATTGTCAGTATTTATCAACTATTTCAAAGATTACTTTAAAAAACAAATATTGTCATTAGATTTTGATAAATAAAAACTTCCCTCAGCTTCAAACATTTTTTATAATTCGAGAAGTTCTATGAAATTTATTGTAAACACTTCTTTCAGTGAACATTCTAGTGATACTAATAATGATATAATCATCAGAACATAACTAGTATACATTCATTTATGTTGGCTGAGAGTAGAATAAGTCTGTATTAAACCTATATCTATTCCACTTGTAGCAAGCGTGGGTAGAGCCCTTCTCAAATCTTCATTCTCGAAGCCTGGCCATGATGATGATGATGATGATGATGATGACTCCACTTAAATACTAAAATAAAAGATTTATAGGTTGAAGGTCATCCCTATACCCATTCCTAGAAAACCCCAGATCACTTTCATCCTCAGATCCTTTATTCTGCGTGGGCTTTTGCCAAGAATCTATTTCTACTTTCCCTCTCTTTTTCTTCATTTCGTTATAAAATGCAGTTTTAAATCTCCTATTTCCTACAAATTCATTTTCTCAATTTCTACTAGTTCATTTCTACTCTCCAGGATCTTTTCTGTACAAATTTTCTACTCTTCTCCCCAAATGTTAATGTCATCTACTGTTACTTTCTCCATTCAAATAAAAAATGGAATGCAGAAATACAAAGCAATATGCATTGTTGGACCACTTGTAACCCATTATACATTCTTAAACCTAGGCCTATAACCCTGTTGCAGCTTCATACCTTCAAATTAATTATTGTACCTCACTCAAAACGTTCTAAAGAAACAAGTACATTAACTAATCCTTGTTACCTATTACTCTGCTATTAAAATATTTCCTTCACTTGCATTTCAATCCATTTGATATTTTTCCTCTTTTCAGAAATTATATATTTCTACCTGTGTCAGGATGGCAACTTCAGCTGAGATTTCCAGCTTTCACAATTAAAGTATGGTATGTAAATTTTTCTACGAAAATAAATTTTTAAATTACCCCCAGAAAACCCATGGAATATCAGTAGAATGTTAAATAGGCTGTTCATGCTATATCATATCAATTATGGAACATCCAACCAGTTCCATGTTAATTTCATGATGGTTGATTTTTAAAAGAAAAAAGAAGATTTAGAAAAGGAAAAATGCTTTAGAGTCAAAAGCTGAAATTAGGAGACTTGTTTGGGTGGTTTTTATTTGTATATCTTTTTGCATTTTAAAACTGAGACATCCAATTTCTGCTGATCCACAGCAGCTGCATTTTCTCAGTGAATGTTTTTGTAAGAAAGCCTCTTGTGTTTTTCCATAGCCTGGGAATGTAATGCCCAATTATGCAATGCTGTTATACATCTTCAATGACTGAACTCTCTTACCCAGTGTATCTAGTGAAACACTGTGCTGTAAAGCACAGCCTGAAATACACAAACATTAATCTTACTCACTTCAGTAAAACATCTTTATCTTTAGAAACTCATGAGTTCAATGTTGCGGCAAAAAAAAACCCCAAACCAAAGAGTACATGTGTTACTGAAGAGAAGGACAACTGTAAGTTTAGTACATGGGATTTGGATACCTAATTAAGAAAGACTAAACATCAAGGTTAAGAAAACAAAAAAAATCTCTGTTTTCCACTGAATTCTCGTATTGGAAGTTTACGAAAATTTTTTCCCCACAGTAAAATAGATTTAAATCTTCCAATTTAGTTGGGTATCTGAGCAATAGCGTTTAATAATTTCTTTCTTAAATGTCTTCCAATTTTAGAATTTGTATTCAGGTCTTCTGAATACAAATTTGTTTTGTTTCTTTTTTGGGGAGCCATAAAGTTCCACGTCACTGTTGCTTGTTGCTATAGTTTGATCCCTCAAAGAAAATATGCAAAAATACAGTGACATTGCTGGTGCTTTCCAATACTTTCCAGATAAGGCTAAGATTAGTATTTGATATAATAAACATAAACACAAGCTCCAAACATCTTAAAATAAACTTTTAAACAGAAAATAATCAGAATATAAAAGTCCTATCAGTTTATTACGTAGATACTGATTAAAGCAGTGACGGCAAGTCAAATACACTTTTTAATAAGAGGTGCTTCAGCCTAGATTGCTTTGTGTCATATTCAAATTCAATATGCAACTCTAAGAAAAGAAACAGCCATCTATGATGTTTTGATCACAGACCACAAAAGAATTCATCTGCTTATTTTGACTTAAAAGTATTATTGGAGAATTTTTCACTGACAAGGCTGATAGAGACGGCAAACAACGGTCCGCATTAATTACTGCAGGAAAGATATCTATGAGATCAAAGATAAAAACTAATAAATCACTTTTTTATTGCTTAATGCAGCAGTTGAGAGTAAAATGAGGTTACAGACCTGTAGTTTTACTATTGGCATGTTTCAGCACTTTCTCAGAAATATGAACACAAAATCCACATAACATAATATATATGTTGTTCTTTTCCCCAAAAGAATAAAGATACTAGGCACGCTTTGATCCGTGATTCTATGAACAATAACAAAGACATAACAAAAATAGGTGCTAAAGAAAATCATTACTTGAGAAAGATTACAAAAAGTTTTACCAAACTGAAAACTATGGCATAAATGGTGTAAAGACCTGGTTGTTTTGTCTGTATGGCAAAGGAGTATTCCAATTCACGCTTTTAGATGCAGAAGATCCAGCAGTGTAATCTGCTCAACTCATAATGGACTTTAACATAATTTTCAGAATAAGGACACCATTCTCGTACTCAATTTCCATAAAATTCTATAAAATGGACAGGACAAAATCTTAACAATAACCTGTGTCCTGCTCATTACTGAAATAACTGAATGAACACTTGACCTGAAATGCAATGAGTGTTATTAAATGAGCAAAACAGGCTCACTAGGGAGCTGTGTCTAAGCAGTAAACAGAAGATCAGAATTTAGAAAACATGGAATAGAATGAAAAACAGAGAAAAAATGTAATGAAAATCATCTGTAGAAAGTAATATTGTAGAAAGTAATGATCACTACCCTTCAAAAGAAACTTCAGGATTAATAAGAGTTCAGAGATAGTGAAACAGTGAGACTAGTTAAGGATTTAGAAAAGAAATCTGAGGAACTGAAAACCTGATCGATTATTTCAAAATGGTGATGAATAAAAACTATTATATTGGAAGTACATGAAATAATGAATGGTATATGTGAAATCAACTGGGAACTTCAGTTCTTCCTGTTGCAAAGAATAGCAGGGCAGTCAGTGAAATTAAGAAAAAAAATTAAAAATATTAAAGATCTATAAATGCACAGTTAATGCACGGAACTGAGCAAATAATGTTTCAAAAAAGTAAGGGAGATTCAAAGGACTGAATAATCATTAGACTATATTATTGAAAACACAATGAATCATTTTAATAAGACAACACCATAATACAACAGAGTTGTATTATGTATTGACAAGAGTCAATCCTTCAAAAAGTATGTTGGAAAGTTAGGAGTATGGGATACCCTGTGCTTCAGAATTTTGGTTAATTTGTAACTACAAGAAGAAATTTTCAGATAATTCTGCATTTCTGCAGTGGGGTTTCCGTTTCTTTGCACCAATTCTGGGTCAGCCAGAACTCAGAATATGACAGGTCCAGGCTGGCCTTCCTTTGATCCAGTATAACAGTTTCAATATTTAAATAGCTGTGGTGGAGAAGTACTGCTACAGTATGGATGAGGAACTTGACAAAGGAACAATGTTTCTTGTTTCAGGTAAGCTTACAACTGAGTCTTCGCTTTTCTTGTATTCTTCAAGGTATTTAGGGGGGAAAAGAAAGCTGACCTGCTGAGGAGTTATACAAACTGTAGATGGTTGTCACCTAGAACCTAATAACTCCTCATTTAAAAATGCAATCTGATCATTTATAACATCAACAATTACTACCAGGAAGAAAAATATACATATTCAGTCAAACAAAAAGCCAATCATTGCTCAGGAATGAACTTTGGTAATTATGAGCTATACTCTACCTTGTGCTGATAAAGACCAACATTTTTCTTTGAGTATAGGAAATTATCAGTTGTACCCTCTCGGGAAAAAAGGTTCAGGTTTTTCCCACTATAGCTGTGTTTTGGGTCTGGCTGAGCTGGAGTTCATTTCCTCACAGTAACCCTCACAGTGCTGTGCTTTGCATTGGTAGCTAGAAGGGTGTTGATAACACACCAGTGTTTTGGCTACTGCTGAGCACAGCACCAGCATTGTAACATTCCTTCCTCAGTTGAGGGCAGGACCATGGGTCTAGGGGGTCCAAATAGGCCAGCTGACCCAAACTAACCAAAGGGATATTCCATACCCTACGACATCAGCTCAGATATAAAAGCTGAGGCAAGGAGCAGGAGGACAGCCATTCATTGTCTCCAATGGCTGCCTGCTGGGGAACTGTCATGCCTGCTGGACGTTGCTGTCATGGGAAGTAGAGAATAAACCCTCTATCTTTTGCTTCAATTTTGTGTGGTCAAACTTTCACATGGCTTCTGCTTTAATAAACTGCCTTGTCTGTACCCATGAGTTGTTTTTTCCATCTTACTCTCTCCCTTGTCCACATGGGAAGTGGAGTGATAAAGGGTGGGCACCTGGTGTCCAGCCAAGGTCAACCCACGATAACCTGGTATAGGCCTGAAATGTGTAAAAATAGAATATCTCAATAATTTGAAGTATAAAGTACTTATTAATAGCTGGACTGAAAGGAGTGGAGGGGTTTATATAGTACTCAACTACTGAATATGAACTGTTCATTACTGAAAAAAATACAAAACTAAGAAAAGAAAAACAGCAGCATTAAAAGATTTAATATTTAGAACTATGAAAGACCAAACTCAACATTGAAAAATACATTAATAACAATGTGGCAGTAAAAAATTCAAGGAGTAAAAATTTAGATTAAAAAAAATCCTAAATTAGATGTCAGCTGCCTGGTAATCAGTGACAAAAAAAAAAGTTTTTTAGTTTTATTATCATCTGTTAGAGACAGTTCACATAGATATGGACTGCTACATTTTAACGCTGGGTGAAAGGACAAATTGGCAACAAAAAGTTTAGCCTGTGTACTCATCTTTCCATTCTTTCAGTATAGTCAGAACTATCAGTAGCTTTCAGAAAGTGTGATTTTTTGCATGACTCTCCTTTACTATTACATGAAAAGAATACACGTCTCATTAGTGATTTTTAACAGTTTTAAAGTTCATTTATCTCTCTGTTTTTCTGTTTTTCTCCTTAAAATTTGTATTATCTCTTGGACCTTAGAGGTTAGCAAACTCCAGTTTTGCCTACAACAAGTTCCTCTGTACAAGCTGGGTTTATGTAGATTTTATATATATATGTATGTCTGTATGTATGTGTGTATTCTGATGAGACATGCTACTCTACTTTTCAAGAATCTGTGTGCCATCACAGATGGATCAAAATTTTTAATAACAATACAGTAGAATGAAAACCTGCCATGCAGGACAAAGGGGGCCAAAGGAGTTGGACAACCGGTTCAAAGCACGTCAACCTCTCCAAAGTCAAGCATGCATAGCAGAAGGACAGCAAAGATGAATGAAAAATTCCTGTCTAATCTCAAACATCAAAAGGAAGTACACAGAAGATGGAAGCAAAGATGAACTATCTATGATGAATATAGAGCATGCAGACTTGGAGTTAGGAAAATCAAATCTGGTTTCACCTGGAGTTGAAATTAGTGAGAAATTTGAGGGGTAACAAGCATGTTTGTGGCAAAAGGAAAAATCAGGAAAATGTATGTCAAACATTCAGTAGGACAGGGAAATGAGAGACAAAGGATGTAGTGTAGCCAGCTGGTCAAAGAAGTAATTCCTCCCCTCTGTTCTGTACTTCAGAGACCATGTCTAGGATACAGTGTCCATTTATAGGATACCCTCTACAAAAAACACTGATATACCTCAGAAGGACATCAGATAGTCAGGAGGCTGAGACACATGACATATGAAGACAGGCTAAGAGAACATGTGTTAAGCCTTAGGAAAAGAAATCTTACTGCTGTCCTCACCTACAGGAATGCAAGCAAAGAAAGAGCCAGACTGCTCTCAAAGGACAATAGGACAAGGGACAATGGACACAAGGTATGGCATGGGAAATTTGAACTGGAGATAAGGACAGAAAATCACTGTGATGACAGTGAAATATTCGAATAAGTTGTCCATGGAGATGATAGAATCTTCATACAGGGAGATTTTACAAGAACTCACTTGGGCATAGCTCTGAGCAACCTGACTCAAGTTGTTCCTGTGTGGGGATTTGGACCAATTAAGCTTTATAGGTCACTTCCAATCATAAAGCACAATTTAGTTTTAAAATAACCCAGTAAGAGCAGTGGAAGTTCACTTTATCCTATATCAGCTTGTATTTCAGCACTGTAAGAGAAAAAGAACCCGTTCTAGTGCTTACCTCCCATGGAAGTTGCCTCCTACCTTGCTGCTAACGTCCCAGTGAGAAATTATTATAAACACTGTTTATGGAAACATGAAATCATACTTTATATCACTTTTTCCTTATTCATATAATTATAGGGAATATAGAAAATTTGAATTAAAAATTTTTACCATTTTTCCATGAAATATTGCAAAGAATTTTTGACACTAATGACAAAGAATTTTCTTTTCAAAACTTTTAATCACCATGCATTTTTTCAAAAAACATATTGTTTCAGTAGTTTCTAATTTCTACATTTCCCGGTAGTGGTGACTAGTAGTCATCTACACTACTGGTACTTTAGAATGAGAGTTCCACTCTAAAATTCCAGACAAAGTATTCTATTTACTAAAATCTTTTCATAACCATTGAAGACACACTATTTTTACATCTAAGGCAATACAATAACTCTTTTATCAATGTGGTACAAGTCCTAATATTTAAGTTGAAGATATCACTTTTTTTCTTCCTGAGATCATACTTTCCTCTCATGTAAAAGGCATATTTAAAATAATAAACAAACATATAGAGATAAAATTATGGCAGAACTTTGGACAACATGAAGGATGCAGTAAGAAGAATAAAAGTTCTTCACAAGCTCAAGCTCATGAAGCTCCTGCACATTAAGCAACCATGCTTATTCAAAGGAATAAAGCAGAATAGAAACACAGAGTACTGTTTTTTTTCCTTTTCTTTATTTGTTGATTTTGCTAGGGGAAGCTTTTCAGAAGCACTAGAGATTATAAGTACTGAACTCGGAAATTTTTGTCTCAGTTTGATACTTACATCCTTCCAAAGTAATGGGTGGGATGAGTGTGAGACTAAAAAATTACTACTGTGGAAATGTGGCAGAAGGAAAAAAATCAGTGAGAGATATTATAAAATTATAGATGGTTCCTGCTGATAGAGGGCTTCTCTTAGGCATTAAAGGAAAAAACACAATGAAGTAAATGTTAACTGTAAGATGATACACCAGAAGTTCTAAACATTTAAATGCTACTTTTAATAATAATTTATTTCTATAAAGGTTACTGCTAACAATTCATCTTAAAGAAAATACAACTCTGAAATTTCTGTATCCCCTACTGTAAGGTGCATCCTATCAGTCAAGCAGACACTGATAGCAACAGAACAGAGCATAACAGTTGTGACAGCACCTGAACTGGTAGAATGGATCATAAAATTAATGGATACATAGATAAATGTGATTTACTTCCAAGATTCAAATAAAATCTAAAAAGCCATATAGCAGCCATCAACTACAAGAAAGAGGATGAGTCTGTCTTTGTATTAGTATTTCTAGAATTCTTCAGTCAAACAGTGTATTCATACCTGGGAGACCCTAGTGTAAAATCTCTGGAGATAGAAGAGATACAGAAGAGACAGGGATGTGACTCTGTGGGTGATTCTGAATGGGAGTCTATCTTATTCCATGTGACAAAGGTCTGTGTTAGTGCATTAGTTAGAAGTGTGCTTTTAAAGCACATTTCCTGATCATCCTCACTAATATAAAGTGAGCTTGGAGTGCTTGAATTGGATTCATTTTCGATAAAGCTAAATCAAAAGAGTGGTCCAAGAGTTAACTTAGTTTATTCCAGCTGATGATGGGTACTCGATACACAAACTCAAACTGCAGATGCTCAGAAATAACCCATATGGTATGGATGTGGAGTTATCACAACTAACTCTTTTACAGACCTGTTTCTATTGCATCTTACTGTTTGCTAGGCTGGTGATAGCTTGAGTTTGTCCTAGGGAACGTTTCCTCTTTCTGTATTGTCTACAGAAGATGCTTTCAAAGGATATTTGGCTAAGTTAGGTGTCTGAAATTGTAAATGTACATAGAGCACCAAATCCATCAAAACATAATAAGCAAAGAGGAACAAGATAACAGGGAAAGTCCTGTAATATATTAGTAACTTGTTGAAGCACAGTAATGATGGATAGAATTGGGCATTCAGTTTCTGTAAAGGGTGATAAAATTATAGTTTAAAATTCATTATTGGTAAATGCAGAGTAACAAGTATCAGGTAAAACAATAAATAATCCTAATTATACAATCCTGAGTATACTTCTCAGGAAAGAGGTCTTGAAGCCCCTGCAGACAGTTACCTGAAAATGTAGGAACAGTGTTTGGCAACAGTCAGAAAGGCAAATAGAATGGTTGCAATTACTAGTAAACAATAATCAAGGCTCATAAAGCTTGATTATATCAGATGACAAATCCATGATGCTTGGCTACTGCAAAATTTTGTACTTATATGACTTTAAAGAGTGTGTAAAAGAAATTGAGAATATAAATAAAAGGGCAGCATGGATTATCTGAGGTACAGAACATTTTCTCATAGTGGAAAGACCTAAGTAGGTTAGGACTGTTCTGTTTAGATAGAGGTGATTGAGCAGGATTCATCAGAAACTACGAACAGTAGGGGTGAGAATCAATAACAGTACTTGAACTTTTTTCCATAATGAAAGAGAAAACAAACAATCAGATACAAATTAAAGATCCAAGGAAGATTTTTTTTCATGCAATGCATAAGGAAATAGCAGCAATTATTAACAAAGTATATTGTGGAGATCAATTAATACATTTAAAGGGATTAGGATAGGTCTATTCAGTTTTCCTAAATGCCAAAAATTTTATTCAACATCCCAATTAGGAAGCTGTTAAGCCACTGATAGTTGGCAGTTGGAAGGATATACTGAAGAATACAGATGAAATATTTACGCTGTTGATCGTAGTTTCCCTATCTGTTGCATCCCAATCACCTTGAAATGATACAAAAAGACATTTGAATGACCATAAAAGTGTTTTGTTGTTATAATAAGGTTTTAAACATTTTCTTGGGCTCTGAATTCAAAGGAGAATACGATCACTGGAATTTGAAATCCACTTTGGGCAACAACTATGAATCTGTATTTTTAATATTCAGAGAATTCAAGTGTAATCTTTTTTGTTCTCGTTCAGGGCTGGGATTATGCTTATTAAAATGAATGGGAAGCTTTTTATCAACTTCAATAAAAGGTCTGAAATTCAGTTTGAAGTGACATGTATAATTGTCAGTCAAATATATGAACTGAACATGAAAAATTAAAAAGAGAAGGCCAATTCTTTCTCCATATAATTTAGTAGTAGAAATAAAACAGGTATTACCTCTGCAACTAGGCAAATGACATATATTTACATGTCAAAGTAACTTTAAGGACACAATATACCAAAAAGTGAACGTAGAAACAGACCACCAAGAAAACTTATTTACTCTCTCCCTAACCGAAAACACAAACATCACTTCATTATCATGTACTCTGAAACTAATAACAAAATTAAGGAAAATTACCAGAGAAGAAATGATGAAAAAAATAATGGAGAAATGAATGATGTTAGAATACTGAATTGACTGCAAAATTAATTTACAGTAATATTTAATACAGGGGGGTGTTTTTAATTTCTAGCAGAAAGCTTGTCAGAATTTTCTCACAGGTAGATGTATGATTGGAAACTGTTTTAACCATTACAAATACCCCTACTTTAAGATAAATAAAGCCTATATTGTAAGAACAATAAGACTTTTCAAAGAACAATGCAACATTGCTTAAGGGAAAAACTTCAGTATGGCACTAAAATCTCTCTCATTTGGTATTGAACTATTACATATTCACTCACTGCAATATGAAGCAAGTCTTGTTTTACACAGCTACATTTATCACAGAAAGGAATTAGAAGCATCCCTACAATCCCTACAATGCTCAGTCTCAAGAGGGGGTGTTTTTGCATTGCTAACTATCTAAAGGCAGTAAAAAGGTTTGTGCATTATGAACAGTAGGCAGTGCTGGCTTCTTCCAACTACTCATTTCTGCAGCTCAGTACTTTTTAAAATCTGTTCACCTGTCATATATATACTCCTTGGTTATTTTAAATCTCATTAAAACCATTCTGGTCTCCTGGGTTTCCACTAAAGAACACATATTTTAAAATTAATTATATGGACATTATAAAATTAATCATGTACACATGATTTTACAGTGTCTTTTTAGAATAGTATCATTCTCTATGTTATGACTATTATTATAATAGCAACTATCTTAATCTATTGGTTTAATGTCTGAATACACTATCAGGCTTGTACTAAAAACTTTTTCCAAGTTGCATGGAATGTGTTCTGTAGCTACTTCTTCAAAATTATTATCTTAAAAGCGAAATGCAACAGTTTTTCATAGTAGAGGTCTGCTCTCTTCTTTTCTCTCACTAGTCAAGAAGACCCATTTCCATTAAAAAAGTTATTCCTATTGCAAGATTTTCTCAGAAGTTTCAATAAGAGATATTGAACAGGATGGAGAAAAAAACCCAACCACAATAGGATATTAACTGTAAAAGCAGTTTTGTGATTTAAAATTAATTCATTAAAATGTTTTTAGCTAAGTGATATACAGTTCTGAGTTTGATTGTAATGTATTACTTTAGCTTCAAAACTACATAGTAGTAATTGCTAAGATATTATTTACTGTCATGTGACAGTTCCAGCTAATCACTAAGAATATTTTAAAACCATCTTAAAGAAGCCATGCCTGTGTGCTTTTACATGGCAGTATTGATTCTGACAACCACTTTGGCACGAGTTGGTAACATAGGTATCAGTTGTTCAATTAAAATCTATTAATATAAAATTGATAATAAAATCCAAAGAATCATAAATATGTCCTGTAAAACTTCCTGCAAAAATAAGGGGTTGTTTTCAGTACTTGTGTTTAGATTGCATTTCTACTAATTCCTGGGATGGTCCTAAACATCACTGCCCAGAAGAATGCTTGCTGTAAGATATTCTTATTGGAGCAGCTGTAGGTTATCCAGCAATCAGTGTATATCAATTCCAGTTCGGTCCTCTGTCAAGAGCAAGAAATCAGTTATTTGCCTTTCTCTCTTACTTCCCTTCCTTTAAACTCTTTCTAAAGGAATATTGTTGTTCCACAGTCATAATCCGACACTATACATGAAGTTGAAAAAAGAGCAGCTGACAAAAAAGTGTACCTAATAACAAATACTTCAGTTGTTTCTGCTAGAAGATTGCAATGTTTGCTACAAAAAAAAAAAAAACAACAAACTACAGTATAGGCCATTAAAAACCTTCAAATAGTTTCTTGCAACATTACTATGTAAAGGATAAACGAAGTCTTTTTTAGCAAAAGGATACAGATTTAGCTGTTCTGATTATTTTATAAGGCTAAATTGATTGTTTATGACATTCCAACATACATTTTACTATAAATGATTATTATAAACTAATGGAACACACATCAAGTTTAAATATTAGAAAGATTATAAAATAATCATGTGTCGAAGTATTTGGAGAACTTAGCTTTCCTACTTTGTTCTTGTCCTAACTCGAATTTTTGGAGACATATATATTTATATGTGATAGGCTGCTAAATTTTTAAAAAGGTTTATAATTCCATAATAAAAATAAATATTAATGTAACATTCATTTCTGTAGTTCTCACCTGGGCAGTAAAACATAGCTTCTCCTATTTTCACTTCGTCTAGTGAAGTGAAAAATATTTTCTAAAACAAAACTGCATGGAAGCTTAGATTTTTATTTTATTTTTAATTTAGGCTACAGTTAATGAGTCTGAGCTTGCTATCACATGCAACATTTTCGTACCAGTAAGTAGTTACTGATATATGTCAGTCCTGGAATCCTCCAGAAATTATAATTTAGAATGTAAGTATATTGTCACCAAAAAAAAATTAATGGAAGTTTATATCCAGTAAGTACTGAATACATTCTGATTGTTGTGCAATTCTGAAAAATTTACATTATTGCTAAAGAGCCTGTAAATCTGTAAATGTAGTTGGAATAGAATGATTTTTGCCACACCTTCTAGACCACAGGGTAAAGCTGGACCATATAAAAAAATTCTCATTCTTCATAAATCTACAGAACAAAACCAGTGACATTAATTCTGAGTACCTGTCTTGTTTTAGCTGGCTTGATGATGGGAAAATCCACTCATGACTATAAATATCTTCCCATGTTACAAGCAAGGTCAAACTTCTGGAGAAAAATTAGCTTGACAACTTGCTGTTAGTTATAGAAATTCTAACTGCTTCAAGACAAATAAACAATCAAAGACATAAAACAAGACAAAAATTATTTCTAGTCAAAAAGCTTTTTGTTTTGCACTCCTACTGGCAAAAATAGAAACTCTGAAGAACTGAATAAAAAAAAGAGCATAAATGTTTTATTTTCATACCCCTTTGAGATAATCATACTTATGAAGACATATACAAAATAATTTATAATCTACAGGAATTTGTTATCTCCAGGAGTCACAATTTTGATTTACAATTCTTCCATAAGCCTTTCAAGTGAGTGCTGCCACACAATTTGGAAGGTTATTCCAGATTTTCACCCCTGACTAAATTTCTAGTCACAATTTATAGCCATGCATTTACTCTGAGTAGCCATATTTCCTTCTCAAGTTTTGTTTGGCTCAGCTAAATACATCACTCTCCTTAAATATATCTCTGTACAACTGATATTTTGTTGTCTTAGTCATCCTTGCAGTTTTCTATACCTGTTTAAATTAATCTTTCTCGAAAACATTGGTCACTAGAAGTACAGAATATCAAAATCAGGTCTTTTCAACACCTTGCACAAAGCTACATTCCTGTCTCTCCTAAACTCACTAATGCATTGCAAAATTGCATTAGATTTCCATCACACCAGTATCCCGTGGTCATTTTCCAGTCAACTGACATTGTCAGAACTTTTTTATCTTTTTTTTAAGTTTTATGTAAGTTAAGCACAAACTCCCACTGACATCACCGAGAAAAAAATAATCCTCAAGAATCAGGTTCATATCACTACAAGTAACTTTTACTATTACTCTGTATAACTTTTTCATATTAAGTTCCAATCAATTTCTTACATTCCAGCCAAGAAACTTGTCTAACTTTTTTTGTCTATGTTTTTTTGAATTAGCAACACCTTCCAACTTTGTAACACTATTACTCTCACTAAGACTTGCAGATACCTCAAGAAAAAGGAAACAAAAGCATAATAGGTCCCAGCAAAAACAAAAAAAGAGGGCATTGGTACTGTGATTAAACTGAAATGAAGAGTAAAAAATAATGTAACAGTGAGAAAATAATTATGAAGGAAATGGTTGGCAACATCAAAGATGTAATGACTAGTTTTATTCATTAACTGTAGAATATCCTTCATATGCTGCATTACATAACACAAGAATAATACACACTAACCTACGGAGATATCAGGGTCCATTATTGCTCCTACCGTAAGTGTCACTGAGACAGGCAGATAACAAACTGATAGTGCTCCCTGATTCATAAGTGATTCAGTCACTGAAGAGCACAGGGTACTGTTCTAACCTCAGTATGTTTTTCAGGATACTTTGTCAATTAAGTGCCTCTTGTTCCAAAAATTAAATATCCCAGCTGATTCTTGTGGGAATCAACTGTCAGAGATGTCATGAGAGCAGCTGAATTTTGTACATCCCAAATGTTTCTGACAAGCAGAATAAATTAACTACGAGTGCCTAGCTAAAGCATCTGTATATTTTTTTTCTGGGATCTAGTTTATATTTGAAGTGACTTCATACAGCAGAATATGCTTCACTTTGGTGTTACAGTAACTCAATGAGAAATACAAAAAGTCACTATAAAGTTACTTACCAGAGAAGCTCTCTAAACTACTCTTAGATTTCATAGAGGATATAATCAAATGCAGGGAGACAACAAGCTGAAATCTGCAACATTCTGTAATATACTGACTGTAATATACAGTGTCAGCAGAAATGAAATCAGATTTTCTTTATGCTCACTTCAAGTAACATCTTACACAAGTTTATTTGCTAAATTAATTTATTAATAAGATAAAGAGCTATTTTGCCCTACTATAGCTCAACAAAAAACCATTATGCTAAGAAAATAAGGTTTAATAGGTAATATACAGGTCATCAAAAATGAATACTAATTAAACTTTTATATTGCACCATACCACTATGTATTCTATAAATGTTTCATACTTTAAATAAATCCTAATTTTAGACTTGTAATGCAAATACACTAGTCTTAATTTTATTATCTCTCCAATTATAACATCCTTTAGGAGTAATGATATCTTCAAAAAAAACATAATGATCTTCTAAAAACTAAGCCAAATATATTTAAAATACGTTTTGTATATGTTTTTATTATAAATTTCACAATCTAGCAAGGTTAAAAATATTTTAATCCATTGGAATAGAGTAGATAGATACCTATGGCTACCTAAGAGCAGAAAACTCTTATTCCTGCCTGCCTCAATGAGCTACGCCCTGCTGGACTTTCTGATGTAGGAATTATTGTTTCCTATCTTGGTAAAGATTTCCTATCAGTGAAGGATAGAGATTCCTTTCATAGAGAGAAAATATTTAAGCACTCTTCTTATTCCTACTCCTGTATTTTTATCAAAATAAGAAGTAGTGATTTGAAGATGCAGAGAAGGAGGGACAAAAGTAACTGGTCTCACCAGAGGGTAAATTCACAGATGAGGTTATTGTATGTGCATTCCATGCAGAATATTTCATAAGATTTTCAAGTTAAAATCATGGTTACATTCAAGTAAGTTTCTCATTTATATTACATGAAATGAGAAACTGCAGCTAAGCAAAGTGATTACTTCCACTTTTTGTTAGATTAATACAGTGCATCTGACTGAGCTATGAATTGGGTTATCTAATTAATTTTAAGATATCTAAGTGTTTGACATATGACCTAGATGGCTTTAATTTGATAGACTACTGGAAAATCTAAGGAAAAGGCTTTCCTTACAAAAGCATAAATATTTAAGTCATATTGGATGCAATCAAAGGAGGTAAAAAGCTTTTGAAGGACACTCCCTGACCAATTTTGCTAATGGAAGGAACTGAAGTAAAGGTATTAAGTACAATCAAGGCCTACACAGACATAATTTCAAGAGATGACTAAAAAAATCTAGCTGCCTGACACACACAATGAGGTCTCACTTCCTCTCTCTCTCCATCTCCATGTCTGAATTTGCTCTATCTTTCTGTCCTTCTGCATGCTCTGGTCTTGTCCTGACCCCTTGCTGATCAATTCAGCTCACCAAACCAGCAGAATACTAAATCCACTGCTGGTTCAGTGAGCAACACTGTCCCAGGTTTAGCTGAGCAGTTGGACTTACCCATGGGAAACTGCAGGAGACAGCAGGGACAAATTACCATTTTGGCAGCAGCAAGATATTTTATTGGCTCAATCATTAAATGAAGCACTACTGATCGTGCCTTCTGCAGAAAAGTCTACAAGTCTGGGCCTGGCTGAAAGAAGTGGTTCCATGAACCTTAACAACAGGTTAGTGCACAGCCAGATCATACATCATTCACAATATGACCGAATCCCTACCAGGTTAGTTAAAGGGCACACCAAAAAGTTCCTATTTGTTGCCACCAAGGCCTCCCCACAGCCAAACCACACAATGAAAATTACGTGTTTTAAGACAAATGATAACGAAAGATATAGAGCAAAATGGTCAATGCATCATTTTGTGGTATAAAGGTGACAGAAGAATCAAAGATTATTCAGCACTACATATATAAGTTTTATCATGTCTAGCACAGATCTCACAAAATAACACTGCTTAAAACTGATACATCCAGTTAAAACCTGATCCTGTGCATCAACCTCATCAACATTTTTGGCAAGGAAGACATACTTTGTATACTGAAAGATCTTTCTAAGAAAAAAGGGCCTTTGGACAAGATGCTGACTTGTCTAAATGACAGAAAAAGACCCAATGAAACTAGAGAAGACTTTATGGTTTGCGTTTTTTCATATGGCAGTTCAATTTAGTCTAAAGATTTTCTGAGTACAAAATACCTTCATGCTTAAAGCATGTCTGTGTCAAAGCAAGGTTTCACTGAAGTAAAAAATACAGGTGATCCCTTCACACCAACTGAATTTACAAGAAAAAAATAGTCCCTCAAATGTTCCCTAAAGTACTGGAGCCAGGTTATTATCTTCAATATGGTACTTATTTATGGACAAATTAATCTAAGGATTTTTTTGCTATGAAAATATCAGATCATGTAACAAAATGTTCAAAATGAAATTTGGAATGAATATTAACAGACAAAGAAAAATTGCTCTGCCCTCAAAGTTTCATTGCTAAAAGATTAGCCTTCATTTGACTTTATGTATACGCACCTAATATTTCTTTATTAAAAAATAAGGTAAGAAAAAATGTATGACTTTTTAGTCATTTATTTACATTAGCCTGAGTACAACTTTTTAAGGTAGGTTTAAGATCTGCAGTATTTACAGGCAATGTCAAAATTCCCATTTAATTGAATAAAATTAAGTTTGGGAATGAGGTCAATAATACTATGACAACTTAAAGAAGGTTCATCGCTTTTCTAAGTGTAAATAATGGCACTACTAGCAAGGCAAACAACAGCGTGTTTATTTTTCTACTGTACCATCTACTTGCCTGAAAAACAGGTTGCAACATGATCATCACAAAGGCAAAGTCAGGATATTTTGAAACAGTTGCATTTCATCCAGTGAAAGTACGAGCAAAAAGGAAGCATTCTTACTCCTTAGACTAAGTCTATTAAAAGAATGCTAAAGAGAACTGAGCATGCAGATCATCCGGAGAATTCAGAACTTAAAGTGATTAATTAGACCTTATTTTGTCTCGAGCAGATTTACGGAGCTTTTTTCAAGTTAGACCCATTGTTTGTAATTACCAAAATCACACCTCCATTGGCTGGTCTGAGTTGCTTCATGCATGAACAGCAATCTGATTGAGCACTCTTGTTAGGATTCCATTCGTCATTGTAATTAGCCATAATCATAGCCTTCCTGGGTGCATGAGAATGTGCAAACGACCGATTCACAACCCCAACCTATTTGAATATGAATCTTCTCAGTGAGTAGCAATAAAATAGTGGAAACAAAGCAGTTTCTCTAGGGAATTTTGTAAAGCATCCCTGTCTCTGATTCTCCCCCCTTAAAAATGTTCCCTTTTTAGTATTTGAATTCTGTTTGCTAAAACAAGGCTTGCTTAATGAAGACAATGGCTTATTATTTCTTTAAGTGGCACAGCAGGGCCCAAGTATTACAGGCCCAGCTCTTTCAGCCTCTGCCAAGGACACAGGGAACAAAGGGGCAGGCAGTAGCGCCAGGCAAATAGACCTCTCCTCACACTGCCCTTCGGGAGCACTTTCCCCAGAGCCCGACCCAGGTCTCGCCTATTCTGGAACTCAAAGACAGGGTCTTTTTCTCCCTGTTCCTGTAAATGACTCACACAGTGCCCCGGCGAGAGGGGCGGCACGGCCTGAGCCGCCAGAGCCGCATTCCCAGTGAGCCACCTAATGGTGACAACGCTGCTGCTCCTCCTCCCCAGCCCAGCCCCGTGGGACACAGCCGGCACACAGACGCTGGGGGACAGCCAAGCCTTTTCCCTGCCAATTCACAGAGTGAATTAGGTGGGAAAACAGGAATCTTGACGACCGCAGCTCTGGCACGATGATCTAGTTAATTTTTTAACATGTTTAGCAATATTTTGGTAAGAAGTCGTCCCAGAGGCGCATTAGATGTCCAATAACAAGAACTATTACTTAAGTTGTCACACACCCCTGGGCTGAAAAGAAATTCTGACTTATTCAATCCCCAAAACAGCCTTCCTTGTATAATGATTATGAATTTATTTGTTTCTTGAGGAAATAACAACACATAAATAGAGCCTGGGATACCATAGCATACAAGTCTGCATTTTTATTATTATTTAAATTTGAAATTAAGCAATATGTTCCACTAGTTTGTTTTCTTGCACCAATTTCTTGTTTCTAGATCCTCCAGCTTAATAGACCAGCCATGCAACAGTATTTTATTCACACAAATATTTCCTTCAACTAACACTATTAGTAATAAATATTAACTACAATAATAAACTATATATTAGCTAAAATTTAGGTAGAAAGTCCCTTCAAATAAGCAGAAAACAAAATTCTCAATATTAAACTTAATTTCAATGGAAGATAAATACATAAAATATTTATTATGTATAGGTCTCCACATATGTAGCAGAAATGGCAAGTCCAATTGTTTCACAATTAAGAGTTTTCAGTCAGCAATTGTTAATTTTTATAATTAACATAACACCTTTTCTCTCTCATAAGTCTAACACCTTCACGAAAAATAGGAAGCTCAGGATTTATTGCAACTACTAAATGTGATAATTATTAGATCATATATTAAATATTTTTGTAGATTGATCTTCACTGTTTTAGCAACCTTTTTAGAAACCTTGCTGTTTCTAATGCAGGGATGGGAGGGTTGACACTTGTACTATTTCTGGGGAAACAACTACTTTCCATGCTGAGCTGTGTTGGAATAGTGGTGAAAACTATGATCAGATCATCCTGAAGAAACTGCAGCATGGAAGAGATGCAAATGAAATCCTGCCTAACGTTCCTCTGCCACGCTACCTCAGAAAATAGTTCCATAGCAACCATTTCCCTGTCAACCCTTACAGTCCTTGATGAAGAATCTTCCCCAGATGCTGAAAAAACAGTGCTGTTTTAATTAGAAGAGTATATACTTTTAAAGTAAGAACATTCAGCATGCTGCCACATAAAGGCACCTAGTAACATAGAAATTTATGTCCTCTCAGTCTTCTCCATTACCTTAGAACAAACAGAAATCAGAGAAGCAAACAAGACAGATGTAAAGTTTTGTGACAGTAGCTGTAGCAATTGCTCTCCCTTTGGATGCATCTTGGTATGTTGCACGTTGCTGCAAACACTCTCTAAGGGTATTTGTATTCTGAAGACTCCACTGGAAACCTAATAAGACTCAAGATCACCTTCTGCCCTTCAAGTAAACAATCATGCTGAATAATCTTACCTTCATATGCAAAACATTTAACAATTGAGACAGGCCATTCAGAGATAGCATTGCTGCTTTCCTTGGGTTCAGTTTTGTTGGTCAATTGAAGCAGAGTTTCTGGTATTTCTACAGCATGTCTCTTCAATAATTTTTTGTAAAGGAAATAGGTGAAAGAGATTCTTCTCAGTTCAGTAAGACTTACATCACTCATTACTATTTCATTCAGATTTTAGGACTTTATCCTCTATATTTGATTAATGTTTTGTCTAATCACTAGACAAAACCACTTTGAATTCTTTATAAGAACATGTAAGAACATATTCTATTAAATCTGAAAGGTAGTAAGTGAAAGAAAATCTTTTAGCTCATTATGTAATACATAAATTGTTGAATTACAGCAATATGGAATCAGATGTAAAGTATCGATGAATGATAACTTTATTATAACCCGTTCCATACGGATTTATCATTATAGTATTTCGAGAAAATATTTTAATATTTTTCTGCATCAAAAGTCATAAAGATATGAAGAATGAATGATTCCACCTCTCCCATGCAATCTAAATAAAAAGTGTATACGGTGTGATCTGCATATTGCATTCTAACAAGATTACAGTAACCATTAAGCAAGAAATTTTGGCATGTTTGTGAACTCTCTGGAAAAGAGTATCTTAAACTTATTCCTCTTTCTGTGAAGAAGTTAAAGGATTCTTCCTATCTTTCCCCCATGCTTAACTTCGTTCAGAAATATGAAATACTTGTTATGAGTTATACTACAAATCACCTTCATACCAAATTTTGAGATTCTGCTGCAATGGATGTCAGCTCACTAAGAAACAGTTTCTGCTGTCTCAATATATTTTTTCAGACAGATTTGCTTTTGCTCTACTGCTTTTTTTCCCACCATGTGTGGATACTGAATATTTGTGAAATTTAATGTTTCAGTTGCTATTAAAAGTTTTTTCTGTAAAGTTTATTAACAAAGACTAAGTTAAAGTGAAATTTCAATAACTTCACTTTATTATTCTGTGTTACGTCTAAGTCCAGCCAACTAAGAACATGCAGCCCTACCTGAAAAACAGAGAATAGAGATGATATTCTGAGCTAGCTATAAAACATGTATTTTTATATAAGTATATATATTTTATATAAGTATATATGTTTATGTAAATATTTATATGTATGTTTAATTATTTGAGTCTCTTCTCAGTTGCAACTATTTCAGACAAACTGTTCTCTCAACCCAAAGATTCCATGGGATTATATTTATGACCTAAACTTTTGAGTAGCCCTCTTGTTGCATGAACACAATCCTGTAATATTTACTTTGTGTTTCATAAAAATGAGATTTTGCACCAGTTTTATTTTTAATTGTATACTAATATCAGACTTTAGCTCATTTTCCATGGGGTTTCCACATGGCAGTGCACTTTGCTGACCTGTGTATAGAAGGAATAGTGATTAAGCTTAGACTGGTGTCACACAGAGTTGTAGTTAAAGCAGAGTACTTGATTTTAAGTTGGCCACCCCCAGCATGACTCAAGGCAGCAATCCCATACATGTTTCCCATTCTTACTAGAATGCATGCAACTGTGAATAACTAGTCATAAACAAATGTACTGGTTCTTGATTCCACTGAAATACAAAAGCAAAACGTTCCCACTGATATCACTGGAGTAACATTAGGCTTCAAAATATTCAAGAGCATTACAGCTGCATACTGAAAGGTATTTTATTCAACTCATATTGATGCATATGGTTTCATAGCTCTATGAAGATTTTAAGATATAACAACTGGTCTTTTAATAGAGACTAAAACATTCAATTTTTGGGTTTGATTTTTTTACTTATTAAGAGGTAAGAGGTTTTTGGTTTTTTTTCTTAAATAAGCTAACCGTGTATTCATCTATACAGAAATCGTTTTTCTTCAAAATATATCTAGCAAATTCAGTATGCTAGAATGAAGTTACAAAGAGCTAAAACATGGCGTTTCAAAAGAAACTGGTTTTAACTTTCATTTTAGCATACTTTCAGTTTGTGACTGCACTGCACAGAGTAGGACAGAAAATATTATGTATTTATCTTTAGGATAAAGACAGGATAAATACACAAAAGCAGATTAATTTGTAGTAAAAAATTACAGTACAGTTCTGAAGTTGCATCACAGAGCAGTATAATCTTAAGTACTTATTACATTTGCTATACAATGTAAAATGTGATCTTTGTTTTTTGCTATAGAATCAACCTTCCTTCTCTGAACAGGGTTGATTTATTGTCGTGGTTTTGCCCACCAACCCGTTCCTGGGGCTGTGAATGGTTTTGTCCAAGTAGATTTCTGGACAAAACCCAATCAAAACTCGTAGTGACGCCTTTGCTA
>JAYRBT010000114.1:31887143-31919899 GCA_036023395.1 Myiotriccus ornatus
TCTATTCTATTCTATTCTATTCTATTCTATTCTATTCTATTCTATTCTATTCTATTCTATTCTATTCTATTCTACTCAGCATTCCAAGTCAACTTCATGCAAAGTCAGTCAGATAGTTTAAATCACCTTCTGAGGCGGTAAATCCACAAAAGTTTGTCTTTCCATGCCCTTGAGAGTAAACAAATTTATTGTCCTAATTAGCTGAAACTTTGTACACAAGAAAGTGTAAATATAACCTTGTTTTCTCTTATCAGGAATGTCTGGAGACAATAGATCTCTGGCAGATTGATGGCAAGAGCTATATGAACAAGAAGTTGTACTCACTTCATCTTTCCATACTTGTTATACATAGCTTACGGATTTCTGTGGTAGCTGGACTGAATTTTATGATATTATGGCCTTCTTTTATTATCTTATAGAAATAATATATCAAATTTATCACAGTTGATGATAAATAAATGGCAAATAATATGTTAAGCATTTCTGATTTAACTTGTAAAGGAATGCTTTGAATAAGTTCGAGTTAAAAAATTAATAAAAATCCATGCATAAATTCAATAAACATCAAGGTTTTTCCTTATCAGATAAACTAGCTAAAAAAGATTAAATTATTTTCTCATTTCGGGAGGGTTTGTAGTATTATGACTCTGGCTTTATGCTGCTTATAATTTGTCAAGAAAGAATAGGGCAAATTCAGTGATGCTACTGCAGAGTTTTAGACAGCTATTTTTCCAGTCTCCTCAGAAAAGCATCAAAATACATGAGGAACGACTATTAGTAAAGCAGAAAGAAGACATAAACTAGATGTAATTCTACAAGAAAAAAAAAGGCAACTTTCCTCATCTCCAGCTTAAAGTAGAAATTTCCAGCTAAATCAGAAAATTGGCAACTATTATTTGAGCTCAAAATGAATCAACCCCTGAGAGGAGAACTCTATGGCAGCAAGAATTTTAAACAGGCGGGTTTACTTTAATTCTGAAAGGAGTAAAATAGTCTTAATAACTATGGTATCCAAATTCCCAAACTTAGGTACTCTTTATAGCCTGAGGAAATTTCCGTCTGAATATTCATATCTCTTTAAAGACCATCATTTGCGATTTTCTAAGGTATTATTTATCTACCTTTTTGTAATAATTCTTTAAATAACGCATGGATTTACCTGCATATTTAAGTATAATATTAATTTGAAAACACAGTAAATCAGTTCCAATGCATGAGTTTTAAATTAATTATTTTTAAGTCTAATGTGCCAGTGCAGTTTTTGGGGGTTTTAACTCTGATATTCTAAACATAGAATTCTACCAGGTCCTACAGCAATTTAGATTGTTTCATTATAGGGAGACTATGTAGCTGTTATTCCTTTAAAACCAAAGACACATTTTTTGCATGGTATTCAAGGAAGCCACAGTAGAGCACAGTAGCAACCTACACATTCTGTTACAAAAACTGCAGGTTTTATAATTCCCTACAATTGTCTGTTTCCTGAATGTTAACATGCAGAAGCTGAAAGCCAAGGGGAACTCTCTCATTTAAATATTTAAGACAATTTATTTTTGCTCTGATAACCTACTACATGCTACTACTACTGTCAAAAATTCACAGTGCTGTTTGAAATGTAAATATAGACTCAGTCATCTTTTTTTTAATAATAAAAAACCACAATTCAATCACCTTAATAGAGATTTTGTCAGACACTTTAAAATGAGTTGATTTTTATAGTCTTTAATGTCTTAACGATGCAATACCATTAATTTGAAACTAGCACTTCCTAAAGAAGTTACATCATTGTGACTGAGAACAAAAAAATGTAAATATCTTTTTCTCATTTTAGAGGCAGAACATCTCACACCATTGCTACACAGTGTAAGCAAAAGTTTCACTTCAGTGGGTTTGATCACAAGCCATGAAGTGCCATCTTTGCGGGAACAGATCTCTTTCATGCCGAATTTTTATTCTTCTCGAACCAAGTTGTCAATAAGTTTCAAGGGACAGAGAATTTGGAGAAAGAAAAAAAAAGGAAGTATAAAATTTAGGCCTTGCTGTTTTAGGAAGTTTTCATGAATCTTAATCCAAATGATTTGTATCTGAAGACACATTTACTCATAAAAAAAAACCATATAAAAGGCATTCTTTACCTAAACCAGATCCTGCTGAGCTACCCTCATGAATAACCTAATATGAAGACAAACTTCCTAGTTAAACAAGAGGAAATACAGATGAAAGAACCAACATGGAAGAAAGTAAAAGGACAATAAAAAATAGGTATTACAAGCAAAGGGATAGTATTAATTTGCAGAACAACAAAGTGAGGAATGAGAGCAGTGCTTAGCTCAGATCAGAACTCGGTACCATAGTAGATGTGAACATGAATTTGATGTGAAATGTTAATCGGGGCTAGTGATAAGAAAATGACACTGAAATGATGATGAATTCATTTACGCTTTGCAAGCAGTATAGGAAATGAAATTGAATTGAGGGAGATAAATTTTCCCCATGCACACACCTAATATATAGTAGACAATGAAAACAAAACAATGAAAGAGTAAGAAAATATGTAGTGTTTGTCACAAAACTGATGAGAACAGACATCCACCATAATACCTTTCCTAAGTATAGACATTAGTTGAATATGTTTTTAGAATATAAGTTTTCAGTGATAGTGAACTTTTCTCTATTAATTCTATAGACATACAGTGTGAAGTTTTCTTAAACATCTCACCTTCTCCTTTATACAATGTACAATTTTATAAGCTGTATTATAACTGTAACACATCTCTTCAATGCTCTTCAAGTAAAATAAGATGTTTACAATTTGTATTTAATTGTCACAGTTTATTAGCTCTACATTTTCATTATCTTTTGTCAGTCAATAGCAAATACAATATCTGAATACCCAGCACATGTTGAGTACTGACCTAAAATTATACAACAGAAATAAATGATAATTATAATCTAGTTAATCTGCACTGCTCTGCTTTCCTTAACTGAGTTTTATGTTCTTCAGAAGGTATGCTCATCTGTGTGAGCTAGGTCAGGATATCCATGGCTACATAACATCAGACAATTGTGGAAAACTACAAAGGCATTTTTTTCTAACAGATGCTACAGATACCCCAACAAGTAAGAAATTCATACTTGTGGAGCATGACTCTTGCTATTATTAAAATGTACTTTTTATACTGTACCTTTGTGTTTTTCATGGTAAAATCTGCCCCAAATTTTCATACTAAGAGATTCTCTACATTTCTTTTTAAAATAAAAAATATACTTAACTCTATGCCATTTTTTAACATGAAATGAAAAAATCAGAATTGATAAGAAAAAGTAGTCGAATAAATTATTCAGTATCTGAGCCTCAAAGCAGAACGGTCACAGTATATGACTACTAGAAATGAAAACATCAAACACACATTGATTTTTATCTTGTCAATTCCATTTGTTTTGTCACTTGCTGGAGAACTCTGCAATATTTGAGTAAAAGGAAGAAGCCTGGTTACTAATGGACAGGGAACAAGCCATCCATTAATTGGGATAGGGTTCAGAAATCACCTTCGAGGTAGATAGAGAAAATTTATCAGTGCTATGTTTGTGGCACTGAACAAAACTTTATGACAAAACAACAAGATGCACTTTTAAAGACAGATGTTTCTGCCTGTAGCTTAAAGTGAAACAAGTCCTGATATTCTAGATGGCAAGCTGGCATAGCTAGAAAAAGCTTATTCTGCCTGAAACACAATATAACAAGATGTCTTGGCTATATTATCTACTTACTTTCTAGAAAGTTTCCATCTTTAAGAAGAGAGAGATCTGCTTAACTGAAGAAGGAGGAGCAATTTGGTTTTGGCCTACCTGTCAATCTACCAATACCCAAAGCTTTGAACATCCCTTGTGTCCTCTGGGGTCCACAGTAATGGGAATTGTCTTTATCCAACTATCTAGCACATCACTGTCACATAGCTGCAGTCGACCTTTCTTTTCAATCTATGCACTTCTCAGGAGTTATAAATCAGTTAACTTTCAAGCTCAATGAGATGGCATATGCCCTGGTTTGAAGAACAGATGGAGGCTTGGGGGGAAATTGTTTCTGCAGTCTTGCTACAAGCAGCAATGCTCCATAAAAGTGAACCATTCGCACTAATTTCTCACATAAATTATACAGGCAGGGAGTACCAGCCCATTCAGCAGAAAATCTTTCATCTAGCTTTCAGAGGTCATTTAGCAAATTTAAATGAAATTTATTTCTGATACATGGCTGGGTTTTCATTCCATACGCTTTCAAGAGATGGCAATTTACATCAAATAAAGGAATGACTTTAATTGTGTTTTCAGAGAAAAAGTATCAGTAAATTAACTGCCACAATATTACTGTTTTCTAGAATCCTGGGATAAGTTGCAACTATTAATTAGCCACAGAGGAATTAATGAATGAAATATGGCTGCTCTGTCCTATAGCTATCAGGTTAACTTTGCAAGGCTGTTTTAGACCCCATCTCAACTGTAGTCCCCCGATTCAGCATTGATGTTGTTATAAGAAAGATCTCAGACATTTGTAGGAACACATCTTTTACTTTTTAAGGGAAACATAATATTCAGCTGTTAAACAAATATATGTGTCACATTTTTAAAAAATATGGTATGTTTTCTGAGCATGGAGAAAAGAGACATCAAATTCTTAAACTATAAATATGAAAGAAATGGAAAGGACTAGAGGACTGTACAAAATCTACTCTAGAAAAAATTACATTTTTGCAAGCCACAAGTGGAAAGAAAGAAGAGACTTCACTGAGAAACCTCTAACACATAATGTGACATAACTCAGTGTTTCACCAGAAATATTAGTTTAAATGTAGAAACTAAAAGCAACCAACAAGAATGTTGACAAGTTCTGAAATAGTTACACTGATTTTTTTTTTGGATTTCATAATATCATAGTGTTTTGCTTCAGCATTTTGCAGTAGCATTTTGATGAGATCCTTTTAAAATCTCTAACATCTCACATTTCTTCTAAGACCTGCAAAGACATTTCCTCTTCAGACGTGAAAAGGAACTTCCCTTTATGACAGTAAAGTCATAAATGATTTGTAGATTAGCATTAAAAAGTAGTGAGCCAACAAAAACTGCATAGTTCAGGGTCATAATTAAATAGAACAAATTCATTTGGAATTAGTGGTGGGATCAAATTAATGCAGAAATTTCAAACTTGAGAAACCTATTGTTTCAATACTTTCTGGGACCACGTTATCACAGAATGGAAACTGGAAGCACCCAGAGTTACTCAACAACTGAAAAAATGTTGCCTTAATTGAAGGGTATTAGTTTGGTACCCTATTTCAGTTACGAATGAAAGATGGTTAAACTATATAAATAGTGACTTTTGGGAAAAAAAAAAAAAAAACCACAACAAAAAAAAAATCCAAACCCTATTGAATACAAATATAAAATTTTCACATTGTTAAATATAAATGTAATTAGATCCAAACTAACACTTTCCTAAACATAAGAGAGAAATTTAAATCAGCAGTTATTAAAAGGATGATCCTAAGTTCTAAAACCTTCATAACTTGGGATATTATCATAGAATCATATAATGGTTTGGGTTGTAAGGGACCTTCAAAGCCCCATTCAGCCTGGCCTTGAACAATTTCAGGGATGGGGCATCCACAACTTCTCTGGGCAATCAGTTCCAGTGCCTCATCACGCACACAGTAAAGAATTTTTCCTAATACCTAATCTAAACCTACCCTCTTGTAGTTTAAACCAATTCTCCCTTGTCCAGACCCTATATGCCCTAGTAAAGTCCCTCTCCATCTCTCTTGTAGGCTCACTTCAGGTACTGGAAGGCTGAAATCAGGTCATTTGAAGCTTCCTCTTTTCCAGGCTAACAATCCCAATTGTTTGAGCCTTTATAATTTAGAGCCTGACAGGCTGCTTGGTCATCTTGCCTAGGCCATGCTTTTGCCAAGAAAGGTTGGACCAGATTATCCTTGAGGCCCTTTCCAACCTAGAATTCTGTGATTCCATGATTCTATGATGCTATGACAGCTGATCCAAAATGGATTCCTGTGAGCATTATCAACCAAAAACCTAATAGATTGTAGGAAAATTTGTAATATCATAAGGAGAAAAAGGACAAGATAATGGATAACATTTACATCTTGCAATAAGCATCCCATTCTACTGCAGTCAATAGGAATTTTGTTGTTTTATTTGCTAGAGAACATATTGCATTTATTCTCTCTTTGTATGACCTAAGGTCATGGAGTGAGTGTAAGTGTAGTACATACACTACATTGATTAAGAGATTTAAAGGAGTTTTCATGTGAATGAAAAGCAGACCATAATCATTAAGATGTGCCTATTTTTTAGTATTATGCAGTTAAAAACCTGAAACTAGAACCAACTTGTGATTTTTAAAAATCTCTAAGAAATAAAGGCACTTGCACATCAGTGAAGGCATTTATCATAGTGATTAGTTGGGCACTGGTATCACAGTCACATGATGAATGACATTTGTCTATACAAAACTGTTTATGAACAGTATTTGCTTGTACTTGCTTCAGGAAGCCATAGTATACAGATTATTAATGATTTCTGAATTAAAATGATGCAACTGAGCTACATTTTTCGTTTAAAACTGAATACCTCTTTCTTGCTACCATGCCACACAGTTCTGCTTTATTATTGTCTCAGTAGAAAATGGAGGCTTTTACTGTCCTTTAAAAAAATAAATTATTTCCCAAACTATTTCTTTACATTATATCTGTAAATATACTGTCAATATACTGTGCTTTTTTTTTTTTTTTTTTTTCCCCACAGGAAGCATTTAGAATTTGTTCCTCCAAGACTTTATTTCTTTACCTCAGCTCATATTTCTAGTTTCTCAAATTATGTGTAATTTCTGGCTTAAGAAATTCTTGCTTTCAGTTGCCTTCTCTTGAATCCACACTACAGTCTTCTGCTATACCAACACACATGTATTGGAGACAGGCTTATAAAGGATCACCAAAAGGATTTTAAAAAAGGAGTCCTTTGGGAAAGACAAACAGAGGTCAATAACAAAAGGAAACGGAATTATTTCTTAAAACACTAATGAAGACATTAAATAAAATATAAACCAACACCACTCAGTGCTGTACCCACTGTACCTAAGCATGATACGTCTGCTCCTCTTTCTATGTAATAATTCAAAAAGCTTTCATTCTGCATGACAACACTTCTGGGAGATTTACAAGTTTTCTTACATTGTTCTCTCAATATCTTTTATTAAGAAGATATTAGTTATAATTTAACAAAGAATGGAAGCATAAAAAATAGGTCAATATCTGAAAATAAATTTTAAAAAAGTATTACTTTGCATAGGTAGTTTCTTCTCTTTGCTTTCAGATATCTGAGGCTGCAAATCCATGGGCAGCATGCAAATCCATGAAACTAGCAGTTCATTGCTGTTGAAAGGAAAAAATCCTTCACCAAGACACAGCATTAGCACTCATGGACAGTCTTGTAATCAAAGTTCTCAGGACTATAAACATGTTGCTAATCAAGAAAAAACATGCCTACCTGCTTTTCCTGAGTTAGTAAGATAAATTTAGTCACAGAGGACTGATAAGCATCAGTGCCAGTGTCAAGCGTGCTTTAGAAATAAAGAGCAGAAGAGGTGAAGGAAAGTTAGACCTTCCCATTATGATGGCAAGAAGCTATTAAACCCCCTCAACTTCTTGAAATACATCTTGAAATACATGAATTGCAAGACAACAGTGTAATAATGGGGTCATTCTGCAGGGTAAATGAGATCCCTCCAGTTAGTTTTAATTTGGGGATTTGAACTTTGGAAAGTGTTAACCTAAGTTTACTTGATACTGCATAATGAATAAGTTACAGTGTTTATTCATGTGGCTTAATGCCAAGACAATGTCACAAAAACGAAAAATATGAAGACATTACTTGAAAGGTTTGCAACAGAAAACTTATTCTCCCCTCCAACTATATCAGTTGATATAAAAAAAGTTTGTTTTCTCTCACTTAAAACTTAGCCCTCAAGCAAGAAAATAGATTGCACTTCCAGGAAAAGAATACAGAATTTAAAATTCAGTTATTTTATAGAGAAAACTCCAAAACAAAGTCGAACACCCAAACTAATCTACCAAAACAAAATCAAAAAACATCACCAAAACAAACAAACAAACAAATATTTTTCTTGGTATACAGGTAACAGATTAGTCATAGCATTTCAGAATTCTGTATAAACTAGCGTACAGCACACTGATAAAACCAAGTGAAGAATGAGAGATGCTAATAAAAACTGTAGTTCTGTGACATGTTTCAATTATTTGTAGTCCCTACTACTAAAAGCACCCTTCAAGAGTCTGCCTAAGGAACAAGTGTATGCACATTCCGAATTCCCAATGTTAAAGGCAAACCACGTTTTTCATCACTGCATTTATTTATTGTCAGCAAGAAGTAATTTTGCTGTCATAGCTTACACTAGGTCCTGAAAAAAAAAATTAACTGTGTAGGAAAGAGGAGATGAAGAGAAATTAAAATGGTAGAAGTCACATCCTTAGTGAACACAGCTATTCTGGAAAAAAACCATAAACCCCAAAAGATGGAAATCATGTTCATGCTGATATTTTGCTTGAAAAGTTTGCATTTCTGAATTTAGTTTTCATTCCTCTAAAATTGCTAAAATTCTTTTAAAGAATGGAAGCTTTTTTTACCTCCACATAATGATTCTCATAATTCACTCCCTAAAAAATAATTTTTCAAACATTCTGATGACTTTCTGTGGGATACAGAGAGACTGCATTTCAAACACATTCTTAATAATTCAGAAATACTTTCTTGGTTTTATCAACTTTCTTAGTCAAAGGTTTAATTGCATTCTGACCTTTTTTAATTCAGTATCGTATATTTAAAAATGGAAGTCCTTTTCAGACCTGAACTATGAGCTTTTATTATTCATAGCTTGGTATGAGATTGTGCAAAAGAATGTATTACTACATTTTGAAAGAAAATTGTGACATACATAAGCTGAAAAAAAACCTGTGGGAAAGTAGTCAAAGAGCTTATAAATATTTTAAGACATTCTTTCCCTAAAAAGATCACTTTCTAATGTTATCTAACTCTAAATTAACAACAATTTATGTTCCAAAGTTTTATGTTTGACACACATTTTCAAACCATACCATTATTATTCATTCTCTGCTAGTGGACAAAACCAAATGCTTCATATTTGGAAAGACACTCATACATATGTTAAATAACCAAAGAAATTATTTATTTCTAGATCCCAAAATCTACTGCTTTATCCAAAAAAATAAGCAATATATATTTGCAGTGATTTTAAAGCACAGATCTATAGAGACCTCTATGTATGATCACAGAGCAAGGATAAAAACAAAGGTTTCAAATTTGATATTAAAATATTACAGAGTGTATGCCATTTAGCAAAGAATTCACTGACTGCTAGTACATCCCCTGAATGGGGTTGAAAAGTCTTGAATTAATTTTGTAATTATTTTTTCACTTTAATTGCAATCAAAGCCAGAAAGTTGTGTACTGAGTCAGAAAAACGGTGGATTTGTTTTCAAAGACATAATTAACAAGTCATTCTCTATATTCACCTTTTGAAAACGACAAAAGGACAGTTTTTTTCCAGTTTTGAAAACAAACATTAGGAACATCAAGACAATCATATCTTCCTCTTTTAGTAATAAATGTGATTATGGCCTCTAGTACTGCATAATTTTAGTTTGGTATTATCAGAGTTTTTAAAATCCTTTTTCTTTTCCTCTGGATGGTGTTCCTTAAAACCAGATTTGATTTCCCATTCTTGTGTATAATATGCTGTAAACATATATTTTCATACATTTTCTTCCATTAGGTTGAAACAGGTGTATTTGAACTTGTAACAATAGTAAAACTTACCAACCAGAATTACAGAAATATTCAAAGAGATGCCTGTCTAAACTTAAAGACTAAGTCTGAGAATTCACACAGAACACACATCTTGTTATAATGGTCTTGTAGTGAGATCCAGTTTGCTTTGGTCCCTTTTTTTTTTTTGAGAAAAGGCACCAAGGTAAACACCATAGTTTATCTGCACAGCTTAATCTTGTCTATGCTTAGGGTTAAATTGGAGTTAGAATGCCCCTTTATAAATTTAAAAATTATTTTGGAAATAATTAAGCTAAACAACAATAAAGCACTATTATTTCATAATTAAATATTCAACACTTGCAACTATTCAGAAATAGTTCTGTGTTGTTCCTGAAGTTTAAATTTATATTTTATTTAGGTCTATCTACAACCATAGTTATATGTAGCCAGCTCTCACAGGAAATTAATCATGGGCTTAAAATTAGGGTTATGCAGAACGGTCACAATATCAAGAGTCATTTGTGCATATTTTTTTGTACATATTAATACAGTTCATGGATATTAAAGCATTTTAGATTCTCCTGTTGTAGCTCAAAACTGACTGTATTCTGTCGGCAGAATTACAATAAAGCGAACAAGAATTCAAAGTGTTTTCAAACAAAAAAATTAATGTCTGACAGTGAAGATTTTGTTTCAGTAATTATAAAAAACAAGGAATCAAATAAAAAATAGCAGTGAATTTTGCTGGAAAGAACAAAATCCTGTAGTCTTTTCTTTTGTCAGAAAAAATCAAGTTTCTGAGACCCTCCTGCATTTTCTCTCGTGCACCACTTGGTAGACAAACTAACAAGAGTGAAATGAAGCATGATATACACTACAACTAAACAGAAAATAAAACCCCTCTAAAAATAAAATATTGATATTATGCAATTATAACAGGATTAAAATATCACTGTCACCATTGATTTCATCTGCAAATAAGTATAGTTCAGCCAACCTTTCAGAGGACATTTTGCCTAGACACATTTCATTAGCATTGTCATGAATTTAAGCAGTATTGAGTAAAATAGATTTGCAAAAATTTACTTATTTAATCAGAGTTACAATTAAATATGATGAATTGATCAAAATTAGCCATTAGATATCTGTTGGATATGCACGTCCATGTAACAAGTGAAAAATACAGACCTTAATTTATCTGTACCTTTAAATATTAGCTAGTGATGAACAACATTCTCACCCTTTTGCAGAACTGTAAGACTTTAGAAGCTATCTAATGTAATCTTTGAACTAGAAAACTCCCATTTGCCTGCTTCATCTACTTAAACTGCACAACAATCTATGATGGTTGCATGTCAAATTAAACAAAAGCCTCGAGTAACTCTACTACCTCAGTACTGTTTTCTTGAGTACCTGTCACAGAACTCATTCTGGACTGACTTGACTAAACCAAGTGGCATGGAATAAGGGAAATAAGGTTTGACCTGGCTGCGCTAATGTACAAATGGAATACTCTGCTACTGTGCTGCCTTCTCAAATACATGCTAAAGTCCAATATCTTGTTTCAAAAGAAAGGAAATAGCAAAAAACCCCTGTTGCATGACATCTCAAACCTATGATGCACTAGATAAATGCCAGTGTTTTACTGTGGTAGGTGTACATTAGATGTATAGGATTGTAAATTGTGTTAATAAAAAAATACATGCTGGATCCTTGACTAGGGACTCTGTTGTTGTGACTGATTTGGGTACTACGTTTTCGAACAACTCCAACAGTCAGATAAAGCAATATAACACTTACTCTAGACACTCCTCTATGGTTGGAAGGCTTGTAGATAACAAATTAGCAAGTTGGAAGTGACCTGTAAGGATTATCGAATCCAGCTCCTTGGTCCTCACAGAACTACCTAAATCATATGACTAAGAGCTTTGTCCAGAAACTGATAGGCTTGGTACTGCGACCATTTCCCTGTGGAATCTGTTCCTGTCACACCCTCTCAGTGAAAAACATTTTCCTAGTGTCCCATCTTAACTTCTTATATAACTTCATTCCATTTCCTCATGTCCTAAGTCAACTAAGCAGTCACTAGCATCATCTAGTGGAATGCCAGTCCTTATGAGAGAAATAGATGTATGAAAATGCAATTAAAATGAGGTAATTTTTCTGTACTTCTCAGTCGGATTTTGAGAAATTCGAAATAATAAAGCCTTAAGAGAAAAACTAAATTGTGCAGATTTTTTTGTAGTTGCTTGAAGATCACCTTTGGGTGATCAGCTGGTGATGAAAGATCAGAGTGCAGACCTGTGTTGTAAGCCTGTGAGTTTTAATCCAGTAAGGGAATTTCTACTGTTGCCTAAACCCCAACTGCACTGGAATCTCATTTTGATCATAGGTAAAGTCTTGTTGGATACAGATTCCCACTGGTGCAAGAACTATTAATTGTTCCTTGTGCTGATTCAACACTGCTGTACAGGCAACAAAATGGTAGCACAAATCTCTCTTCTCTACTTCAATAAGTGAAAAAGTTACCTTAAAAATCTAGTTAATATCAAATATAGTATCATTTATCACTCTACAGAGCTAGTCCTATTGGCTTTACTACAGGCAGAATCCACTCCTTTCAGTGTTGATTTAACAGAGCTTTACATTTAAAATTGGTATCATGTTCTTGACGTGAACAATTTCTAACATTCTCCAAATCTGATATACTTTGTTCATGCATATTGTGTTCATTTTCTGTAACTATCACTGCTTCCAGCAAAATCTCATTCTAGTCCAATAAATAAGATAAAAAAATAAAGCAATTCATGATAACCAAAATAATTAAATAGTAGGAGCAGGTTAAAGATCAGCATTCATTTTTTAAATTAAATTTAAAAGTCTGCGGTAGTTACTTAGAAGATTGGCAAGTTTTACAAATAACATCACTAAGCCTTTTAGAGAGAAACACAGCTGCATTAGAATGGAGTCATTAGGCGATACATTTATTTTGAAGCCAATTAACCTTTTGTCAGAGAAATGTCGGAGCTGTAATGGTTTCAGCAGTGGAGGTCAGCCTGTAACAGAGGCACGTATGACAGCGATTACGCTGTCTGACATATGCTGTAGACCGAGTAGGGCTGTGGAATGAGAATCTGCCTTCGTTTGTATTCTGCTCTGCATTTTCAGGGAGCAGGCAATCTTGACCTATCCATTTAGGTAATTAAAGCTTCTATTTGGAAGTGTCCTGCAGGAAGGTGAAATTTGTGGGAGATAAATGGCTGCTGCTCACTGTATCCAGCCACTTCCATCATTTGATGGACTGCCTGAAACAGGCTGCATTGCCAGGTCCTCATAAAAACAGAGATGAATTGGGCAGGAGACAATTCTCTAAGGCAAAGCAACTCTGTCATCTTCCTTTTTGCAGCATATAATTTAATTGTTAGCCAAGGCAGACAGCTGACTCAGGGGCCTTTCTCTAATGACTTTCCCACCATCTTCCATTTGCTAAGAAATTATTTCAGTGTATTTACTTGCAAGCTAACTTTGTTTGACGATGAGAGATGTCACTTCAATAAGCTCAGCTGGCTGTCACAGCTGTGCCATGACTCACCTTCCAGGCGATTTTGTTTGCTATCGTATCATGCTCAACGGCAATTGGAAAGTCTCCTCTGTCATAAAACTTGCGAAATGCTGTGGGCTTTGCTGGTCTTTCTTTTTGAGATCCTGCAGGTGGGGGCCCTCTTACCTTAAAAAAAAAAAAAAAAAAAAAAACACAAACAAAACAATAAAAAAATCCATAGTTTAGTGGTAATATATTTTTAGAAAAAGCCTAATTTACATGACTTAAATAGAAACAGATATGAAAGAATAACACTGATCTCCAAATTATAGTTTGCTTTCTTCTTTACATGTTAGACTTCACTTCATGTGTAAAGTTCACTTTGGTAGTGATCTACAGATTTTGTTAATTGCTTTTTTCTGTTGACATTTTCAGATTGTCCCATAAGAACTGGTTATATTTCAAAGCAGATCTCTCCATTAACACAGCACTTTTAAGCAGGCTTAAAACACCATGAAGGTATTGACATCATGCAGCAGAAGTTGTTGGAAAATTAAGTATTTCTCCTTTTTATATTTCCTTCTTTCTAGAAGTAATTTGATTTCCACCTAATATTACTGTCCATACATTCCATTGTCTTTCCCTAGTGATTAGGTAATGAGATTAGGTAATCTCCTTTAGCAAATCCCTTCCCCAAATGCTATGGATTTGGCTTTCATATGACTCCCTGTCCTTCAGTATTTATGGCTGAAGCACTGGAAAGAATGAAGGTCTTCTCTGAGACCTCTCCCCTCTGCCTCTGAGGAAATTTGATTTAGCTCCACTTAGTTCCTTATCTGAGTTGCTGCTGGTTTAGCATATTGCATAGGTTGAATGACAGTCCAATTCCAAAATGCTAACACTGGAACCTTTTTCTCAGACAAATATGGTAGTAACAGCAACTATCAATTGGCACTTAGATAATAGAATTTCAAGTGCTTATAAGAAATCTATTTTTTAAGATAATTAACAAAGCTAGTCTTAAACGCTTAAAGAGTCTAAGAGAGTCTAAGAGTTAAGCTAATCTGAAATGTCCTTGACAACTGATTCTTCCCTGAGAAATTCTATAGCTGTACATCTGGAAAAAGGACTTTCTACATTTCTCTGCATATCTCTTTTCTCAAAAATGCTTTTATAACTTGCTACCATTTATAACATAGAATGTGTAATTTTCAAAAAAAGCCGAGAGCTTCAAGGATCATAAATCAGATCTAGAATTTTGTACTGTTCTATTTGTTTCTCTGTCTTCAGTGGCCCTTATATTGGTTTCTAGCAGTACAGACATTCAGGTTTCCAGTGAACAGAATGCAAACATGTAACATCCTTTGCTTCATTTCTGCTATTCTGCAATTTAACTCAGCTAACTACAGATCTAAATTTGACTTTGCACTTTTTTTTTCTCCAAAGTATTTTGACATCATTTTCCACTGGCTGAGGGTCCACCAGTGATAATACTACACTGTACTTTCCTAAAAATTGCTTACATTAAGGATACTAAACTGTGACCTATTGTTGCATATTGCTGACCCTCATAGACCATGTCCAGCGAAAACAGATTTGATATGCACAGCCGTAACTTTGCTTACTAAACACATCCCGCAAAAGTTGAGAGTGATACTCCAAGAAAAGCATTTCTATACAATGTAAATAAAACTTACTCTTCTGCAGAGGAACAATTTGTTCTATGCCACTAGTATAAGTACTTTCACTTGGTTTTCTGGTCTTTTGTTTGTTTGGGGTTTTTTTCCTTTCAGGGCAGTCTATGAGTCACTGAGCATTTGAGGGCACTAGAAAAGCACTTCTGTTCTTTTTGTGATTTTTTTCACAAACAGCTCCTTCACACATTCTTTAAAACTTTATTTTCGGTACAGTATTAAAAGTCAATGTTATATTAAATTTTAACTTACATTATTGATAAAGAATATGTTGTCTTGACTACATGAGATACAGTCTGAATTATTTCTCTCAGACTATCATTATTAGAGATAGCTAATACAATCCCAAATTCCACCTTATATGATATCAAATGTTTTATTCTTCCAACTCATGTTAGTAAATTTACTCTGACCCTTTTCCTAATGCAACTTTATAAATTTTCTAGAAAATACGTTTATGTCATTTCAACTTCTTCCAGTTCTTTATTCAGGAACAAAGGTGCTAGGAGGACTAAAACTACCTTGGTTATCAAACCCATTTTGTTGTGCATTGTCCTTACAAGAATGGTTAGAAACCCCATCTTAAGTAGTATGCCTACTCTGATCTGACTACAATTTCCAAAAAAAATTATCTCAAAAAAAAGATATGGTAGAATTAGAAAAGGTTCAGAGGAGGATAATGACTGAGGGTATGGAATTGCTTTTACAAGAACAGGGAAAATGATTACTAAGGAGGAATAAAATAAAGAACTATGCAATCAAGACATTATGTAGAAAATTAATAAGGACACATTTTCCACTATTTCCTTCAGTAAAAGCACAGGACATTAAAAAAAATCTAGTCAGCAAGAAGTTTGCAACAAACAGAAGTAGTTATGTATTCATGCAGCAAATAGTGAATTTCTCTAACTCTTTCCCAAAAGTCAGTGTAGGAAATACTAAAAGTTTCTGTAAAAGTTGATCAAAAATAAATCTATTCAGGTTGACTAAATCCTTATTGTCAGTGATCAGAAATACAATTTCTATTATCTAGTATTATCTTTTCACATGATACAGCCTGTCTGGTAGATCTGCTAGCCTTACATTTAGTCTCTCATGGCCACATCACACTGGCATCTCACTGGTTACATGATATACATTGATTAACTGCTCCAGCAACTATCTTTTCCAGTTGATGAGCTCTATGTTAATAACATAATTTCTTGTCATTAGTTTTAAGTGCATTATGTTGGACTTTGTACTAATATATTTAATTCCATTTCTATTATACCAGTTCTCAAGGGCTTCCACTTCTATCTGTGTGACACCATGATCTGCATCTGTTTTTAATATCAACTACAAACATTATGTCAGCTCTAAATTTCATTATACAATCATGATTTTTTTCAATGAAAATATTAAATAAGCTTAGCCCTAAAACCACTCATTAGAAGTTCCATTAATAACTTGTATCTATTATCATTTCTCTAATTTCAATATTACATGTAATTATTGTCTCCATTTCATGGACTTTCTTTCCGATCTAACACATCTGGTACTATATGGCTACTGAAGCAATGTGTATAGCTAGAGAAGTAGCAGCATAACACAGACTTGAAAACAGTCTCAAGAGAGAGATGTTGTTTTTCCCTTTGTCTTTAAGATGCTTTTCTTGTCAGATCAGCCTGCAATAGGCATAGAGACCTTTAAATACCAGGAAGAGCAACTGACTTCAAAGCAATGAAATTATCTACACAGGAATGAGACTAGCATCTGTCTAGAAGAAAGAAATAGTGATCAGGAAGACAGTGGCACTGTCTCTGCATTGAAGATATATTATCTTGTATGAATGAAGAGTACTGTTGCTCTGCTTTAAGTTTATTCCATGGAGACAACTTTTTCCTTTTATTGGCATCTGATAAATGTAGATTATGAGACATTCACTAGAGTGTCTGTATTGAGTTAGTACTGTTTACCTTTTGCAGACAGTTTCTCTTCTGTCCTACCTCCATTACTAAGGAGACCACCACTATCATATTTGGTATTCTGAGCACTGTTCTCTAACATAGACATCTCTTTGGGTCATTTTAGTCATGCACAGTCTGTCTGAGGAAAAGTTTATGTGTACAATTTTCTCTCTTTTTTTTTTTTTTTAATTCCTGATCCTGATGTATTTTGTTTTATGTATTTATTTTTCTATACCTAGATTTTAAGTAGCCCTTTTTGAGACCAGACTTCTTTTTGTTTTCTATTTGCAGCCTATCACAATACAGGAATGCCAGTCATGAATTCAGATTAATTGCTCTTAAAAAGTAATAAAAAAGTAGTAGTTAGATTCTGAAACAGAGTATCAAAAGTGAGAAGGTGTCTCAAAAGCCCTAGGCCAGTAATGTTCTCCGGAAAAAAATGTCAACTTTACTTTTTTTTCTTTTTTTCATACAGAAGATATATTTCTCACAGTAGAAAACTATTGAACAGTCTTTCCTAACAGCTGAATGACCATTCTTAAAAGGTCTTTTCTTCATGCAGATTTATTAATTCTCCATGTACAACTCATTAGAACCTTCCTAGCTATAATGTGACAGTTTCTGAAGACAAATCTGGTCCCTAATTTCCAAATGTAGAAGCCAGAGATAATACCTACTGATCTGGTGAGAGCTGAAGCAATCTTATTTACCAAACTACTTACATAAAATGTGGCATTCAAAATCTTAAAGAAATGTTACAGTTTGAACTCTTAGGGCAAGACTAAGTATGCTTTCACTGGTTCATGTACCACCAGTTCTCACGGGAAGCACTAAACTTGAGCCAGCAGCCTTTGCAGCAAGGAATGCAGAATGAGCCCTGGATTCCATCAATAAGGGTATAGCCAATAGATCAGGACACACCTGGAATATTGTGTCCAGTTCTGGTCCTACCAACCCATGTGTAGCAGAGGAACATTAGGGGTCTGGATATCTTTACAGAAGGTTCAAGAAATTGGATGTGTTGAGCCCAGAGAAGAGAAGGCCCAGGGGAGGATCTAACCACAGTCTTCTGATACCCAGGAGATATAGAGAAGATGACGTATATTGTCTTCAGAAGGATGCACAGAGCAAGAGGCAATTATGTCTGGATAGAAGAAAAGAACTATCAGAAAAAAAGAAAACACTGGAATAGGTTGCTCAGAGAAGTGGTGGAATCTCCCTGAAAGTATCTGATTTAGCCTGGCAAGGATCTGAAAAAGACAAATCAATGACCCAGCTTTTAACAGAGGTGTGGACCAGATGATCTCTGTAAGTTTCTCTCATCTGAGGCTCCTCTGTGATTTTATGTTGCCAACTGAAATACACAAAAAGTAATCACACAATACTTTCCTTTGTGATAATGAGCTTTGCCTTCTTACATTTTATATCATTATAATTACTGACAAAAAGGTCATTCTGAAAGTATTCTATTTATTGGAAAAACAGTAACAAATACTATCTTCTTCAACCTAACAAAAATATTTTGTTGCAAAATAACTTAAAAGATTAAGATTAGCGTTCCAGTTAATTAAAGGCTAATATTCATGACGGCAAAGTATATGAAGCAATAAACACTCCTGAGGTTAGTCAAATGCCGAAAGAAGTTGAAGAGTTTGATAATTGCAAAAATAATTTATTGTAATTCTATGTCATTGAACTATGTGACAAGATAAAAGATACAAGCCATTACACAAAAAAAAAAAACCAAACAAAAAACAAAAAAAAACAAAAACCCAACCCCCCAAAAAACAGAGAAAGACCATACTCTTTCACTGACTCACAGGCATTTAAAATCATTGTATCAGGTTGCATTCTTACATTTTTCAGTGATGGTACATTAGGAAACTGACTAAGAAAAATTATTTGAAGGCGGGTTTAAACAGTTATTGTTTGAAAACTGAATATCTACATTCTCTGAGTGTCAAACTCTATGCACACTCAGGGACCTAAACACCTGCCTACAAAAGACAACTGGTGATCTTTGTGAAAACTAACACTAACATTAGCAGTTTAAGCCAGACAAAAATTAATGTAAAAAAAAGACAAGTGACATTGTAATCAAATTTAATGGTTAAAGACACATCTTTAATTGATTAACCCAGGTTAATGCATTTAGGTGGCAACTAGGAAGAAAGAAATAAGTTCTATTTTTTTTTTCCCAAGATCTGTACAGGAAGAATAGAAATTAACCTGTGCCTTTAACGTTTTTTCATATTTGTGAAGCTATAGGGATCAAATGTTGTATGACCACTCAAGTGTCTTACCTAAAAAATGCAGTCTTCCTTTAAAATATAATGCCATGCTGTTACCTTGAAGAATGAAATTTTCAGAAATAAAATCATGAATCGTCATTCTTTGTATTCAAACGGAAAATGTATGTGTATAAAACTGCACTGTATCCCCAGAATGGAGTCTACGAATGCATGCTATTTTCTCAGGGAGATGTAAAGGTTGTGGCATCAAGGAACTATTTCTGTAACCACTGACATGGTCTTGGTCTCATCCTTCTCTTGTAATGGTGTTAAACTTGGTTAATGCAGCATAGTCCAACTGGCAATACACTTATTTCCCCACAGGAAAGATCACCATTCATTTCCTGGCGTACAGGATCCAGAAGCTGCTGCCAAATCCTAATACAAACCACAAGCAAAATGTAAGATTTATTAAATAAGTCAAATAAATTATACCATGCAATGAAGAAATACTCCAGACAGTAGGAATAACAGCCAAATAATACATCTAGCGCATGTTGACACATCTAGCTTTACTAGAACCATCAGCCACAAGGTCCTCAGCCACATAGTGTGATAGGGCTCTTAACCTGAGGGAACAGGCATCGGCACAACACTGCCTTGTCACAACTCATGCCCAGTGAGCAAGTCTAGGTGCAAAAGCCGTGATCCAGAGTTTGTGGTTCTGGAGTTAGCACACACATAAGTACCTCAAGTGTTTCTACGCTTGTAACACGGACAAGTCCATCATCAAGACAATCAATCATGCATGAAAAAACATCAAGATTTTGGCAGTTACCTACCAACACAACAGAACAGTAGCATGATAATAGTGTTTGATGACACATCCAGAGATTTTCAAATCAACATAGTAGTAGTATTAGTAAAGAATTGGAAACACAAATCTTAGCAAGTGTTAACAATCAGAATCTGAACCAGGCATCCCCAAGAGTGTCTACTCCGACTGGTAATAAGCAACAAAAACTGTACTGCTTAATTTACTGATCCTAATTTGATTACACTAACTTAGGTGATTAATACATTCTACAACCATGCTCTTGCTATGCAGACAAACCAAAAGTTGAATGAGAAACTTCAAATGACAGGAGAGGCACAGTAAGATGTCTCAACAGGTACTCCTGAGTTCCACATTAATTCCTTTTATTTAGTATCAGTATTACAAGCATTCAATATCAAAAGAATAAGATCCATCAACATGTATCAGACAAAAGCTTTTTATGTTCAAAAAGAAACAGGGAGATATTTCTTCACATGTGCCACTCTTGATATGCTTTAAATGGTGCCACATCTAATGCTTAAAAGCTGCTTCTGGAGCTACTGCACAAATCTGGACAACAGATCAAAGCCCATCTCATAGCTACAACAGTCAAAATTAGAGAAATCAATTTTTAGACCCCCCAAATTAAACTACTGATAGGTCAGCAAACATTACAAATGCTTCTAAGGCACTAGAACTTGAAAGAAAAATCAGACACGTGATTTTGTGGAAAGATACTGTATCTTGTTATTGCCTTGAAACACTACTGAAAGTAAGTCATAAGCTGCATGCAGAATTACTCTATTTCATCACCTCAGAAATGTTATTTTTGATCAGGAAAACGATAAGCTATTTCGATAAGACTGATGGGTCTATGTTACAAACTGCTCTACAGCACTTTGTTCTTGGAAGGTCCTTCATCTCTTCTTCTCTGCTGGAATATAGTGTAACTATTTAATATAATTTAGATTTCTCTCCTGATGCTTGCCAAGCAATTTCCTTTGATGCAAAGGGAGAAGAGTGACAACTGCTAACATATTTCTCTGCTAATATATTTCTTTCCTTCTTCTAGTCCAGATGAACACAGTCTTGCTTTGCTAGTTTCACAAAGCTTTCCAGGGCATCAATGGCACTAAATGTGGAAGCCTTCTAAATTTTTTCTGAAAGTGGAAATCTTTCCATCTGCAGTCTCACGTTCAGGAAAATATAAATTCACTGTGAGTTCATTTGTATTCATTTTTCAGTTGGGATCACAAGTGTGCTTCTGAACTGACACCCAAATACAATTCACATCACGAAAGAGTTTCTAAGTGAATAAACTAGTCTCCTTTCAGTCTGATTAAGGAAAAGTGAATCCCTGAAATGTGTAAAACACCATATCCTCAGCATGAGCTTTTTCCTTTGGTGATCCTCTCCTACTGGCCTGCACTGCTCCCTGATGTAGAAGTAACCACACTATGCTTTATGGTTGCATATGTATTTTTGGATGCCAAATCTACACATTGCAAGTAGATTAGAATTTAGGATGCAGTAGGTATTCTACTGATGGCAAGTTTTTTTTTACTTTCTCTTGATGTTAATGTTGGTTAATAAAAGTATTTATTAGCCTGCTAAGATATCTGTCCTCTTTTCAGGGACAAGTGATCAATGGATTTATTTGATGTTAAACTCAAAACATTCCCTCACAAGAGGAACACTAGAAGGAAACAAGTTATTTAATTCAACTTGCATGAAGCTGAAAAAGTTTTAACAATCTCTGTTTGTCTGCTTTGTGTAGCAGTAAACAAAATCTCCCAAGGAGCACTAAAGTTTACCTTGGTGAAAAACAGTCAAGTTTGTCTCCTACCAGAAGTCAAAATCGTAGGATGCAAGTGAAAAGGAGCTCTCACAGAGTATGTCTTAGATACTGACAGCTGCTAGGTTGCAATTGTGGAGGGACAGATGTACCTTACGTAGGTCATAATCCTATTACTTTCATTATTTTGTTACTGGAAATGCTTTTCATATTTGCAAATGCAGGATTAATCACTTTCTGTAGTAACTGATATTCTCCAAATATTTTTTTTTAAATCTCCATAACTACCTAGACTGTTTGCTTGCATACTTTTTCTTTGAAATATAATTTTTCATGTCCAAGAAAGGTGGTGATAAAACTTTATTATGTTGATGTTAATAATTTCAGCACAGCTGGAAGATATACTGTCTGTTATTGAAGTCTACTAAATCTGAATGGAAATATATTCATCTTGACCAGAAAATATGAAATATTTAAACAAAAAACTTTGTACTCTCTGGGTTCCAATTACCGTTGTATTTATTGAATACAGCTATTCCTGATACTGGAGCTCTTAGGCAGCACTTTTAATCCAGACAGCATTGTTACTGTGGGCTAAATTAATCTTCCTCATTTTCGGGGCAGTGAGAATTCTGCAGTTTCTTTAAGGTCTAAAAGATATGAGGAGCCCTCTTGTTAACTTCAAAAAGAATTCTTAATGTGAAGTTATCTTCTTCATACTTGTTAGTTTGGCAATCACATGTTGATATTTGTTAATCTTCAGTGACAAGTTTAAAATCTATCCAGTGTCAAGGCCTATGCTTTTCTTTAAGAATTGCTCCATTTATGTGTGCTATGACTTAAGAAATGGCTTTAAGTCAATTTAATCGCTCTTTGCCTTAAGACTTTTCCTGAAGGCTCCTTTTTTTTTTTTCCCCTGAAACTGCTAGATTTTCTTCAGAAGTATCTGGAAGTAATGTACTGTGAATTCTACCATCATTCTTTAAAAGATTATTTGGGAAGGAGTTGATAATACCTGTTTGGACATCATATTATCTCAGTTGTGTATTGAAGTACAGCTAAATTAACTCTTCTTATTGAATGTTTAATTCTCGCCCCTTTTCTTTACTCCTATTATTGTTTTTTGTGATCCACTATTTCTGTCATGTTACTAAAAATGTCTTAAAATATTACAAATCTCTCTCTTTTCAGTAAGCTGATTAGTTTCAGACAAGAGTACTGACAGTGTTTTGGGGGCTTTTTTTTGCCATATTGAAAAGAAGTCTGAGACCCAGATTCTTTTTAGAATTGCCATAATTCTTTGACACAGGCTTTGTAATTTTTTGCAGTTTCCTCAGTTTCTTTCCATGTAAGATAATTAGACCTTAAAATATCACTTCAGCAATTTGCTAGCTTTCCTGTCCTATATATATATAATATATGTGATTATAGGTTCAGCATCATTTTTTCATTATTGCATACAACTTTTATTCCATCTAGACTTGAAATAACACAGAGGATTGACCTAAGTTTTTCTATGGTTCACAGGATTCTTCTCAGGGATGTATTTTTGCATAGGAAGACATATTTTATCTAGCCAGCCAAAACATGGTTTTTAAAATGTTTTAGAGATCTTTTCACTCTTTGCACTCCAAGCATCTCCACAGCAGATGCAGAGCTCTTTTCTTTATCTTCCAGCAAGTATTACCAACTATGTATTTTCTTTTCCTCAGTATGATTATTTCCTCTTCCTATACTCCTCATCATCTCAGGAGCTGATCTGCTAGAGTGATGATAGGAGCAGAATCTAACCTCCCCTAGTTTTGAGTCTACCAGGAAGCATGAAGGTACTTATGGCTGGAAGTCAAAGGACAGAAACAGGTTACCTTCATATATATTACCAGCAAAGTAGCCTTAACTATCTACACAGGGAACATATAAAACTTAATGACAATCTTCATTTCTTTTCCATATCGCAGATGAGTGTTTTGACCCCCAGGGAACCACCACAGGACAGTATTTATTGAAAAACGTATTCCTGAAATTTATCAAAGAACTAAAAAAAGAAAATACACTAAGGTAGAACTATGCTCCATACAACATCTAGTAAAGAGTATCAGTAATAAAACTATTTAAAAAACTCCCAAACGCAAAACTGCGTCAATATTGCACAGATACATCAAAATGAGATATTACTGTCTCTATACATTAGTCAAAAGTAATTGTTCTAAACAACTATGCACATTAAGAGTTGAAAAGTATACATTATACACTAGAGTGATAAAAAAGCTTCTTACTAATGTTGATAATTAGTAATTGGAAACTTTCAGTGGGCATTTTTTATTTATCGAGTCCTAGCTCCACCATACAGATACCAAGAGACCAGAGGGCATCAGAAAGTCAAGTGCCATAAGCAAGAAACTGCTACAATTACATAGAACAATACAAAAAAAAAATTTGAGTTTTACCAAACTTCTTGGAAATTAGGCACTCTCAGGGAATCATGTTATTTATACACTTAATATAATTATTTCCACTCTAATTATAAAATCGTTATCACCAAATCATTATCGCCACTTTATAAGAACAATAAACAATAAAAGAAATTACCATTCAATAGATTTAACACTGCCAGTCAGACAAGTACAAGTATATAATATACACAAAACATATAATTTATAGCAAATTTGGATATAATGCAGAAATGCAGACCAATGAAGAAGAAGTCAGCTGTGTTATCCAGTGTATAAATGTGATGTCAAACAGATCCATGGGGATCCCCTCGTTACTGGGAAGCTTCATTATTGGGCATAAGCAGCAATAATTAGATAATTTGACTATATGCCTAAGTATCTTCTTACCTAGACCAATAAATTTTTTATCAGACTGCTAAGACTTTAATGAAATAAAACATAAACTCTCTCTTTCACACATACTGTATGTTTCTGTAGCTCACAGAAACTGCATAGGCTGCTTAGTGTGATAACCCAGCCCTTGAGGCTTTGCTATTAAACCCCAGTACAGCAGCTGATGGAGAATGCAGGTGACCTAGGCTGTAATTCAAATGCAACAGCATATATTTACCATGCTACTACACACAATCCTTGTTCATTAAGCTTTTCCTAAGAGCTTTAAATGCTTTATTATTCAACCTTACATTTTTCCAGAAAATTCAGACTCTCATTTCCTAAGACACATTTGGACTACCAATTGCTTCAATTATTTGTCAAGGCCTTCATTTCCTAACACAGGTACTTACATCTAGTATAATTTTGTATGTCCTTGCAGCCTCTCAGACCAGTATCTCCTAGTGAAGAGTATTAATTTTTAAACTACCAGATTGAACTTCAAGACAGAAAGATCATACTTTGAAGACCATGCCAATCAGAGTAATGACATTTCTATTGCTTTAATCATAAACAAAAATATTTTTAAATAAATCAACCAATACTTAAAGAAAACAAAATTCTAGTTATTTGCCAATTTTCAGTATCACAAAGCATATTTCTGTTGGGACCTGGCAGACTTTTAGGTAAGACAGAAAAGACAAGAAACAAAGTTACCATGGTCTACTTGTAGATGGAGTTAAGAGAAAAGGAGCTATTGTTTTAAGTGCCAAAATACAGAAATATTAATAATTTTCCTCAACGTAAGTTGCAAGAGAATCAGTAAAAAATATATGAAAAATATATGGCTCTGAGACATGGAAGTTTTTGAAATTGTTTTCCTTCAATCTCACTGTATCGTTTTCCCACATAAAATGCAAAAAAAAAAAAGAAAAAAAAAGGCACCTTCATGATTATGAAAAATATTTTCAAGTATGTAGAAATGAAGGACTGTTTGAAGAAACATTGAAAACAGAGTTCCAATGGATGTGATGTTCTCTCTCAGTTCAGAACCTTTATGAATTTTTTTTCAACGTTCACAGCAATTTTGTTGGTGGTCATTTTAACAGATCATCTTTCAATGCCCATTTTGCTGCTGGATATAAAAACAGACACTACAATGAAGACTGCAAGGCATTTGGCTACTCTGAACAACATTGCATAGTCTGCTGTCCTAAGGTTACCTACGCATCTTTTTCTGTCAGAGGAGACAGTTTTCAGTTAGCTAACATGGATACTGAAAGAGAAATGGCAATCTGAGCAAGACTCTCCACATTGCAAAATATATTTTAATTTTCATAGTTGTTTTCTCTGCCTTTATGGGTAGGAGAAAAACTCTTTCCTGTAAACAGTAAAAAGTACAGTTGAAAACACAGCAGAGTGCCAGCTGGAAACTAGCTCTAAAATGTTAAGCTTCATTCACCTTTTCTTCTTCAACTCGCTCAGCTTACCATGAGGTAAGCACAAGGGTGAATTCTTTGCTGAAGTGGGAATCAATAAAAAAAGACCAAAGAAATGGAAGATTCTGCATTAAAAATCATTGTAAAGATACTTAGATTTCTAGTAAAAGACTTGGTTCCTAACCCATTACAATTACTTTTTTATCAGCTCTATTTTCCTTGACAAATGCAATTAACATATATAAAGATTTGAGATGTACACAGAATCTAGCAGTAAGATTTGTGGATAGGGTGAATTACTTCTATTAGACGAATTGGTATAACTGGCAAAATCAAAACAGCAGTTCTGCTTCAGCTCTGTAACAGAAACTGTAATTTCAAAGTTAAACAGTAATTGAGAAAAATTTCTGACAATTTAGTTTGATATATATCAATATATATATCAATATATCAATTACACCACCTCTGAGAGAAAAGATGGTTGGATAGTTGTGAATAATAATACTGATGGAGATAAGACTAAAGTGCTGTAGCTAGTCATAGAATATAAACACAGAATTATTTAGGTTGGAAAACATCTCTAAGATCATTGAGTCCAACCCTTAGCCCAGCATTTCCAAGTCCTCCACTAAAACATGAACTTAAGTGCCTCATCTATGCACTTTTTAAATACCTCCATATATGCTGCTTCAACCACTTCCCTGGGCAGCCTGTTCCACAACTCGACAACTCTTTCAGTGCCTAATATCCAACCTAAGCCTCTACTGGCACAACATGAGGCTGTTTCCTCCTGTCCTGCCACTTATTACTTAGGAGAAAAGATTGACCTCCACCTCACTACCACCTCCTTTCAGGTTGTTGTGGAGACCAATAAGGTCTTCCTTAAGTCTCCTTTTCTCCAGGCTAAACAACCCCAGCTCCTCCTGCTGATTTTTAATTTTACTGATTACAAACATTTAGTTCAATTTTTCTATCTTTTTTTCATATCCTCTAGAAATTTTCAGGGAGATCGTTTCTACTAAGAAGGTGTATGAACAAACTTTACATTTTTGGAACACCTTCTTTTGAAAAATTATTTCCTAACCATCTGACTAACTAGCACTCTTGGTGAATTTATGTGATTATTCTAAACAGTGAAAATATCCAGCTGATCATATAAGACATTTTGCATTTTATATGCCCAAGTACTTGCAATCTCACATTTTATTTTCCAGTATGAAACAGCCTTAGTCTTAAGGTACTCTTTAAAGTCTTGAATATAGTGTTTCTACCCTGAATCTTTTTTTTTTTTTTCACAAGAAAAGATGGTCTTCCAACAGATGACTTATATGGATTGAAGAGACTACTTAGAAGGTTCACCTTATTGAAACGGTGTATTATTATAAACCAAATATACACATTAAAAATTCATTGCCAAATTGCTGAAAATAGTTACACAACAAATCAGTACAATAAGATCGAGGGAATTCACATAGTCTCATAAAAAATTTTGGAACATCAGAAGGTGAAATCATTCAGAGAAATACTAGCTATGAATTATTTCCATTTTTCCTGATAAAAAATGAGGCTCTAAGTTTCCAGTTTATGTAATCAGTCACCTTTTGCTTTATATTTAGCAGTAAAGAATACTTTCAGCAAGTAATAACACAAGGAAGAAACTAATCATATGGTTCTTGATAAGATCACAACTTCAAAAAATCTCAGCAAAAGATGCATAGGATTAGACAGTGTTGCCACAAAAAGAAACTGCAAAGATGCACAGGTAGAGCAGGCATTCACAAAAAAACAATTCCCAAAATTAAGCCAGATTGTAACTGGCATAATAAAAATGTTGATGTCAGACACTGAAGTTTGCAATAATAAAGAGACTTAGAGAGGATTAAAGAGGCTATTAGAGATTATCAAACTAATCACGGCTGATATTGGCACAAATCAGATATGTGTAACATGGACAAGACAACAGTACAGGAACTGAACACGATATAAGATGACACACTCTCCAGAAAACTTCCACAGAATGTTAACTTATTGTCTAGCAATAAGTAATGTCACACTCTACTATCAATAATTTGCAATGATTTAGAAAATCTCTCAATCTCAAAATGGAAAAAACCCACCTAAAATTAAAGAAAAAAACCCGTTTCTCACCAAACCAAAACAGATAGACTGTCAATCAATATATGTAAATCAGTAAACAGATGGAAAAACTCATAAGGATTCTGTTTGTCTGAATAGTTCTTTGAGTATTTCTGAAAGTAGGCAGGCAGAGCTGACAGTTTTTCTAAATATATTTTGTAAATCCTATGGATACCTCATAGGAAAAAAGGTACAGTTACTCAATAGGTTTGTAAAAAGCCAATGTCAAGAAAATATGTTTCTATGGACAATTTTTTGTTAACTTTGCCAGTTTCATCAGTTAAGAAGGAAAAGAGAATACACTCATAAAGCTATAGGTTCTCTGAAGGTCAAAACCATGCTGAGTAACTGCATGGTGAATTCTGAAAAACCAAAATTAGACTAATGACAGAGTTAGATCACAGATAAGACTTGTTTTCAAAACTACTGAAACTGTTGATATTCAAAATCTTAACTATAACTACAGCTCAGTGACAAAATAACTTTTGGTCAAATGAAGTTCAGTTTTCTTAAAAGTGATGCACAAACAAATTACTCCTCAGCAACTTTAATTATGTATTTGCATATTTTTCCCATTTGTTTTCCCTTTTAGCCCTGAAAAAGTAGTGTTATTATCCCTGATGTCAATCTGTAAACTGGATCAGACATAATAAAACTGCAGACAAATGGAATGAGAGTAAAATAGTCTCACATAAGGACAAAGACTAAATGCCATTTTCACTGATGCCATTTACACTTACCTGTATGAATGAATCTAATCAGAACAGCTGATGAACTACATAATCTTTTCATGCATGATCTTATTTGGGCTGATAATACAGAATCTAGTTTTCAAAACTATTGAAAGTACTGTTTCGCATTTCTTATTTTAGTCTTCCTTAAGAATTGCCTTATCTTAAAAACTTAGAACATTTATCAAAATGGAATGTAATCTCTTCTCAGTTATCACTGTGATATATTTCCATAACATTTCTGAAATTTCCTGAGAATATTCTTCCAAAATATTCCTCCTTCCTTTGTAGTCTTCTGCTTCAGTGAATTATTTTCAAATCAATAAATACCAATAGATAGAAATATCACTATTTCTATCATGTGCATAAGATACATTTAAGATTTGTACAGGTAACAATAACCTTTAGCTTCTCATTTTGAATTGTGTTGTACAATACCATTAGCAGATCCTGTACTTTTACTATGGCTTTTAGTGATAGTGTGATATGAATTTGCAATAACACCATTAAGAACCTGTATAGATAGGGCAGTCTCAGAAAACAAAGAAGTCAACCTTTCCCAGGCTTTCTTGTCTTTTCTTACAAGAAGAAACTGATCCAGAAGGGAAGTAATAGTAAAGTTTTGTGCTGCATAACATCTTAGCATTTCTGTATGCTAAGGAATAAACTCAGGAACTTGACTGTAAAGAGTATCTGATGCCAAAATACAAATTCTTGTGGAAATCAAACACCTGACCATAAATCTTTGCTCCAATGCAAATGCAGTAGAAAGTTGCAACTAATTTGAAGAAAATCGTCCTCTAACACTGCAAAAGCTATGATTGTTTTGGAATCAGCAATGTTGCAGTAATTATTATTGATGGCAAAAGAATGAGGTGTTCTGATACACACACAGGATTCAAGAATTGCGGTATGATTAGTTTGTGCCTTGTCTTCTCCTCATACATCTTCACTGATTCATTAGTTTATTGGGGCTTGCTGCAGCCGAAGGAGGAAGGGAGCATAGAATATCACAACAGTACTGCACTATAAACCTAGAAATTTATTAAAACAGCTTAAAGACATCTTAATTAATGAATAATAAATTGCATTTTTACAAGAAAAATAGAAAAACTAGAAATGTTCACAGTGATTTTTTTGAAAACAGCTCCAAAAAGAACAGTACTATCATGCTAGTCCTAAAAATCCAATCATGACTGGGAGACAAAAGTAAAAACTAACAAAATAAACAGATTAAAAGTCTTCTGATAAAAATACTTCTAAAGAAAATATGACAGTCTTAAATAATATGATAGCAACATTACACAAAATACTGAGAATGTTAACCTATTGAGAAAATTATTATTTGCTAACAGAAAAATAGCTAAAACAAGTTTTAAGTATCCACAAAAGGGTAAATGTGGGAAATACAAAATAAATTAAATTCATGTCAATGTAATAATTTTCCTGCTTTTAGTTAATGGTATTAGAAATATTGCAAGGTGTCCAACTTGTTTACGTACCCTAGTGTGTTAGTAATGGAAAAATTAAAAAGTCTTTACCTAGCTAATGAAAACAACAGAGAATAGAGTACAGATACATTATATACCCAACAGATTACACTGTAAACTATATCACAAAAGAACTATGATGAATGTAGACTTTCATGCATTTTGTGAGAGAGATAAAGAAAAACAGAGTGCATACACACACAGATCCTGAACATTTTTGCCCATCTGAATAAAACACTGAATGTATTTCAAAGAAGAAAAAAGAATCAAGAATCCTCTAGAGGATAAAGCAAGAATTCATTCTAAATATAATGGATTTAATAAAAAATTAATCCGAATAGAATTTTTTTTTTTTCATTTTTAGATGTGATTATAGAAAAGCCTACACTTTGGAATCTTAACTCCATCGCCTGAAGTAGCAAATCATATCTGCCAGTGTTTCTTTGAGGTACTACTGTGAAGGGCAAGCTTCAGTAGCAGCTTTGGTACCACAACATTTCTGTACAACAAGCTGATCTAACATCTCACTGCTGCTTAAAGGTAGAGTTTCCTTTTTCTCCACTTCCTGCTATGCAACATATACTCCCAACATCTGACTTTTACTGGGTGACATGGTGGTAAGTGTTCTCTGAGTTGATTCATCTGAATAATTTGGCAGAAAACTAACCAAGGAAAGAAAAGTTCATAGTTTTTTGCTGGTTTAGCAAGCCAAATCAACTTACACTAGTGTCGGATAAACGGGAGAGATGACACAAGAAGACAGGCTGCAAGATGAGGACTAGGGGAGAAAAACCTGACAGTGAGGACTTCTAGGCAGCAGCAAAGTGTTAAATGAGCTCACCTGCTCATGGAACCATACATGCAGAAACTGCTGCTTTTGGAAGAAGCTGGTGAAAATGGTTGCTGAAATGCACACACACGTTAATGAGTAGAGGGATGCCCCTTCACTCCCTTCACAAGACAACTACAAAGAAATTCAATCTATGTAAAACTTTGTAGAGCTCAATAAATCATCTGAATGCCCCATTAAATTCTATTCACAATTGCTAATTGCCCGAACTCTATCTACTCCAGTAAATATTAAAAGCTGGCTCAGTAGTTCTGAAAGAAATTTCATTGAAGCAAGGGGAATTAGATCCAGTGGGATCTGGACCAAGTCTGCAGGGTACATCATTAACACTCATCTAGAGTTGGAAATTTTCCAAAATATTTAATATGCACTAATTAGTCTAGAACAATTGTTTCTTATAAGTTCTTTCACCTCAAGTCCATATGGAAACACACTTAAGAAGGGAGCATGCACATAAATTTAATCATGCTAGAATAATGATACTTTGGAAAAATCTAAAATGCAGACAAAAAAGAGGTAAATATGCACTTTACATATGTCTTTCAGTATAGTGGAATTACATGTAATACAAGAAATTATCTTCATGACCTATCACCATCTGCTGATAATATATGAGAACAAAATAATTTACATACAATCTCTATAACCTTTGTGTTCCTATTAGTCCATTATATACAAGACCACAGCCCATGGCTGCTTACCTGTTATTACTTTCATGATAGTAATAGGTAATTTTTTTTAATCCCTGCTTTTCAGCACATAGACCCTACTCTGTGATTTGGCCTGCATTTCCTGCATGTAGATTGTGTAACCTTACACTGAGCTGTAAAAAAATACATTTTTTTGAACACTTGTAATAGCTCAAACAAGCCATGTAAGGAAGCCTTAGGAAATCACACAACTAAGCAACTTAATCACCGGGAAATAGCCTATACCTTGGCGAAAATTACAAAATTTGCTTATAGGAAGAACTAAGTTTTGGAAATTTCAAAGTAAATGTTATTTTTTTTCATATTTAAATCCTTTGAAATTAGAATCTATAAGAACTATAATATTCACTCTAAGATCTTTTCCCTCAAATAATCATTAGAAGAATAATATATATTTTTCAAAATTTCCATTATTTTAAAAATTCATCAAATTCAACTTTTGTGACTAAAGGTGCAATTTCTTACATTAATTCCAAAAAACTTCTACTACATTTAATCTCCACAAAGAAAAAAAACCCAGACAAACCACAAAACAACAACAACCAACAAAAAAAACCTTCTTAAAAAGACTGTCTCTCAGTAGTTCTCAGTGTAAATGTAATGGCCAGTCTTCGCGAATGAAGAACCGGGGAAGGTCTTTACACCTTCCAGCCTGCGCATTGGATTTTTTAGGTG
>JAYRBT010000114.1:31919999-31937581 GCA_036023395.1 Myiotriccus ornatus
AGTGTGCGCAGAACTGAGCCCACCCTTTAATCCTAAGGTTCATCTGCCGGGGCCAAGCAAGCTTGGACGGTGGCAGTTAAAACTCAAGGTAAAGGCTATCTGGGGTAGATGACCTTCTTTCATCATCACAATAATTACTTCAACGAATGGCTAACTACGTACGTCTGCCTCCTGCTAGTTAAATTCAGGAGCAGGTACAAGGCTCCTCTCATTTTTTAGAGCAGTTGTTCCAAGAAAGCAATTAAAGTGAAGATATGCACATTGCACATAAGCCTATATGACAATTGTTGCAATGCCCTTATGAAGACCGATGCAATTAAATATCTATTAGAAGAAGAATCTTGCCAGAGAGTGTATAGGCTAAAAGCATTTTCTTCAGTTAATTTAAATTATAAAAACCCTTAACTTTTTGATACATAAAATAAATCAGGTAATATATCACTACCTTCAGGAAACAAGGAAATACTAAGCGAAAACACAGACTATAACAGCAAACCCAGACTAAGTGAACAAAACAGATTTTGAGCCAGTTGGCTGAAATTGCAATTATTTTGTGCTTTTATAAATGACTCCATATGAAGATCTCCTGAGACTTAGAAATATTAACGAAATGTATTTCAATTTCGAAAATTTGGTTACTGTCACTTATCTTACCTGGAGTCTCAAGACAAAAGCAACACAGCTACACAGATCAGAGCACAGATTAATGATTTTAAAATGCTTTCCAGGAGAAGTTAAACTAAACCAAAATGCAGACAAGATTTTAGAGCCCTTCTGGAATTCACAGGCCTGTAAGTCTTACGAAATGCAAATAGCTTACAAGCAGACTGGACAAACTCTTGAAAAATGAAAAGCACACGAAAAATATGAAACCAATAGTATATTTATTCCTAAGGAATTTTTAAGGTTACAAATTATACTTAGGCAATCCCTTTCCCAGTAGTTCTGTGGAATTAAGAGTTATGTACTAAGCTGCTAACACTTCAACTAGCAATAAAAGAAAAAAAAAAAAGACAGTGTATGATCAAATAAAGGCACAAGTTAAAACTGCTATTTTAAAATTTCCTAAGCAACATGAAATAGGAAACTGTACTAAAGAGTAAAAACTGCTTAGAAACTAGAAATTCATAATCTTATTTCTCCATCAGCCTTGGTGGACATTACAGTAAAATAATCAGTGTTTTGTTCCTACTATTTTAGGATATCCAATTTGATATTTAATTCCATTAAGGCCATCAAGTAAAAAAATCATAGAATCATAGAATCAGCAGGGTTGGAAAGGACTTCTGAGATCATCAAGTCCAACCCTTAATCCACTACCACCGTGGTTACTAGACCATGGCATGGAGTGCCACATCCAGTCACATCTTAAAAATGTAATACGCTTTTCTCTTTTACTGCCTATTCAGTAATGCCTTAAACTTTTCACTTTCAAGAACTGAAACTTCCTTAAGTAGAAGAGTCTACAGATCCTCTTTACACAGGAAACTTCAGCATTTTACTCTATTCCAAATTACAAAAGGAGATGACGCTTAAACCTAATGACAGGAAAAACGTGGCTTGCTATTGTAGAGTTTTTTTCATTAGGTCAAGAAGACAGTACTTTTTCCCAAAAACTGACAGACTGGTTTGTCTAAAATTACCCACTTCCAAAAACTTCTTCAGCTCCTATAAAGAGTAATGTAATAGTCCATCTGACTAATCCAAATAACAACATAATAGAAGCAGAATTACAGTGATTGAAGTTCAACTGATGCAAACTCTTAACTTTCTGAAAGAAATAGACACAGATGAGTATTAAAATTCACTGTAATTTTAATCAGTAATATGCAAAAAAGGCTGTGACTTTCTGATATGAAATAGTCCTTGACTTTCATAATTCTTAAGCACTTTCTTTTATCATTTTGCTGATGTATGTTATATTTTAAAATCAGAAGGATAATGGATGTGCTTCTTAAACTGTAAATTGGGTTTTATATCAGACACCTGTCACCACCATGACAGCTTGACCTGACAGTGGTCTTGCATTTGCAGCTCTCCTTCATGACTGCTTTTCAAGGTGATAGGTCAGTCTTTAGAAAAGTGCAGATTTCTTGATCCCTCAGGAAACAGAGTCATAACATTCACTGCTTCTTAACAGACTAAAAGCAGAGCTATCATTTGCTGTCACAGATATTGTTATTATCAAGGGCATTTATATTTTTGGGTAGATAATATAAATTAAAACACATTTGATTTTTCTACTGCCTCTAGGACAAAAATATGACTTCAGGAAAATGGTTTATTTGTCAGCATTATGGATAACTGCAAAACAAAAAATGAAGCTGCACTCATAGTGAATTACACTTTGATTTCACCCATTTTTAAATGAGGAATCTGCTTAGACAGTAACTTAGAATAAACATTAAGTTTAGGGCTTTCCTTTTATTTAGGACGTGTAGTTTCGATAAAATAGTGAAAATAAAAGTATGGTGATAAATGGTTAATGGCAATGTCAGTTCCAACAAAGCACTGGAACAGCCTGAACTCCCATCTTTGTTCAACAAGTCCTGCTCTGCCAGAGTACCTCACCATACGTATTCATTAATTCACTTCCTATGTTGATTACTCCAAGACAAATGGATAATAGTTTTTTCTTAAAAAAGGATGTTTTTTTAAATCTACTCAGACTGTAGAAAGACTGTTTTGTAGGTATTAATAAATGTAATATGACTGATTAGAACATTGAAGGCTACTGGTATCAGCACTGCTCTATAGTACAACATGGATGAAAGGGAAAAAAGAGATAGCTAATTATTACAGACTCTGCTTTCTATTTTGCAGATTTCCTTGTTTGGTTTATATAGCTGTGGTAACAATTAGGATCTACCTTATATAGAGTATGCTCTTTGGGTTGTTATGATTGTCACATTTAAAAAAAAAAAAAGGATTATTATTCTTTTAGCCTCACATCTGCAAGTTTCTACTGCAATAACTTTTTTAAAGTACTTTCAAACATCTACTTGAAATTCAAAAATGATGTGGCAAATGCAGTACAGAAATCACCACTGACTCTTCTGACATAACATGACCCTCCAACAAGCTCTAGAAGGATATATAACATTTCTGTTTGCAATCAATAGAAAACGCTATCATACTTTATTTTAAAACCTGGTAATATAAGTATTTACAAGTAATTAAATATTACAATAAGTTACATAGGTGTAAAAACTATTTATCAGTATATTTTCAAGCTAAAAACAATAGAAATGTAGACTGTACTTAAATTATATTTTGATATTTTGTCTTGCACTGTGAAAGTCTTGCAACATGAGCATGATAAAATACTGTTCTTTGGGGCTGAAAATACCATAGTAAATGTGTTATACCAATTTGGCCTTCTTGTTCAACCTGCTACTGTACATTTGCATTTCACTGAATAGGAAATGAATGCTAACACTGCTTTGAGATGAGATAAAAGAACCTTACTGTGAAATTAGCCCAAGTAACATAGTACGTAAATTCACTAGCACTCATTCCAGAATGTCACTACTCCTCTAAATAAAATGTATTTTAATATGTTCAAAGCTTCAGGGCCAAAACAGCCTTATTCTTGGTGCAATGTTTCCTTTTCTTCTCTTGCCTTACATTTGTCTAAGGTAAGCTGTTTTCCTGCACTAAGTAATCAGAAAATTATATTCACATTCAGGAGAAAGAGGGATTACGTTTCTGCCTATTTATCATGCTAAAATAGCTCCTCTCAAAAGTAAAAGCTGAAATTTTTTAACTGTCTCCACTTTCCCATTTGACATGAAAGCAATAGAAAATGTTAAGGATATATATGTACATATGGAGGCTCTTGTGAGAAGTGAATCTGAGTCTGTTCTGCCTAAGAGAACCAAATGTAGACCTTTCACATGTTAGCCAAAAACCTCTAAATGCTACTTTATTACATAGAGAATGGCAGCTCTAACAGTGGCACAGGAGTAAGCCCTGACTTTTATTTGTTCAAAGAACGCCAGTAACTGATTATTCTCTGAAAAACTCTTTGATCTTTTAACTTCAAGTGAATGAGGGTGCCTCCCTGCACGCTAAGCCAGAGGTGACGAATATAAGTTGATATGAAAGCGTATGACACCATATGTTTCACATTTCCTATTGCATAGACACAAGAGGTACCTATGAAGAACAGAAGTTTCACAGACTATCTTTTTATGGCACTTTATCCTCAAGATGTTATATAGGGAGCTTAGTGACTAAGCTGTGGATTCCATGTGCCTCCTTGGGGATCAAGAGCCTAAAATTCAGGATTGCATTCTACAGACATTATTGGGATTTGCAAAGCCTCCTGATGATTCAATGTCTAATCAAACAGCTGTTACCTGGCTCAAGAGGCAATGCAAAACCACAGGGGTTTTGAAAGAGAAATGTTATACAATCATCATCACAGGGTAAACCAGGATCATGACAAGGACTTAATCGTTGGAAAAATGCCAATCAGTTATATTTCTCTTGTGACTGGATGAGGAAGAATAAATCCCAGTAACATATGATTACAATGACATTTTATATGTGAGAATAAGTCATCTTATGCCACAGAAAACTAACAGGAAATGTTTTAGTGAAATACAAAAATCTATAGAAATCAGCATTAATCTTTTATAGGTTTGCATAATCTCTACTAGGGTTATTCCAGTTATGCTAATCATAGAACTTTAACTAGAACAGTAATCTCATTAGGAAAAAAAAAATCCTTCTCAAATTTCTTTTTCATGCTTTTCTAGCTCAACTAAACTTCATAATTATATCCTGATTTACAATTTTTTCATTGATGCAACACGTATCTCAGTACAAGATATGTAATTAGCCTTCAAGAAGCTTTCAAGAACAGATTTGTCTGGATGACTACTATTTGAAGAATTGCTATAAAATAGCAAGTTGAAATTAGATCTACAGAGTAACTGAAGTTCACTGGTTCTCACTGACAGCTAACTGCATAGCTACATTGAGATATTAGAAGTAGCAAAATTCAGAATGAAGGGAATAATCCTTATTTTTTCTGAGTCAACACCTAAAAATATTATATCAAAGACAAAAGCCATTTGACAGTCAATTGTTTAGCACTCTCAAAATACCAAGTGTACATAAAAGTGAAAAATATTAATTTAAGGATGTTTGCAAGCAGATTTATTCTGAATCATTTAGAGACAGTGGAAGGGCAGAAAAATGTTTCAGGTTTTTTTTAATATAGAGATGTGCATGCTTGCCTTCTCCTGGCAAAATCAGGTATACACACTTAATTTGTAGTTTTACTATAAAAACATCAACTAGAATCAAAAAGAAATATAAATATATATTCAGCTGAGTTGTGTTTCTTTAAGACAGCAAATTATATGCTAATATCTTAACTCAAAGAAAATAGAGTGGAAATTTAAAAAAAAAAAAAAACCAGCTTCTTTCCAGGTACATATGAACAAGTTTATTGCTCTTTCCCACAATAGCTTGTTCTGAAACCTTCAGTTCTGGGGAGTTCTAGACAAGGAAAAAATATAGCATTGGGGTTCTTGTGGGGATTTCCTTATTATCATATGAATAATCCTCCCTAAACTCACACATACACACACATATATATTTAAATTATATGCTATTCAGTGCTATTAACTAATCTTAGGACATTAGCTCAAGACACCAACAATTTTTTTTTTAATTCAAACATTCCAATGTGTCTGATGAGGTGAAAAATAAAAGTTGAAGTTAGAATTCTCAAAATAATTTGATCCAAAATTGTAACAGTCTACATTTGGAGGATAAAGATGTAACTAATGAAAGATCAGTCAGGGTTCAGTTTTTCAAAAAGTAAGGTAGTTTTTCTAATAAGAAATGTTATTGCTTATGTTCCATTGCATTTGCCTCTATTTAGAATTAATATTTTCATTGAAAATTTATTTAATCATTTAGTTAGCAATTCAGCCAATCAAAAGTTTATGTAAGAATTCTTCATAACTATTTTTAAGACCACACGAATTCTCAGCATATAGACTGCATATCAGATTTTTTTAAATGAGCATTTACAAAGCCTACATAACTTAATTTTGGAAGGGCAGATTTCAGCAAATGCTTTTTCTCACTCAAGCTGTAATATAAATATACATCAAATAGTTTTCCATTTACAGAGAAGCAAAAGAAGAAAAAAACCTGTGGATTGTAACAATAATTACTTATTGCCTCTTGATCCCTAGAGAAGGAGTAAACATCCACACAGTATCCTGTGTGTATTATTTATGGGTACAGCTTCAAAAAACACATGCATTTTAAAACGCTTTGGACTTAACAAATTTTGCGAGAAATCTTATCACTCTGTATTCTATCCACAGAAAAAGCATCAGTACCCCAGTTTTCCTGTTTAGTTAGCCCCTTGGAATGTTAGAGAGGCCTCTAAGGGCAAGTTCAAACACTTCTACAGTGGCAATATAGAACAAATTGTTCTAAGAACAAGAAGAATTTCTAACTGGAGTGTCCTACTGCTTTGTATTCTTCTCCACAGTAGCCAACACCACAAAATTATCAGCTCCTTTAACATTTCTTATGATCTTGCCGTGCTTACAGTTTCTTCAGCTTTATCTCTCCCCTTTTAGAAACTAGGTTTAAAAACAAAGAGAATATTTTTGTGGAAAGAAGGGTAAAACAGCAAAAAAATAATTTGGAAGCATTTTAGAGAGCATAAGTGAGGAAGTGTGTTATGTTCTTTAATAAGTGCTGAAGGTAGTCCCTTTGCAGACAAAGAGTAAGATGGAAGTCAAACATCTAGCAAATTGAATAGGCAGAAGGAAAATGCTATGAGATTAAAAACTGTCAGAAGAGCTTGAGTCATAAGAAAGGACAGGTAACTCACGGAAGTTTTTCTCTTACTTCTCAGTCTGCCTTTTTAGATCTACTGAACAAAAATGTAACACGATCTGTGAACAGGATTAGCCAAGAGAATTTGCAGTGTAAATAGCAGGAATCACAAAGAGAATTAGAAAAAAAATGAAATAATTTGTATGCTATGAAGAAATCTGGAAGCCTCAATGGAATGAATGTGAAAAACTGATAACTACTATAATCTGATAACTATAATTCTAACCTGCACACAGTAAAGGATGCAAACATAAGGGTAGTCATCACCACAGTGAATTCGAATAACTCACTCCAGTCGCTTTTTTCCCTTCACTTCTCATTGTTTTTCTTGGAATATTAAGATACCTTCATCTCCATGTGGTGCTTGTGACAGGCAGAGAAGGAAGAAAAAAATAAGGGCAACTGTATGCCAGAACTAAATGCCATGGACATGGGAAAACATACACTGGGAATGGTAACCAAGCTCTATGTCTTCTGCAGACAGTTTTGTCAGGGGTAGGATAAAGCTGAGTTCTGAAGTTGGGACAGTTTCTTTTTCTTTTTCAGATCCAGTCCCACTGTTTCCAGCAGCTCAGAGAGCTCTCAAACATTTACTTTGGCTGAAGGGCCTGTTTGACTCCAAATTTGGATGCAGTATTATTCCGTTAATTGGTCACAGTTTTTCTGCAAGTAAGAAAGGAAATCTCAACAGTCAAGTTTATACATCAGCAAAAGCTGAAAAGAATTTCATGTTACAAAATACACACTGTAGCCTGAAGGTCTTATCTGCACCAAATTAAAGAACTGCTGCAAACACTGTAAATGTGACAACTTCTCAGAGAAAAGAATGGAAGAATTTTTTAAAATGAAAAAGGTTACACATCTAAGTACTAGGGTTGCTAGCAACACCCCTGTTAGCTACCAGTGTATGCTACGAAGACTGTTAAGGGGAGGGAGCACAAGAAATCAGCCATTATCAACTCTCACTTTCAAAAACTGCTAACTGGGAAAAAGCAAACTTTGGGCTAAATTTTCTCATACAAATTCTATGATAAAAGGTTAAGCTCTTTTAAAATACTTACTAATGATCTCTGCACATCCATGTAACATCATTAGTTATGTCCGCATGGTAACAAGTAATGATAAATTCGCTTTAATGTTGCATACACATTTTCTTATGCATGTATATAAAAACACATTAGATTTTTTTAAAATTATGACATATCCAAATGGTATGTAAACAGAATTTGACAAATGTATCAAAGTATCTTAATCGTGAATATACCTATCTGTTTGTGAAAATACAAGAACACAAAGTTATTCATATTTGTACAGGTATCTGTATCAAGTATCTGTATAAACTACAGGTATTTACAATTCAATAATATAGATATATAATATTAAATGCAACTAAACACCTTAAAAATCTGATAGACTTGTGTTGTGACCATCCTCCACTGTGAGCAGAAGGGTTATCACACAACATATAAGCACACTCTACACCAGCTTTCCCTGAGTTGACACTTACATGGAACTATCAGTGTCTCTGTAGTTTCTTGCAGAAAGTGTCCATCCAGATTCCCCAGTACTGACCTCAGTAGCTTCCCTGTACTGAACCTAATGCCCCACCAGCACAAAGTTTTATATTCCTACTCATGCTGAAACCATACATATACCAGGTTTACAGACAAATCCTAAATATCCCAAACAATTTTAATTTATACCAAGATCATTGATGATTTGGGTTCAAATGGACACCTATGCTTGTATACAGCTCATCTGGCTTCTACATAGAAAATAAAAATGTGCATGGGCTTAGAAGTCTACATATCTACAAGTCCATGGGGCTATGTGGGACTCACCCAAGGGTACTAAGGGATCTGGCAGAAGAGCTCGTAAAGCCCTCTCCACCATTTATCACCAGTCTTGGCTAACTAGGAAGGTCCTAGATGGCTGGAGGTTGGCCAATGTTAGCCACCCAAAAGAAGGGTTGGAAGAAGGATCCAGGAAACTGCAGACCTATCAGACTGACCTCAGTGTGATGACATGGCACATACAGAACAATCAAGGGATCAGGCCCAGCCAGCATGGATTTAGGAAAGGCAGGTCCTGCCCAACCAACCTGATCTCCTTTTATGACCAGGTGACCCATCTAGTGGATGAGGCTGTTGATGTAGTCCATCTGGACTTCAGTAAAGCCTTTGATACTGTCTCACATGGCATTCTCCTGGAGAAGCTGGCAGCCCATGGCTTGGACAGGTGCACTCTTCGCTGGTTTAGAAACTGGCTGGATGGCCTGGCCCAGAGAGTGGTGGTGAATGGAGTGAAATCCAGTTGGCAGCTGGACACTAGTGTCCCCCAAAGCTCAATATTGGGCCCAATTCTGGTTTATATCTTTATTGATGATCTGGACGAGGGAATAAAGTATGCCCTCAGTAAGCTGGTGGATGACACAAAGTTGAGCAGGAGTGTCAATCTGCTGGAATCTAGGAATGAATGCTCTGCACAAGAGTCTGGACAGGCTGGATCGATGAGTCAAGGGCAGTTGCATGAGGTTTAACAATGAGAAATTCCAGGTCCAGCCTCTGGGTCACAACAACCTTATGCAGTACTACAGGGTGCAGGACGAGTGGTTGGAAGGCTGCCTGGGGGAAAAGGATCTGGGGGTGCTGGTTGACAGCAGGCTGAGCATGAGCCAGCAGTGTGCCCAGGTGGCCCAGAAGGCCAAGGACATCCTAGCCTGTCTCAAAAATAGTGTGGCCAGCAGGTGTGATTGTCCCTCTGTATGCAGCACTGGTGAGGCCACACCTCGAGTACTGTGTCCAGTTTTGGGTCCCCACTGCAAAAAAGACACTGAGGTGCTGGAGTGAGTCCAGAGAAGAGCAACAGAGATGGTCAAGGGTCCAGAGAGTAAGTCCTATGAGGAGCAGCTGAGGGAGCTGGGATTGCTTAGCCCAGAGAGAAGAAGGCTTAGTGGGAGACATTATCGCTCTCTACAATTACCTAAAAGGAGGTTTGGAGGCAGAGGAGGGGTGCTGGCCTCTTCTCCCAGGCAACTAGGGACAGGATGAGAGGACATGGCCTCAAGCTGTGCCAGGGGAGGTTCAGGTTGGACATTAGGAAGAATTTCTTCACTGCAAGGGTGGTCAGGCATTGTAATGGCCTGCTCAGAGAGGTGGTGGAGTCACCCTGAAAGTGTTCAAGGAACAACTGGATATGGCACTTAGTGTTATGGCTGAGGTGACATGGTGATGATCAGTCAAAGATTGGACTCAATAATCTTGAAGGTCTTTTCCAACCTTAGTGATTCTATGATTCTATGGTATCTATAGCTCAATATAAAAAAAAAATCTACTAAAATATCTTAGATATTAAAGGATAAAAGCATTCTGAGAAAAGTAGATAGTTTTGTGCAAAATAATACAATTAAGTTAATGAATTTATTTTAATTAAATAATTAACTTATTTCATTAATGAATTGAAAAAGTACAGGAAAATATCAGGTTCTATCAATTTTCTTACTTTCTTTTTTCATAAAATACTTGCGTAAAAGCCTTAAAAGTGCAAATGCTGATGGAACTCTATACCTACCACTTAAACCCTGTAAAAGCACAGTCAGTGATCACGCAAATGTTACTGAAAGACCATTACTTAAAAATAAGTAAGTATTTTACTTATTCATAGGCTACACTGAGTATAATTAAAATGTACATTCTGATGAAGAGAATACATTTTTATTTAACAAGCTAATTTAAAAAAAAAACTTAAAACAAAATAGGATTTTTATAATTTGCAGAAAAGGCCTCATTCCTTGGCAACATTTGAAGAATATACAGAGAAGCTCTGACATCCTAATGCTTTGTAACAGAATATTAATTTTTTTATCCTTAGTTACATTTTACATTATTCACAACAGTGAAAGTTGTTTATATGTAATTTATATGTAATTGCTCTTTGCTGAGTTAGATTGATGGTTCTATTTAGTTCTGAGCTACCACACAAGCCATAATTACAAGTGACCATATGGAATTATTATTAACAGACAAGCTAAAAACTGAACAAGGTAGCAAAAATAACTTCCATATTTACCCCAAATGGGATTCTTTCCAGTTGCCTGGATAAATATGTTGGTAAAGTACAATGAATTTCAAACAGAAGTAAAATACTTAAGTTCAGTCAAATTAACATATGGAACAGTGCAATGTATCACTAGCTATACACCTCGTTAAATGCAGCAATATTTTATCATTGAAACTGCTAATTACAGTTTTTAATCATTAATATTTTACTGTCTGGGAGGTAAGTTTCAAACTGCATTACAAATTTGAGCATACCAATATATCTTTTAATAAAAACTAGTGTTTTGGAGAAATGGCAAAACTAAAAATTCACCATTGGCCTTTCCCATTACTGAATAACTTTTAGCAATCAATCAACTCCAGATGTGATTCATTAAACACATGCAGAAAAGTTTCTTGATGATTTCATTTTTCTTCTATTATTTCAAATTAAATTAAAATATGGGTTTCCTCTAAATTCTGCCTGATTCAACCATATACACATCTATGTTGTGCAATGTGATCTGATTACCAGAGATAAAGCAGTCAGTATGAAAAATGTTATTCAGTATTTTATAGAACACATTCACTCTTCAAGAATTTAATAAGAGAAAAACATCTTCAGGATGCTAATCATTATGAGGTAATAACTCAAAGAATTAGTAACACTTGACTTCTGCCAGGTAGCTCTAGGGATGCTCTGTTTAATTCACATTCACTGTAATTTGTTGCTCAATTATACCCCTGACCACTAATAACTGCACTCCTTTTGGTCAAAAGCAAGCCAAACGTCTGACTGTCTGCAGACTAAGCTACAGAAGATTGAGAGGTTAGTTTTGACAACTGTACACCATCACCATCATCTTACTCTAATGGCTGAAATGTTAGTGAAAATGGGCTAATATGATTACAAAGTGGCTAAGTGCTATGCAGAAGAGTGTTACCCTTTAGACTTCATCAGAAGAGACTATTAGAGAACAAGACTATAACAAAATGTCAGACTGTTATGACAGAAAAAAGTAAAGAATGAGTGAATAAGTCTTCACTTAGGCTAGTTACAAAATAAATACTGGTTACCAACCTTTTCAACATGTTTTCTCTACTTATGTTCCTATCCCTGAAAAATTTTATAAAATACTAATGAAATCATGTTCAAAAAGATGACAAAACCAAAATGGCCAACTTCCAAACAAATAAAATAAACAGAAGCCAAGATATACAATAGTACATGAAGCTCCAACAGTTACATACATAAAACCTTGCTTTCATTAAGAAGAATTAACTTCCTAGAGTTATTTTCCTTCCATGGAATTTTTTAATAAAGTAGGTCTGGTTTACTTGATATTTAAAAACTGAATCTCCCAATTATGTTGGTTAATTTATACATGTAGCTTTGCTCTAACTTACCAATACAACTGTATATTCAGCCGATATTTATTCTCGTCACCATCAAATATAATTACAACAATATATCTAAATATAGTCTAGCCATATGTCTTTCTCCTCACATAAAACCCAGTCACTAACAAACTTTTTCCAGCTAAGATCCTGGGGTCCTAAGGTGAAAAATAGCTAGTATTCAAATGGTACTAAACTCAGGAGGCATGCAAAGCACTGCATTGTAATATTTATTAGAGCCATTAGTATGCTGAAATTTTACTTGTAGTACAGAATCAGAAATCTACACAACCTAGAAGTGAATAGTAACATTTCTGTGGCCCTGTTAATGCTAACTATGTCACCATTCCCTCTCACATCATGAAAATGTCAGTATATATTTTTTTAATTTAATTTTTTATACAGTAAATATAGCAAGGCATGCACACTATCAAGAATGATAGATATCAGATACACTGATTATAGGGCAATAATAGTGATATAAAAAAATCTGATTTACAGTCTTTGTATTCATCACACTGGGATAAGATATGTAATTAATCCCTTCAAGAAAGGGTGGAGAATTAAATTTTAAAATTATAGTGTATAAAAGAGTTATGCCATACAATTGTCATTCTTAAGGATCAGGGAGTTGAGGCAGAAATGAATTCATGCACTGACCCACGATCTTAATGAGAGGGAGACATTCATAAATGTGAAGTGTGGCATCTAACGCCATTCAGCAGTCTATATCCAATGCACTTAAGTGAGTTCCACGAGGAACTGACCACGATGGTGGAAAATGGTGGGCTGTTGGGTCCAAGGCATAGCAGCTACAGGAAGTATTATTGGGCTCAATGCAGAGCTATTTAACATCTCATTAATAAGTTGGACTATGGGACTCAGTGTATCCTGAGAGACCTAGTGAATGGTATCAAATTTGGAGGAAGGCATTCAGAAATATCTTGACAGGCTGGCAAAATAGGTTGACAGGAATTTCACACAGTTGAGCACTAGTAAACAGTAAATTCTAAGTTCTGCACTGGAACAGTTCAGGCAAGGTACTGACTGGCTAAAAGATGGCTTTGCAGGAAAGATTTTGGGGATATCTGAGAACAAGTGGAACATTTGTGTACCCTTGTGGCAAAGATGAGGTAACTGCATTCTGGGCTACATCAAGAATGTTGAATGGGAATTCAACATCGCCCTTAATTTGATGTTTGTGAGACTGTATTTAGAGCATAAGGTCACAGTTCAGACTCCCCAGTACAAGAAAGACATTGATATATTGGAGCAAGGCTGGTGGAGGGCCATGAATAAGAAGGAAGGGCTGGAGTATATGACATATGAGGAGACAGTGAGAGAAACAGTTTGTTCAGCCTTAAGAAGAGGAAGCTTACCAGGAATCTCATTGCTGCTTTAGTCATCAATACGAGAGCAAAGCTCATTGCAGTGATGATGCACAACAAAAAACCAAAAAGTAATGGTCACAAATTGTAATGAAAGAAATTCTAACTTCACAGAAGAAAAACCTTTTTCACAATGAAGGTGATCATTGGGACAGGTTATTCCAAGATTATGTAGAATCTCCATCCTTGAAGACAATCAAAACCCAGCTGGGCAAAGTCCTAAGCACCCCATTGCAATCTGAATGTAATCTGAATATAAACCACAGTTTTTACACCAACATGAAAAATGAAGTGTAAAAGCCCAGGCTGAAAAACTCCTTTTAGCCCAAATATTCTGTCCAGCTACTACAGCTTTTTTCTTGGAAAAAATGATCATACAAGTAAGTTAAAAACCCAACCAAACAATGTACTCTCCTACAGAATTTGACTTCTCTGCCAAGAAGCTAAATCGGGGCAGTCAGGCTTTCAAACTTGGTAACAGCTTTCAGAGTGCATTAGTCTTGCTTGCGAACTATTTCATCTCTGGCACAGCTCAGAGGAAGATATCCATGCTTACTTCATTAAACCTATCAGCAGTGTTTGACACTGAAGATCACCATGTGCTGCTGACTTGCCCGGGAGATTGGCAGAAATGACTCAGTCACCCTGAACTGGATAGGTCAACTCCTATCAGTCAGCTTCAAGACAATTCTGATGGGTGGTTTCTTTCCAGCCCTGAAAGCCTTTATTCGTGTGATGCTACGAGGATTGGTTCTACCTCTTGTTATGTTTAACACAGAACTTCATGAGAGATCTTGAGACAACACACTTTGTCAGTAGCAGCAAAAGCTAGCAGATTTCTTATTTTATTTCATTCCTGCAAACACAGATGGACTAAAGACCTAAGGCTCTTGTGAAAAAAAAACAAAAAAAAAAAACAACAAAAAACCTGGATGTATTGTTAAAAAACTGCCTGGAATGAAAGAAATAAAGGTGTAGTACTGTGTAAAAAAAGAAAAAAAAATACTGAGGACCAAAAACTGCAGAGAGATTTGATGAGGTATATGTATATCTTACTTGGGGCTATGCTAGAAAGGAGATAGTTTATCGGGAAAACTAGTACACACTGAATGCCATATGCAAGTCTGAAGAGCTGGCCAAAACTAAGTTACTTAGGCCCTCCTGATTCTTCACTAAGCATCAATCCACAAACAGTGCCATCCGCTGTCCATACATACACACCACCACCATCTTTGCTTTCTTGTTTTTCAGTTGTACATTGATGTTATTATCTATGTGGTCACTTTCCATCTGTAATACTGCAAACATTGTAGCTGAAGATGACATGAATGACTTTAAAAAAATCACTTAGGTTTATATTCTCAAGCTTTTTATATCATACTTCAAAAATTTGGAGTTTAAAGGACAAGCACATAGTTTTAGACAACTAAAGAGAAGTTCTGCTTAGCAGGATTATTTATACCTTAAGAAAGAATCCCTCACTTAAGTGAAAATGGGAAGATTTTGTATTTTTTAGCAATCCATTAAGGTTTCTGTATACAAATTCTGAAAATATCAAATCTGCACCTACTCAAGTCTTTAGCAAAAGCATGATTTTTCCCTTTAGGTTACATTTTTATAGATGAATTTTGGCTGCAGCACATGTACAGTAAATCATACTATATTGAGAAAATGAAACAGTATGAATACAGGGCTCATAATAAAAATAAAATATAATAAAAAAGCTTATTGATACTTGTTACATGCTCTACACTCTTCACAGTACAAGTCCTCAGGTTTCAGTGTCTTTTCAATTTTTGGTAGTTCACAGAAAACATAACTAGTAATTAAAAAGCAACATTTTAATGTAGATTGTGAATCTATTTACAACGCTAAATAAAAATACTTATATACTCTGAGAAAATAAATTAAGTGTCCAATACTTAAGTATCAGTCTATTAACTGAACTCACAGATCACTAAAAAAATGGGGGGGGGGGTTAAATGCAAAATGGATTTATATCAATGTGTTAGGAATTTATTATTCCATAATAGCATCTAACCTCTAGAATTCATGCCATTTTATTTCTAAAACAAAGTAAGTTTTCTAACAGTAATTTTCCATAAAATGCTTATCCCTGGAAGAATTCCTTCTTAAGGCTTCAGAAGAACTTCTGACATAAGGTAGCCTTCCTCCAGTCTACTGGGAAGAGCCTTCAGTTATGACTCAGCTGATTTGCATTAAGCCTCTCCAAAGTATGAACCCTAATCTGTGACTTCAAGTGGAAAAGGTCATACACACATCTCAGCTAAAGCTGCTTTCAGAGGAACTGTTTTGGTAATTGGAACAAATATTTTGTTCAGAAATGCTTAGCCCTGTCATTGGCTAAACATTGGTGCTAAACACACCATCAGGCAAGCTTTTTTGTTATCAGTGTTAAAAGACTACTAACTTACATCTAATAAAACTGAAGAATATTTAATATTATAAAAGAACAAGAACTCATAGTGTTCCACTTGCCAGAAGCAAAAGAACAAATACAATAAAACATGGCAAAATAATCACCCAATTCCTACCAAGCAGTGACCTCATAAAGAACAAGTTAAGGAATATCAAATGGGGAAAAAAAAATCTAGACTTAACTGATTTTTTAAATGGCAATTTATTGATTACCTCTGCAAATGTATTTTAATATTTCTACCCAGTATAAATTTTGTTATTACAGCCTAATGGGACATTGTACAACAGAGGCAAAATTTTTCTATTGCTACTAAAGGATCGTTTTTTTTGTCACTTTAGCTGAAAAATATTTCATTTCTATCTGGTGACAGGGAAAAATGAAAAATGACAATCTAAACAGAAGCAAGCCTGTTAAAACCCAGTAATTCCCTCAACAAACTTTACACCGAAAGGCCTGAACACTGTATACTATTGACAGGCACAATATTGTCAATGGGCAACACACAGTTGACAGAAGAGTCTGGGAAATCTCATGCAATCTTAAACATGTAACTCACTGATTTCTTATGATACAATGGATCTTATTTTACTTTGTTAAATTAAAGTGATGGATATTATACAATTTTAGTGCACTGTCTGAATTTTTCATAGTGGATGAACAACTGGATGACCAAAAGCCTTCAGAAGCTATCAAATAGAATATTAAAATTTGATTGTTGTCCTGAATAATAATATTGTAATATATCTTAAATATGCCTAAAGGCATACTAGAATCTCATAAAATAATCATGACTTAAACAGATTTTAAGTAGAAGGCTGAAGTATGCTAAAACTTTAATTTTTTGGGCTTTTAAAGATAGTATCTTTCTATAAATAGCTGTCTCACTTGAAAATATTTACACACTGAAATTTGAGTATTTTGTGATGATTTTATATATGTCTGGACTGCAAATTTTTAATAGTGTTGCATCGGTCAAGTTAAGCATTGCCATAATTTAGAGATAAAATGGACCCTCTGATGCTACCATTACCTTTGGGTTTTATTATTTGCTAAAAAAACAAATCTTACAGCTCAAGCAGAAGTAAAACATTTCATGCAGAAATCACTTTCTGAATTTGATGGACTATATTACACAGGAGATTAAATCAACTTGTAGTAATTGTTCCTCTGACCTTTACCTATTAGTCTAAAACCCGGTGAATCAAATGAAGGACACACAAATTAGAAGGCCATGAGATGAGTTAGTAAAACACAGGATAAAAAAATATTTAAAAAAATCAGCTAATATGTGGGAGAACATGATGTATGTGTGAGCAATTTATATTGTGTGTGGTACTTTTATAAACTTTTATATAGTTTTGTAGGTACTATAGGTTATAAGTGCCAAGATGGCTGCGGGTCTTTCTGCTAGAACAAAGGGAAATTCATGCCAAGAAGAAGGTG